>OX336390.1:857659548-858062048 GCA_946902985.2 Meconema thalassinum | reverse complement strand
TCTTTCTTTCTTTCTACTATCATTGAATTTGAATTATTCGACTTGTTCATCGAATCACTGACTAGTCGGGTTATTATTGCACTATTACGAATATTTCGAAATTCAAATGTTCGAATAGGTAGGAAATTCGAACAATTCAAATAATCGAACTTTTCGTTTGTTCAAATCAAATATTCGTATCGAAATTCTTTGAACAATTATAGCCTATGTTGGAATATGCATAGCCTTACTTTAAATACGTGAGGGGTTGGCGGAAATGAGACGCCTTGAAGAATGAGGATGTCCAGAAAGAAGGAATGAGAGAGGAAATGTAAAATCAGGGATGCAAATGACACAGAAACTGCTAAAAATGCCAAAATGATAGCGCGTCCGTATATTGCGTCTCACGCGCATTTTCGAGGTTATACCCTTTTAAAATACATCTTTCCTTTACTACAATTTCCGCCGTCTTTCTAAAAATGGTGCATTGTATGCCTCAATATACCATAATGTTCCGGTCCAATGTTGTCATATGAGATTAAGTTACCTGTTCTTCTCAAACCTAGTCTCAATCGTACACACGCTAGTCCAGACACCACATTCACAAAGGTTATCAGACGGATTTTCTATACCAGGTGGGCCTTTTACGCCGCTCTTTCTTTGAGTATGTGTCCCGCATGCACTAATGACGAACGGGATGCGCAATCGCTGTTTTCAAAAGAGCGCTATAACATGCTATTTGTCGGATGTTGTGAATCAAACAGCAGTCATTTTACTACACACTTTCTATAACAGGGTTGCCATTCTTCTTCGTTATGCCCATTCAAATAGCGCGTTTGAACTTGTTAGGTGGCCTGGTGGGGTTTGCTTTCTTATCCTCCTAAAATCCTTAAGGAATGCACTTCGTTGCATCTTGCGTTCTGTGAACTACTTCCTACCAGCTGCTTCGGTGGCGTAGTCGGTAGCATGCTGAGCTTCCATGCCCAAGATAGCGGGTTCAAACCCGGCTGAAGCCGTCGGATTTTTTAAGAGCGTTAAAAATCCCTCAGTATGCCTTCCTTCGGAGGGGAAGTAAAGCCGGCGGTCACATGTCATAGATTTATGGCATGCTAAAGAACCTTCCACTAATTGCACCTGTGTGAAGCTAAATTGGATAGGTTAAGAATGTAAACAACGCTCTTAGGTTTCTATGTTCGTTGCCAAGAGCCGACTGCGGTGGCGTCAAGTAGCTAAGTTATGAACTTGGCCTAGTAGTCGTTGACGGTGGCGCTTGGCGGCAAAAGTAGGAACTATTTGAAAAATTCTAAGTTGCAGTACTTCAATTAAATAAAAAACAGATAGCACACACTATTACAGTCATCACAATTAACACCGGTTATCAGACAGATTCTACACACACCCAAAGTACACGGGGCTATATGACCATGTTGTCGCAGCCCCTAAACTTAAGAACCTACCAACCAACTTCCTGCCAGTTTTCTTTATAGGTTTCTCCGTGAATTTGTGCTTGCCTACTCTTATACTAAAGGCTCTACGATTATCCATGATGTCCTTTGTGATATTTATTTCTTGGAGGACCACCTTACAAGGGAAGTATCAGGTAAGACAGGTCGAAACCTACCTTGAAATTGTGTGGACGCAAGAGGACAACGTGCGGAAATCATGTAGCGAATTCTTCATATAAATCAATGGGAGGTAGCGAGTACCGTATATGTTGAAAGGACAGCCCTGACCGCCCAAGCATTCAAGGCCAGTGGGAAGGAGCCGCACGCTCCAATCAGCATATACGTCCCACCTCGCTACTACTCCGAGTGCAACAGGGATGTCCAGCTCCTCCAGCCGTCATGCCTGCGTACCAGGATGTCATGTACGATTTGGGAGCCTTGCAGTTCAATCTGGCAGCTGATTTTCCGCACGTTGTCCCCTTATAGTACAACAACTGCGTCCACTAAGTTTCAAGATAGGTTTCGACCTGTCTTACCTGATACTTCCCTTGTAAGTTTATTCTAGTAAGTTAATTTTGACCTTCTTCGAGTTGATTACTTTAAATCAGGCTGTTCCAGCCGAGCAGCTCGCCCGTGAGCAGCGGAGTATTCGCCGCCTTGCGTGAGTAAACCTGCAACATGCAATACAGCTCGGCTGTGGGGGCTGCCGTCACTGCGCGGTGGATACATCAAGACTAACAGGAAGCGCGTGGACTTGTGCTATGACCTTCGCCCAGTGACGTATTGGCTCTCACCCCCAGCCCCTCTCCAACCGTGCTCCGAGCATTACTGCTGAGTACTCGCGTGTACGCATACTCAAACTCATGAATTTGGAACAGCCTGCTTTAAATGATCTTTTGGTAGTCTGTCACTGCCCATTCTATAGAAATGGTCATAGAATTTCAGACGTCTCTTGCGTACGGTATCAGTCAATCTGTCAGTTAAGGAATGGGGGTCCGCTATTCTCCTCGTAATCCACATTCCAGTTTCTCTCGTGGGACCATACATTTTTCGAAGAATTTTCCGTTCTTGCTTTTCAATTTCTATAAGTTTAGAATGACCACCGAGAGATATGGTTTCTGAGGCATATAAAGCTTCCGGAAAAACATTCGTCTTGTAGTGTCGCAATTTTGCATTACGCGATATAAATATTTTGTTGTAGTAATTCCACGTTAGTCTGTACGCCTTATGGCGTTGGTCCTACTGTCTAGTCGAGATGGTAGTAGGATTTCTTCAACGTATTTGGAGCAGGATACCTGTGAAATTGTTCTATTTTCCATCTCTAGCGGAGTATCTTTTTTTTGTGCTATTTTGATGTCGGTTTTCCATGTACTGGGTTTTCTCGTACGATATTATTATTCCTATTACAGTTATTATGAATACCACAGTAAAGTGAATTCAACTTACCGTGTGGAACATTCGTTCAAAGTGCTGCAGTTCATTCTACATAACATCAGCATTGTCGCAGACGGGTCTGGCCCTGCTAGGATGTGTCTTGAACATTCATGAACTCTTAATTACGGCTCTGTTCGGCTAAATACAGAAGGCAGACATCTATTTGGCAATTCCTGCACATGGCATGTGTGAGCTTCGGCTGCACTACGACCATACTCTCAATAGATTAACATTGTGTGTGTGTACTCTCGTTGCTGAACATCCCAGCAACAGCAATGCTGCTGTAACAAGTAGGCCTACTAGCGTACTACAGAGAGTTTGTTTTATATGCGACGGGGACCTCGCCCGCGTTGCGCGTCTGTCTTCCGCCAGGCTCGTTGCCGTTATGCGGCGCTGGCGCGGCACTGAGTCATTGAGTATAGGAATTTGTACTTACCTAGTTCACAGCTGGTGCTGAAAATGTTCGCCATTCACTGATACACATCGCTGGCACCTCTTTATGAAAATGTCATTTACTTTCTGATGATCCTCAGCACCGATTGACTGTATTTCAGCTGTAATATAGCCTTTGAGCTCATTTATAGTGTGAGGGTTTCTCGCATACACTCTATTTATAAGCATCCCCCACAAATAAAAGTCACATGGTGATAAGTCTGGGCTTCGCGGGGGCCACATGTTCCGACTTATAATCCTAGTACCGAAAAAGCGACGTAATTCTGTCATGGATGCTTCGGCAGTGTGAGCAGTGGCAAAATCTTGTTGAAAATAAGTTGACAATCGCTCTCCGTAAGTCAGTTCGTCAAAAAATTGGTCAAGGATCACATTGAAGTACAAATTCGTATACGCAATGACTCAGTGACGCGCGAGCGCCGCATAACGGCAAAGTGCCTGACAGGAGACAGGTGCTCAACGCGGGCGAGCGGGCAAGCGAGGGTCCCCGTCGCATATAAAACAAACTCTCTGTACTATGCTCTCGAAAGCGATTCAAAACGCGATGGGGCGCTGAGGAACATACAGTGAGCTGCCATCCAGTTGTTATCTCATCGTATTCTGACGTAATCTGTGTGCATTGAGTGATACCCCTGTGAAAATCAGTTATTAGACGTCCCATTCAAGGTTAGTGCATGCGGAACACTTATTACTGGGAAGTACGGTGCGAAAGGGCCACCTGGTAGGCTCTAAGTACAGTAGATACACACAAGCTTACCAAAATAATGGACACAATGTAGCAAGCCCCTAAATGAAATAATAATAACTAGCGGACCCGTGCGCCCCATGTGTACAGACTACCCGCCCGGCTATAGTGCTATGCGGGCTTTACGCTACACAGTTCTGCCAGGGGCTATGGTCTTGTTTATTCATTTAAAAGTACTTTATAAACAAATAAATATACTTCCGTTTACTTTTCAAGAAATGCCAGATTTTTCGTGTATTATTGAGACGAATTGAAAGAGTTTGGTACAAACCACACTCCCTCTGATTTAGGAGCTTGAGTTTTGTGAAACATTCACCTTAGCGTATTATCTAATAAGAAAATGCCATATTGGCTTTCACCTACTAAAACTCAGCAATTATTCTTCTAGGTTTATGCCATGTCTTATGTGGGGTTTCGCCTAGGACACCAAGCTGGTTCATCAGCGGGCTATTGGTGTCCGCGCACGGACTCCTACATGAGAAGCGAACTACGCGCTACCTCCCTTTTTATGAAGTGCACCTGTGCCTCTTTACTGCGAGAGCTAAAAGCTCAAGCAGCAATAACCTCCCTATAGAGGGCTTCCAAAAAGTAGTATATTGGCTTTCACGGCCAGTGAATTAAAACTCAGCAATTCTTCTAGGTTTATGCCATGTCTTGTGTGGGGTTTCGCCTCGCTACACCTGTGGGGGTCCGGGCGCGGACACCAAGAGCCCGCTGATGAAGCAGCTTGGTGTTGCACTAAAACCCTTTTTAAGACGGTCAAGGTAGGATTCGAACACACAGTCTCCCATTGCCAATGAGTCACGAGGTAGCGCATTAGCACTCTCGGCCACCATGATCGGTATAATAATAATCATAATGATAATAATAAATAATAATCTTTGATTTCATAAACCTTGTGTGCAACGACCTTGGGTAACCCAATCAATAAGTTACACCATGAAATGAGCAATTACTTCATATCTCATTTTCACCTTCGCAATTTGGTAGGCTAAAATTAATTTCTGTCAGCGAATGAACCACAACACCTCGAGAGACAGGCTGTTAAATTGTTAGCTGAGGTGATGAGCCACGTCTCCCTTCTCAAATCGAGCGTGTCAAACCGGAGTTTCCGTCAGGTCGTCATTAGTGGCGGGAGACCAATGTAGGCGACAATCAAACACAAGGACGAGAGAGAACCAGACTAAACAGCACCGGAGGTTAACAAGAGCAATTGGAAGTGGACAAAAGTCTGTGAAATTGGATTCATGCCACATCGTGCGTTGCTTCATGAACAACTATTAAGCAACCATGGTTGTACTGATCCATGTTCCATACCTTCCTTATTAACACCATTTTAGAATGAATAATATATGTGAATAATAATAACAATAATAATAATTGGCATCAAAGAGGAGGAAAGTCGCCTCCGTAGCGTAGCGGTCAGCATGGTTAGGTGCCGCCCCGGAGGTCCTGGGTTCGATTCACGGCTCTGCCACGAAATTTTAAAAGTGGTATGATTACTGGAACGGGGGTCTACTCAGCATCGGGTGGCCCAATTGAGTTGAGGGGGTTCGATTCCCATCTCCGGCATCCTCGAAGTGATTTTCCGTGATTTCCCACTTCGTCTTCGGGCAAATGCCGGGATGGTATCTACTGTAAGGCCACGTCCGCCTCCTTCCCGCTTCCTTGCCTGTCCATCCCAATCTTCCCCTCCTTTCCCTTCCCTCATGAGGCCCCTGTTCGCTTTGCAGGTGAGGCCGCCTGGGCGAGGTGCTGATCACACCTCCTCAGTTGAATCCACTCCGACCAGATGTTCCCAGCTCTAGAACACTGCCCGTAGAGGCGGTAGTGGCGAGTTCCCTCGCTGAGACCGTGGGAAACACCAAGCGATTTAAAAAAAATCAAAATGGAAGTCATACAAGATCGGCTCCAGTTCGAAACAGTAATAAACAACCATAATTTTGGTGAGAAAATGAATACCGAGACCAATAAATCATGGGCTGAACCTCGGAGGAAGATGAAGAGATTGTGGGAGAAGAATGAAAGATCAGCTGAATAAGTTCTAATAATAATAATCTCATTAGCTTTACGCCCCTTTTAACTATTCAGCCTTTTAGAAAAGCCAGGGTGCCGAAATTTTGCTTCGAAAGGTATATTTAACGTAAATGTACTAAGACGGCTCCCTCGCATTTGCGCACCCTCGAATGCCAACTAACTGCACCAGGATTCGATCCTGCAACCTGGGGCACAGCAGGCGAGAACGTTACCACTCAGCCAGTCTAAATAACTTCTAGGGCGCCGCATAGGCGGGCATAACTTTAAAAATTTTCAAATTCTTGACGTTCATATTCTCATAACCTTTTCTAGGAAGCAGTTGAGCAGTAGCAGAAATTATCCCCCCCCCCCCCTATATTATTCTGCTAAGGTTCCATTCGATTTTTGTACCGAAAATAAGGTCCCATTAACAGCAACCTACACATATGGGGTACCTACAGGTTCAGCAAAACCCAATGCGTAAGCGAAAAGCACTCACTTACTCTTTAAATGACTCACAATTAAATAAATACCTTAAAACATGTATATTTACAATATATATATATATATACCTTTATATATATAATTCTTCGACACGTGTGTATGTGACTGAACTCCTCCTAAACGGCAGCTCCGATTTTGATGAAATTTGGTATGTATAAAAGGGTGGGTCCCTGTATGGTTTAGATTCACAATCGGACCCGGTAGGTGGAATGAACACAATTTTAGAACCACAATTTACACACAATTTTAGAACCACAATATACAGTCAAAACAGTCGTCATGGAAACCACTAACCTTGGCCTTGGTGAAAGCTGATGTCATTGGACGGTTTGTCTCTGCACGTTAGAGCCACCTGGTCGCAACCTGAGCAACTACCGCCATAACTTACACTCCACCCGGGGCGGAAAGTTATGTTTTGCACCATAGGTGGAGGTGATGCCGAATTCTTCTCTTTGTCTCTGCACGTTAGAGCGTTTCAACAAAGTCGTGTATGCGTTCATATACCATTGATCCGATTGCGATGAAACTTGGATGAGATATTGAGTGCACTCCAGGGAAGGTTTCTGGCTTAGTAAATCCATTTTACAATAGATAGCGCACGAGTACATTCAACAAATGAGCGACGACGCACGAAGCGTTTCAACAAAACCCCGTATAAGTTTATATACCATTCATCGATTGCGATGAAACTTCAATGAGTTATTGTGTACACTTACGTGAAGGATTCTAACTTAGTAAATCCATTTCACAGTAGGTTGCGCACGAATAGATTCAACAAATGAGTGACGGCGCGTGAATCGTTTAAAGAAAATCCCGTAGGCCTATGCGTTCATATGCCATTCATCCGATTCCGATGTAACTTTGATGAGTTGTTGTGTACACGCCGAGAAGGTCTTCAACTCTTCAACTTGGAAAATCCATTTTACAATATTGGTAGCGCACAGTAGATGTAACAAATGAGCGACGACGCGCGAAGCGTTTCAACAAAATCCCGTATGCGTTCACATACTATTCATCAATTGCGATGAAACTTTGATGAGTCGCTGTGTACACTTACGTGAAGCTTTCTAACTTAGTAAATCCATTTCACAGTTGCTGGAGCACGAGTAGGTTCAACAAATGAGTGACAGCGCACGAATCATTTAAACAAAATCCCGTATGCATCATATAACATTCATCCAATTGCGATGAAACATGGTTGAGATGTTGAGAGCACAACAGGAAAGGTTTCTGGGTTAGTAAATCCATTTTACAATAGATAACGCACGAGTAGATTCAACAAATAAGCGACGGCACGCGAATCGTTTCAAGAAAGACCGAATGCGTTCATATAACTTACCATTCATCCGATTGCGATGAAACTTTGGTGAATCGTTGAGTACACTCCAGGGAAGGTTTCGGTCTTAGTAAATCCATTTTATAATAGGTAACGTACGAGTAGATTCAACAAATGAGTGACGGCCCGCGAATCGTTTAAACAAAGTCCCGTATGCGTTCATATGCCTTTCATCCCATTGCGAAGAATCTTTGATGAGTTGTTGTGTACATGCCAGGGAAGGTTTTCGACTTAGTAAATCCATTTTATAATAGGTAACGCACGAGTAGATGCAACAGATGAGTGATGAAGCGTGAAGCGTTTCAACAAAATCCCGTATGCGTTCATATACCATTCATCCATTACGATGAAACTTTGATGAGTTGTTGTGTACACTTTCGTGAAGGTTTATAACATAGTAAATCCATTTCTCAGTAGGTAGCGCACGAGTAGATTCAACAAGTGAATGCCAGCGCACGAATCGTTTCAACAAAATTCCGTATGCGTTCATATGCCATTCATTTGATTGCGATGAAACTTTGGTGAGTTGTTGTGCACGCTCCCACGAATGTTTCTAAATTAGTTAACCCATTTTACGATAGTTTAGAGGCAGTTAACAGAAATTGAAAAAAAAAATGTGTATCCGAAAGCACTTCAAGAAAAGAAGTTACAACACTTTGTTTGATTGGCAGGACAACGTCTGCCGGGTCAGCTAGTATATATATATATATATATTTCGTATGGCATGAAGATGCAATATACAATTATTTACATTCTACAGTATTTACAGTACAAATATATACAGATTGAGACCTTGATTTGCAAGTAGCTTCAGTTTTGTTAGAGCTGGATATCTAATTTCTCTAACCATTCTAAAGCTTCATTGCTAGCTTGATGAATCTCCTACATTGGACCATTGAACCTTCGGAGTGGGCAATCCATAGCGATGTGACTGATGGTCTGAGACACATCTGCACAGTTGCAGAAAGGATTCTCGGCAATTTTCCATTTGTGCTTCCAGAACTGACACCTACCGTGTTGAGTTCTTATACGGTTCAGCGACGTCCAGATTTTCCTGGGAAGGTCGAAACCAGGGGGCTGCTTAACTGGATCTGAGATAAGACCTAATCTGTCTGGATTTGAAGTCAGCCACTCATTGCGCCAAGCTTCATTCACTTGAAACTGATCTTGGACCAACTTCCTTCCTTGTCTCCAAGAAGGAATCCGGGATTAAATCTGCGGTGTAAATATTGAACAACAATGGGGCAAGGACCGATCTTTGTGGTAATCCATCATTTAGTTTGTGAGATCTGCTTACGTTGCCATTTAGGTGGACTTAAATCACTCTGTTGACCAGCATATTATTCAGTATGATGGCAAGTTTCTTGCAAGGGATTATTTTCAGGAATTTGTTATATTTACAATGAAATAATGCAACACGGTAACCATGGTAACAGAATCTCACAGGTCCAAGACGCAATGCAATACCAATTATTACATTACTGTGAAAGTTTCCAGACGGTTATAAGGTTATCACCGAACCAAATTAAGTTGTAAAATTCATCAATACATACAGTATAATGCGCTTAAGGGGGTCAAGGGGCACTCTAGATTTTTTTCACGCAATTTTCACGTGTGAGTGTGGTACGAAAGGTCTTTTTCACCGGACTATAAAGGTCTCCGAAAACCACATTTAAAGGCCCTTAAATTAACAGTGTCTGTGATATTCCAAGAAAACTAACTTCGCTCTGATATACCTATGGAGGAATGACAAACCCCTAACCACTGCACCAGTAGCTGAATTGATAAAGTCTGATTATTCATACCAAGGAAAAATCAGTCATAGCATTCATGATTGAGATTTTGCTAAGTGTACTCTTTACAACTAGAATATTCGCGGGCGAAGCCACGACGGGTAATGCTAGTTATTATTATTAACAAATTGTTCCTTCACCGTTCTTCTGTTCTTACGCAAACCTTCGGTGGGATCACACAAGAAACGTTGCTATATTGAATCGCTATTCCTGACAGTTGTCCAGTATTGCTGCCTTCTGCATTTGCTGCTAGATTCACTTGCTAGTGTGTGATCGATGGTTTCAGTTATTTGTATATACATCCTGGTTATGCCGTCTTCTGAACTCACCATTGCTTGCCACGGTGGGTGAGTGGTTATCGTGTCGGACTACCGTCCCCAAGATTGCAGGTTCGCTCCCGGACATGGTAAGTGATTTATGTAAGGCGACAAAAATCACGGCGCGCATGTCATTCGTTGTTGGCATGTTAAATAACCCATTTGAATATGATAGGCCGTGTTAATAATGGCAAAATTATTAATCTCGGGATTTTTCGCCAACACAAAAAGTTCCTCCTTTCTCTTCTAGAAAGCGCTATAGTGTCAATGAGATTAGATATCTAACCTCCTTGACTTCCATAGCGTTCCAGGAAACAACAAAAATAATTTGACATGCAAGCTGCCGTTTGGGCGTCAAATAACAAAGGTTGCACCCGGCATCTGAGGCCATACGATATTATTATTATAATATCTCAATCATCCCTGAATGTTTTATTTTTCAATCAATGATATAGATATTTTGTTGTAGACATTTTTTGTTAGATTATTGTATTCATGCATGACGAAAAGTCCTCTATTTCGGACCTGTTAGATTCTGTCCATTCACCAAGATACTTAACTTTTTCAACCCGATTGGGCGACCACGGGACCCCAGTTGAGTCCGGCATTGCTTCCACTTACTTGTGCCGGGCTCCTCTCCGTCTTCTTTCCTGCCGACCTCCCTTGGTCAACTCTTGTTCTTTTCCGACCCCGACGATATTAGGGTATCCGAGGCCTAGGGAGTCTTTCACTTTCCCGCCTTATTTAGCCCTTGTCTCATCTTTCCTGAACCCTCCTTCTTCGAGGGGTCAGACCTCTTGTTTTCTTTTCATTATATTTCCTTTTCTCTTTCAGATTCCTGCACTGATTTTGTTACTTGGCTCCCCGTGTATCTAAATTGCCTTTAGCGATTTTTGTGTAGGTATTTTTAATCTACGTTGCATTTTGTAAGTTTTTTCGATCTAAATTACCTCTCGCGATTGGTTTCAACCTCCATTGCATTTTGTGAAGATTGACAATCTAAATTGCTTTTTAGTAAGTCTTTCAACGTAGGAGCAGTGCATTTTAGTGAGTATTTTGAATTTCAATTGCATTTTGTAAGTATTTCGACTCTACATTGCATTTTGTACGTATTTTGAACCTAGCCTACATTTTGTGCGTATTTTTCAATCTATTCTTTTTGTGAATCTTTTCGTTCTAAATTCCCTTTTGTAAGAACATTTTGTGAGTTGTTACAATCTGAGTTCCTTTTTGTAAGTATTTTCCGTCTCACTTAATTTTCGTTCATTGTCTTTTTCGCTGTCACCCAGATCATTAGGGGGCCGATAACTTACATGTTAGGCCCCTTAAATCTACAATTATCATCATCATCAACAACCCGATTGATTATTCCACGAGTCACTTCTAGCTCCCTTGGTGCCGGTTTGATGTTTGTAAAAAGTTCCATTTTTTTTTTCAAAAGAGTTCTGGAGACCTATCCTTGAAGCTTGTGCTTGAAGTTGGTTGCTCTGCTTCGTGGCCATATTCAAGGAATCAGCGAAAAGTGCAAGATAATCTGCAAATGCTAGACATGTTATTATTACTTATTTTTGAATTTTGGGGTTTACTAGCGATTTGAAGTTTGATAATAATATTTTTGAAGGGTGGGTACAACCTTTCTTTTAGGGTATCCCTCGTAGCATAATCATTTGGTACACATAACAGGGGCGGCTTCGGTGGCGTAGTCGCCACCATGCTGAGCTTCTATGCCCAAGGTCGCGGGTTCAAACCCGGCCGAAGTCGTCGGAATTTTCAAAAGCGTTAAACGTCCCTCAGTATATCTTCCTTCGGAGGGGAAGTAAAGCCGGTGGTCCCATGTCATAGATTTATGGCATGTAAAAGAACCTTCCACTAATTACACTTGTGTGAAGCTAAATTATAGGTTGGATTTGACTAACGCTCTGAAGTTCCAACGTTCGTCGCCAGGAGCCGACTGCAATGACATCTAGTAACCAAGTTCACAACTAGTTGTCGTTGGCGGTAGCATTTTATAGCAAAAGTAGGAACTACTTGAAAATCGAATGTCGGCAGTCCTTACTTGATTTTAAAAACAGATACACACTAATACAGCGATCACAATTAACACGAGTTATCAGACAGATTCTACACACACACAAAGTACACGGGGCTACATGACCGCGTTGTAGCAGCCCCTAAACTTATTACCGCTAGAGAATTACGTGAAAACGGAGTCGGATGAATTACTGATTTTACTATTATTCCCAAGCTAAGAAGTTACTGAAATACTGAATATGAAACAACGAAACGAGAGATTATGTAGTTCTGAGTCATTCGCGCTTACCATTGGAAATTTCCGTGGCATTTCCCTCGTACTGGATGTTGAAGAGAGCTTCCCACAGCCTTCTGGACGTCGTCATCTTCTTCGTTAGTTGAAGAGATACTTGTAGATATGTTAAGTTATGGTCCGATCACATCGGAACCAACCACACGTGCAACCACAACGGTCAAGTTTTACAAAGATAATCGCCTTGCCTCCTCGGCGCGCAAACCATATATGCACTCCTCTCTCTGGTGCCGTCTTCTTCTCGCCCGCTCTCCTGTGATTGGCTGAGCCACCACGCGATACTCCCCACCTCAGGGTCATTACACTCGGCGCGGCGATGATGTCGATTACCGGTCCAGGCCATTTCGCCTTTTCTTGATGCAGCAATCCCGCTTGCGCCACGCCTCTCGACAGGAATAAGCCTGTAGCCGAATTCCCAGTGACTCATCTCTCTCACAATACCCTAACTGACAAAACTCCGTAAAATTCCGTAATCATATAATTTTCCGCGATAATGTTGTTCGTAATAATTCGCTTGATAGTGTTTTCTATAACATCGAAAACCTATCTGTATACTTATAATCTTATAAAAAAAACGCTCCAAAAATACCTTAATAATAATAATAATAATAATAAGTTACATGAAAACTTCTCTTGGCTGAACAATTTGCCGCGTAAATATATATTGAATGGCTTCCCACTGACTTATGTCAGTGGCGTAAAATACCCTCGAAAAACACGTTACAAACTGAGGAACCAACCAACACATAACAGGGTTTGGTGATTTGTTGGCCTTAATAAAGCATACAGAATGTTTCTCTGCGAATAGATTAAGAAAAAAATTCTCGTTGCTCTTTCCATCATGAATGTTCACAACGCTTAGCTCGTAATTTGCTTTCATTATCTGCGTGAGAAGCGGAGCTGCGCTCTAACAAATGCGAGCAGTTTGTAAAGACACAAATACAAGTGCTCTCTCCTTCACGTCACCAGTCTCCCTACTGCAAATATTAAAATGTTAAATATAGTCTACAGTTTTTGTTCTTAATTCATTTTAAGTGCTCATGTAGCCCCGTGTACTTGGGTGTGTGTAGAATTTGTCTGATAATATCGTATGTCCTCGAGAGCCGGGTGCAAACTTTGTTATTTGACACCCAGACGACAGCCTGCATGTCCAATTTTGTCGTTTCTTTGAGCGCTATAGCACCTCCTAGTAGAGAAGGAGGAACTTTTGTGTTGGCGGAATATCCCGAGATTAATTTTGCCATATGAACATGGCCTACTGAATTCAAATGGGTTATTTAACATTCCAACATCGTATGACATGCGTGTGGGGATATTGGTCGCCTTTCAAAAATCCCTTACAATGGCCAGAAGCGAACCTGCAAGCTTGGAGTTGGTAGACCGACACGTTAACCACTCACCCACCGTGGCAAGCTGTGTTACTGTAATGTCTGTACTAAATAATAATAATAATAATAATAATAATAATAATAATAATAATGTTATTGGTTCTACGTCTCTTTTAGCTACTCTGGCTTTTAGAGACGCCAGGGTGCCGGAATTTTGCTCCGAAGGGGATCTTTAACGTGCCAGTAGATCTACTGACATGGCTCCCTTGCATTTGAGCACCCTCTAATGCCAGCTGACTGCGCCAGTATATGAACCTGCAACCTTGAGCCCAGCAAGCGAGAACGTTACCGCTGAGCCACGCAGCCAGCCTGTATGTACTAGTGTGTGTATTTGTAATCGATATAGGATTTGAGCAGGAAGCAGCCGTGGCCTAACGTTAGGTACCATCCTGGCATTTGCATAGAATAGAAGTGTTAAACCACGGAAAACCACTTCCAGGATGGCTGAGGTAAGAATTGAACACGCCTCTTCTCAATTTTGTCTCACGAGGCTGAGTGTACCCCGTCCGTTCCAGCCCTCAGACTATAATTAAATTGGCAGAGCCGAGAATCGAACCCGGATTTCACGGTTACAGTCAAGAATGCTAACCACGCCTTAAGAGAAGGGATGCTTTAAAAACATTTCTAAAATATTTTAATATCTTAATTTCCATAAAATTTAACATAAGCTGAATCACAAGTGTCTTGCTACGTGGACGAAAACTATACCCGACCTACGCACTGCTTGAGATGATGATGATGATGATAATTGTTGTTTTAAGGGGCCTAACATCTAGGTTATCGGCCCCTAATGGTTTGAGTGATAGTGAAAGATGAGAATGAAATGTAGTTAGTTTAGTTATTGTTGTTTTAAGGGGCGGAACTACGAGGTCATCTGCCCATAGAATGTAATGTAAACTGTAACTAAACCTACACTTACAACTAACTTCACACTTATATACTAGAAGAAGAAATGAAAAACAAAAGGAGAATAAGGCAAATAAAGGACAGGAGGAAATGAAATGCCCTCATCTCTCTAAGAATGAGGATTGAGGGACTTGGAAGGAAGGAGAGCCATGAAAGGCAGATAGGAAAGGGAAAGAGGAAAGGGCCTGCCCCAAAGGCAATGGAAAAAGGAGAAAAACCAAACCCAGCTCAGGAATCCCTAGGGGTGGCCAACTACCAGAACTGGTGGGGCTACATACACCCTGCCTCCTTGAGGGCCTTGAGCAGAAGGCAGAAGAAATCATGAAAAGAAAAGGAAGGCTGACCCCTCGAAGAATGAGGGACCAGGATAGATGAGAGAAGGGCCAATTAAGGCGGACAGGAAGAGACTCCCTAGGCCTCGAATACCCTAATACCGTTGGGGCGGAAGAGAACAAGAGTTGACCAAGGGGGGTCGACAGGAAAGAAGACGGAGAGAAGCCCGGCACACTTAAGTGGAAGCAATGCCGGACTCAGCTGGGGTCCCGTGGTCGCCAAGCCACGTCCCACTAGATGTTTGGCTCTGGTGGGGCTTGAGAAGAGATGGCAGCTGAGTTACTGGTCCCCGGAGAGCGCGGTCAAGCTACATAATCTTTGGGCAGTATTTCTTTGTAAGCTCTGAGTTTCGTTCCTAGCTGCTTCCAGCATGCGTCATTAAGTATGCACCAATTACAGCTCAAAGCTAACTCAAATCCCATTTGCCTTGATTTAAACTTGGTGTATGCATGGAGATCAAATCTCTCTTCCTAGGTCACACGTTACACTTTTCTTTCAAGTTTCATGTCTCGGCTGGGTGCTCCATGTTTTAAATAGTGTATGTGAGGCCCTCCAATTCGCAGCGCGATGCAATTAAGAATGTTTGTGGATACACACTTTGTGAAGCTGAAAATAAACTCCGAGCAGAACCCAGCTGTTTGTGTACTGTTAGACACGATAGCATTTAAGGCCTAAGTCGCATAAATTTTATAAACAAACACACAATTTATATTCTGACGTTTCGCAAAGAACCTGCCGACTTAACACCCTCAACATAGCATTATAGGATTATTATTATTATTTATTTATTTATTTATTTATTTATTTATTTAATCGAATAGCCCTTAATAGAGCACGTTAAATCAATACATCGAGTTCAGCTAAATGATTTCTTCTTGGTCACCCAAATTTGCTTCATTCTTTCAGATTGTTGTTGTCGGAGCTCCTCAATGTTGTGTGGCTGTTTCTTGCTTCTCTCTAGTTCCTCCTTGAAGGTGACTGTTTTAATTTTGTTCCGAAAGAGTTGTCTATTAGGTATGTCTTCAATTTGTATATTGGCCTCTTTAAGGTCATTCAAGGTCTGTTGAAACCAAGCTGGCTGTATCTAGAAGTTTCATAATTTTATTGAAAATTTTCTTTGTCAATCTATCATCGTTCATTCTTTGTAAATGTCCAAAAAAGATAATCTTCTTCTTCGTATGATATGTAGCATGTTTTCTACATGCTCATAAATTTCAACATTTGGTCTAGGTCTGTTGTAATCTGCTCCTACTTTTCTAGGGCCAAGTATACTTTCAATTATTTTCCTTTCCATGACTATGATTTTGTTAATTTCGCCTTTATTCATTAATTTGAGCGTTTCAGATCCATATAAGGCCTCTGGTTTCACAACAGTATTATAATGTTTAATTTTAATAGAATTAGGTAATGCTTTTTTTCTTTCTTTCTTTCTTTCTTTCTTTCTTTCTTTCTTTCTTTCTTCTTCTTCTTCTTCTTCTTATTATTATCATATATTTTTTGGATTCGTTGTGCCCTACTAAGAAGCGCGTTTAAACTTATTAGCGTTAAAATCCCTCAGTATGCCTTCCTTCGGAAGGGAAGTAAAGCCGGCGGTCCCATGTCATAGATTTATGGCATGAAAAAGAACCTTCCACTAATTACACTTGTGTGAAGCTAAATTTTAAGTTATATTTGACTAACGCTCTTAGGTTCCAACGTTCGTCGTCAGGAGCTGACTGCGGTGGCATCTAGTAACCAAGTTAAGAACTAGTTGTCGTTGACGGTGGTGTTTGGTAGCAAAAGTAGGAACTACTTAAAAATTGAATATCCACAGTCCTTAGTTGAATTAAAAAACAGATAACACACACTAATACAGCCACCACATTTAACACCGGTTATCAGACAGATTCTACACACTCCCAAAGTACACGGGGCTACATGACCGCGTTGTCGCAGCCCCTAAACTGAGGAACCAACCAACCAAACTTATTAGCACTTCTTCTTCTTCTTCTTCTTCTTCTTCTTCTTCTTCTTCTTCTTCTTCTTCCCAATATCTCTCCATCCTCCCGCTGTGTTCCCTTTTACGCTGTTCTGTCCATCCTGTATTTTGTCGAGTGGGCTTCTCAGAAAATGTGTGTTTGTGAATTTAAACTCTGAATTTTGTTCTGTCTTGAATGGTTTCTTCATGACAGCCAATTTCATTTATGTCTTCACTGATTCTTTTGGCCAGTTGTTTTGATTTTCATTGATAAGGCTAGGTTGAAAATGTTCTTTGTGATCCTGTTATTAACCAGGTGTCCGTAAAATTGTAACCGCCGTGTCCTTATGGTATCTGTGATTTTTTCTGAAAGTTTCATGTGATTTCTTTATCATCCAAATTCCATTTTCACACTTTTGTCCTAAGATTTTCCAGAGGAATTTTCTTTCTTGTTCTTCGATCATTTTTATTTGAGATTTTCCACCAATTATAATAGTTTCAGATGCATATAGATCTTCTGCTTTATTATCATTATTATTTAGTGGCGTATTCTTTGAGCTAGCTAGGTATTATAGATCTTCTTTGTTAATGACAACAGTAGCTACGCTCGCTAACGCACAGCACTGGGTAATGGGACCAAGCTACCTGTGGACTCGATAGACATGGGTTTGAACCCCATCGTTGGCCGTTCATGAAATTTAAATCTTAACTCCATGTTTTAAGGGGTCACAAGATAAGATATGCATAAAATATGAAAAAGATCCAAGTTGTTGTCAAACGATCGGGCATAGTTCGTTTTACGCATCTTACTGCGAGAAACAATACTCGGTTCGAAAACCGCTTTTTAAGGCCATAAAATTAACTGATTCAGAAATATTAAAAAAAAACTCCCCGCTCTTGGAAACTGATGAAGGAATGACCAGCTGTAATCAGCGGAACACCAGCTGAAGATGTTCTATCAGCTCTGTAATAGGAAGTACCCATCTAAAATACCAAACGAACGTTATGCATGTAGGCTACATCAGCGTTTCCCAAACTGTGGTACTGCTGCAGTGGTACGCGGTGATGTTACAAAAATTATAAAAAAAATTAAAGATACGTTACGAAACATATAAAAATATAAACTTTAAAATTTTAAAACATTATGTTGCCCGTGGCCTTTAAGGCCAAAGACAAGGAGCAGTTTTATGAATTGAATTGTGATTCAGCACTAAGGCAAACTTTTTCAAAAATGGCTCTTGTGAACTTTTGGGTTGAGAGGCGTGCAGACTATGCAGACATAGTTGAAAAAGCAGTTAGATTTTTACTGCCTTTCACTTGTGTGAGACTGCATTTCCTTCGCTTGTTTATCTCAAGAATAAATACCGGTACTGGAACGAGCTCCTTACAGTGGAAAACGATTTTCGTTTGAGACTCAGCAATTTTAAACCAGACATTCCTAAGTTGGCTTCTAATCTTCAAGCTCACTCTTCTCTTCACATTGAAGTTGTTAGTTGAACTTCGGTTTTTATGTTTAATTATTAAGAGTTCTTTTATTAATATTATTTGTACAGTGACATTTCTGATTTGAATACTTACCGAAATAAATAATAAAACAACTGGACACAGTTTTTATTATTCGAACTTTAACTCTTACAGTCTAACTCTAACAAACACAATCTACAAACCATCTTTTGGTCTGCTAGGTAGTGGTGGTGGGGGTTATAGTTACTATATCTCCCAACCATTAGGTGGTACGCGAGAGATTCTCATCTCCTAAAGTGGTACACACACAAAACAGTTTGGGATACACTGGGCTACATGATACATTGTGGTTGGAGGCAGCTAGTTTGAAATGTAAAGCAAAGTAAGAAACACTGTGTTGCACCGGTGCGGTGGCGGCTGGTGACAATTTAACTGGTACAGGACGCCAGGAAATGTTCTCCGCAGTGACTGCCGGCTTCTGCCAGAGCTCGCATCAGCAGTTCAGTTGGCAGCATGGTGTCCTTGACAGGGTGAATCTCACACGTGTGGGCTGCAGGCTGTCAGTGCGTATTGCAATAAGCGAGTGTATGTGTCATCAGCACTTCCAGCATCTGTTATAAATGGCTGTTTGTTTTGATACAAGCGACAGTAGTGCTGCCAACTGATGCTAGCTCTCGCAGATTCATGTAGGCACTGGCGCCCTGTGTATACAACTACGGACCACGTTTGACAGTTTTTACATTATTTGTTGTCTTCACTCTGCCAAAATCTCTTCATCCTCTCTCCCACTTCCTTCTTCTGTTCCTCCGAGTAGGATCTTCCTTTCCTCACTGATAACTCCCCTGTCTCCTGGAAACCTGTAAACTCCGTAACTAGTCGTCTAAATCGCTATTAACCGGTAGTGAAAATAATGATAATAACAATAATAAAGCAAATGAAACACGTCATTGCCAGAATACAGAAGGCAGTGTTGCTGGATACCTGTCATATTGTCAGGCTGTTTTTATCACAGTAAGATTGACATGATACAAGATTGTGAAATCCGTATCTTGTAGACTAAGTTATAATTAGGGCTCGGATTTGAGGTAAATAAATATTTTTTATGAAAATACATTTTTAAGCATTTTTTCTATAAATACATAAATTTCTGCTTTTCACTTATTAGCACATAAAAAGCCATAATATTTAAATTTTTTAAAATCAGTATGCTAGATCTTTCAGTTTATTGCATTTATGTTCTATGTTACTTCAACGGGGAAGAACCTGTGAGCTATCTAATCTTCATGCAGAGCGTATGTCAGCTTGCAACTGTGTTATTCTTATCTTGTTGCCCCGTGCCACTCACTGTGGAAGCCGGGGATTTCCTTGACCATAGCCATATTGCACCACGTGCTAGACCTCCCCCCACCAGCTACCAGGAACCAGTGTCATTCACATGCAGTTCATTTCTGGCACTGTGAAATTTGATGCATAAAGTAAAAACAACTACAAGTTATGGTCTGTTGCATAATTTAAAGATAAGTTTACTTCTGATGGGGGCGTTCTGTTCTGCCAACCATGTGGGAAAGCAATCAAGGCTGAACAGCGATCTCAAGTTACACAGCACCTAAAAGGCAAGAAATATATTTCCGCAGTTTCGCGATAATCGTCGGCCATTTGTGATGGACAACCTAAAAGTGTATCTCGTTGTGTATTGTAATGCTTCAGCAGTCAGTGAGACATAGAATAAATTGCATTCGTCAGTGCTGCATATTGTTTATATTCACATTAATAAACTAAATTATAATTAAATATTTTTACTTTTTTGTCACATATTTCAGGCATTTTAATACATAAAAAATAAATATTTCCCCGATTTTTAGCACCTAAAAATCCGAGCCCTAGTTATAATATATGCATGAGTAATTACAGAAAATAATAATAATTGTAATAATGATATGTGTTTTGTATTATGTACTGTATACTTACCTGCAGCGCCTCGGGAGGCCTGTAAGGCCCTTAGCGCCCGAGACGGTTGCTGCCCGGCTCAAAGCCTACAGAGGAAAGGAGGTCATGCGGTTATCACAACGGTTCCTTCGGCCAAATTTCTTGGTTTCCTGACGGGTACCGCTGTTCACTGTAGCTCACCAATTGTCATTACGACGCTGGGTCAACACCGTTTCAAACCACCTGGCCAGTATTGGGAATCTAACCCAGGCCGCCTGAGCGAGAAGCTAGAACGCTGCTCTGAGACTAAGGCGGTGGCCATACAAAGTCTATCAAACCTATTTAGTTAAGAGTTTGTACTTACATATCGGCAATCGACTCATAGTTAAAGTTAACGACCTTCTTCTTCTTCTTCTTCTTTTTGAATCACCCACTTTGGGGTACGTCAGATCAATCACTTCTTAGATGCTTGTGCTCTCCTTTTCTCCCAATACTTCTTCATTCTCTCTGATCTCCTCTTCCTTTTCTCATGTGCTATCTGCATAGGTTTTCTGGAGACGGCTCTGGCTTGGAACTTCTTGGTGTTGTCTTTGGTAATGGTTTTGGCTGTACCATTCATCAACATGATTTCAGTAATCTGAAGCTCTCGCAGGTCCTTTTCCACTTCCGTAAACCAATTAGGTTTGATCTTCTTTTTGGAAAAGAAGTCAAAGATTTTCTTGGTTAATCGGGCAGGATTCATCCGGTAGATGTGTCCATAGAAATCAATCCTCCTTTTCCGTATGGTATCTGAAAGTCTCTCCGACTTCACATACAGGGTGTCATTCATATAGAAAACTTGTTTGTTATTTTGGAATTTAGGACCTATGATCTTCCTCAAAAAATTTCTCTCTTTGATTTCCAATTTTTCCATTTGCTCTTGTCTCCTCAAAACTAGTGTTTCTGCTGCAAAGAATGCCTCTGGCTTAATTACGGTGTTATAATGCCTCATTTTAGTGTTCCAGGATAGGGTTTTCTTATTGTATGTATTTTTGGTTTTCTGGAAGGCTAGTTCCATTTTGATTCTTCTCGCCTCCATTGTTTTTCCTTCAGGGTTATTCCAGTCGATCCATTCTCCTAAGTATTTGAAACTATTAACCACCTCGGTTGTATTAGCTCCTACTGTAACTCTCTTGGGCACATCCAAACTATTTGACATAATTTAATTTTTTCAAAGGAAATCTTAAGTCCTATTTTCCCCGCCATCTCTTGTAATTCTGTGATTTGTTCTTTGGTTTCCTCCCATGTTTCTGCGAGCAGCACCAAGTCGTCAGCAAAGGCCAAACACTTAATCGTGATTCCTTTGATTTTTGTTCCTAGACGTATTCCCCCTCGTGTTTTCACATTCCATTCTCTCATAACTTTTTCAAGTGCACAGTTGAACAACAGGAGGGAGAGACCATCCCCCTGCCGGACCCCTGTTCTGATCTCAAATGGTTCAGACAGTTCGCCCATGAATCTAACTTTAGAGGACGTATTCGTGAGCGTCACCTTTATGAGGGCTAGGGTTTTCCTGTCCAGGCCAAACTCTTCCAAAATATGGAGCAACGACTCTCTGTCGATGGAATCGTAAGCTTTTTGGAAGTCTACGCTATAATGTTTCTGAGATTTAAAATTTGTTCACCGCAAGATCTCCCCTTTCTAAACCCTTCTTGATACTCCCCAAGTTGGCAGTCCAACTGTGGTTCTGCTCTTTCTAATAACGCTCTTGAAAATATCTTGTATGTCACGTCCAGCAGTGAGATCCCTCGGTAATTGCTAGGATCCGATTTCGAACCTTTTTTGTGAAGAGGGTGTATCAGGGCCATTTTCCATTCCACTGGAATGATCTCTGTCTTCCATATCTCCTCAAACAGCTTTTGGAGTGAGCCAATCGCATCTTCACTGGCATACTTCCATAATTCAGCTGTTATCTGATTTTCTCCAGATGCCTTGAAATTTTCCATACGAGTCAGTATCTTCTGAATCTCTCTTACAGACGGGGGTTTAGAATCATGGTTGGGAGACGATTTTGGTCCACAATCGAAAGACATCTTTTGGAGTGGTTCATCGCAATTTAGGAGTTCTTTAAAGTAGCCGGCTAGAATTTTACAGTTACCCCTGTTACTATATGCCACGTTCCCGTTTTCGTCCTGAAGTTGGAGAGTTGGGGGGTCATATCTGCTTAGGTTTTCCTTGATCACCCGATAATAGTTTCTCATATTGTTCTTCGCAAAGTCATCATTTATCTTCCTGAGCAGTTGGTCGCCGTGCTCCTTCTTTACTTTTTTGATCCCCTTGGACACTATCTTCCTGGTTTCCACAAAGTGTTACCAGGTACTCTGGTCCTTTTTGGTTTGCCAAACGTGCCACGCCTTCTTCCTCAGATCAAGTAGTCTATCACACTCGTTGTTCCACCATCTGTGCTTCCTCGTCTTTGTAACAGGAGCAAGTTGTTCTGCCTTGGTTAGAAGACTCTTCTCTATCTGCCTCCAGTCCTGGCCTTCTAGGTCTCTGGTTAATGTGTCCCATTCTTCCATGTTCTCCTTAATTTTGCTTGGATCATATCTTCTTCGTATACGGTTGTTCCATTGAAAGTTACTCCTAGGAATCATCTTCAGTTTAACTTAGGACAAGTAGTAGTCTGAGTCAAGGTTAGCTCCTCGGAGAACCCTAATATTTTGAATTGCCTTATGAAACTTCCACTTTATTGCAACATGGTCCAACTGGAATTCTCCGAGGAGGGGATTAGGTGATATGCACGTCTTCTGTTTTCTCGGCAGTTTCTTAAAGCTAGTCGATTTTAAGTCCAAGTTATGTGCCTGACATAATTCAATGAGCCTGACACCATTTTGGTTCGTTCTGTTATGTGCCGGGTAGCATCCCACTATATGCCTGAACTTCTTTTCTCTCCCCACTTGGGCGTTAAAATCCCCTAAAAGGATGACGTTATTTTTGTCTGGGATCTTCTGGATCGTATCGTCTAGTTTATCCCAGAAAAGTTCTACTTTTACCTTATCCTTTTTGTTGTCGATGTTTATAGGGGCATGGATATTCACAATTGTATAAACTTTGTTGGTCGACTTGAACGTGAGTGTGGATAGCCTTTCACAGGTGGACTCGAAGCTTATGATGGAGTCTAGTATTTTATTGTCAACTATGAATCCTGTCCCAAGATGAGGAACATTCTTCATTACTCTGGCCCCTGGTTTCCCCGTGAGTATCCTGAATCCTCCCGATTCAAAGCTGTTCTCACCTAGGAATCTGGTCTCTTGCACAGCCGTTATGATAATTCTATGTTCATTTAGTGTGTCTGTTAGAGTCTAAAGTTTCCCCACTTTCAAAAGTGAATTTGCATTAAAAGTGGCTAGGTAGTTGATTTTCCTGTATTTTATTGTGTTCGAAGTTCCAAGACGCTCCGACTCGTCTTTGTGTGACATTGCAGACTCCCCAGAATCCGAATGTCTGCTTGTGGATTGACCACCTGAGGTAAATAGTTTCACATCACACCGCTCCATGATTGATAATTCTTTTAGTTTTGGAGGTGACTTCTAGAGCCACCAATTTTACAACCGATGTTGTTAACTCCGGAGGATTATTTACAGCCGCCCCTAACATGGAGACAGACGTTGACCAAAGGCCGCCCAATATGGGAACAGTCGCTCTTGGATTTTAAAATCAGACTGACAGTCTGAATTGATTTATTTTTCGTGGTTGACTCCACTGGGTTCTTCCGCCCTCTCAGCCGTTGGGAAATGAAATTCGTCTTCCGCCTTTGAGACCGTTGACCAGGTTTCGCCTAGTAACCCTAGGTAGGGGCCCTATGACAGGGTGCTACCATCCGGAGCCAGATGGACCCTGTTTTTTTACGAGGTTGATAATCCTCCCGCTCCTCCTTCCTCATCACATGTGAAATGAGGCCCCGGGCTTGCGACCGGCCGTGGCGACCTTATTATTGATGTGTGACATCTTTCCACTCGGTATCTGAATATTTTTGTGGCACTCTGTAGCTGAACATTTTTGTGGGAGTGATTTTGGAAAAGGAACGGAAGTGCATGGGACGGAAACAATGAGCGCGCGTGGTGGCGGAGATCGGTACAACGACGTACTGTCGGCCATGTGGCTATGGGGAATGTATATCACATACAGTTTAGTTAAAGATTTGGAGACCCCATTTAAGATATTCCTACAATAAATCATCTTCAAGTTGACGTTCTTTGGTGTGAAAATATTCATTATATCATATTTGCTGAAAACAATTACGATTAATTAAATCTTCATACTTTTGCTGTATTCTTATTTAATGTAAGCACTCGATGTACTGTCGGCCATGTGGCTATGCGGAATCTATATCGCATCAACAAACACTCCAAACAACGTAGGAATTCAGAATATTAACGCCGACTACTCACAATAATTGAAACTTCGTTGGTCTAAACATATCACTGGGAGAAACACATTTAATATACCTTCTATAAACCTAATTTTTAATCGCGCCTATACTTGGCACTAACATCGCTGGCATGGGTTTACTAACTGGCCGGTAGAATAACACGTCACATGTTACACATCATATGAGACTACTGTAAAGCTTGTATACTTTATTTTCATTTTTGACCGTTAGATGTTTCTTCAGAGGAAGAAAAGGTACGCACTTAGTTCCAAACAGCGATATCTGCTATGACCGTTAATATTAAAACAATGCGTGAATGATATTTGACACGGTCACCCATCTCACGGTGGCTACGGTCTGTGTTTCTTAACTGCGAGATTAAAATGTAATGAAAATTTAGCAGAAACATCGTAATTGTAGTCAAATATGAAACAGAGAGACCTCTAATGGGTTATTTCATATATGCTAGTAGGAGTTACAATAATTAGGACAAAGGCCTATAATAGGTTTGGTGATGGTCGGCATTTTTAATTGGAATACTTGCTAGTGTATTGTCTGTCAAATGAGTCGAGGTTTTGAGTAATTAAGTGTATGGGGCAATGAAGCTAGGAATTGAGTGTAACTAAGAATATTCGAATGAGTGTATTACAATGCGGGCTGTATCATTCTGACCCTGTAAAGCAGCGCTGGGTGACAAGCCTGGCCTGTCACTCAGAAACCCTGTGTCATCCCCCCCTCCCCATAAGAGCGCAAGGATGCGCGCGCAGTCCGAATTGAAACTAATGCTACTTCTTCATCCACCGCTCTGTGACTGTCACGCGAGAGCCAGGTGTTGCGTTTGAGAGGTTGTAAATGGGGTTTATCCCAATCTTTTCCTTTTTCATTAAACATTGTTATCCATGTTTTAAGCATAAATAACGATTGTCACTGGGGAATGGCATGTCACCATGTCCCTACGCCTAAGGCCGCCACTGCGGGGCAGGAAGCTTGTGGTGTGACGTGCTCCGCTGACCCAAGCGGATCCAGGCAGGCGGCCGGCGAGCGACTGGCGCCGCCGTCCCGTGGACTAGAGGAGAGGAGAGGATTCTGTCTCTGCAATCGATTATCTGTGTCCCTACAATATCGAGAGAGCCTGCGTTGCCAAGCCGCGTCATCATCTCGCCTCACACCTTGTTCAGGTGGACGCGTTCCCACAGCCGCCACAAAAATGAGAAGACTCCGAAGGAAATTGGAAAGGGCCACAGGAACGGGGTGGCATACTTGTAACCGACAGAAACCTTGATAGGGCACTCCAGACAAAGAAAAACAATTAAGCCTCCCCAGTACAGCAGAACAATCAGCTACCTGTACGACAAAGCGGGAACTTGATTTAAGATTTTAATAATCATATACAATACTTTAGGCAATCAATCCCTTGGAGGGAACATATCTATTGAATAATACTTTAAGGTGAGGCCACAGTTGGGATTCGAATCTGAATTTCCTGCAGGCGCATTTAGTAAAATTTTTAAGCCATTCTTCATTTCAAATGACAGTCAGGCAAACCGCGATGCCAAAAGTATCAAATCACTGAGAATAAAAATCATGACTTTAGACAAAACAATTTGGTTCAACAAAAACTCCCTTGAACTAAAATTAACACCTAATTACGTAACTATTATGAACAACCCGAAAACTTCATCCGCGAAATTATCTAATAAACAAGCGAGTTTAATATGGATAAGAAACGAAATAAAATTTGCGTATGTCAAGAAACAAGAAATAAATCACCAAATGAACAGCATTCAACTACAGAGAGATTAGTTTGGATGTATCGGAGACCCTCGCTAGCCCGCTCGCCCATGGCGCGAGCCTGTCTCCCACCAGGCACTTGGCCGTTATGCGGCACTCGCGCCGCATTGAGCCATTGGGTATAGGAATTTGTACTTACATGTTTTAGCCTACTTTTCACATTTTGCAAAAATGAGAAAAAAGTAGACTTATGAGATCGATCCGGGAAAATGTGTGTCTGTCTGTCTGTCTGTTTGTCTGTCTGGCTGTGTGTGTGTCACCCCTATCAATTCCTAAACGGCTGCAGCAATCAAAACCAAATTTAGTATGAGTAAAGATGTGCACCGGAATATCTCACGTCCATATTTGAAAATGATGTCAGTGCTACCAACTGCTGAAAAAACGCACTAGAAATTTGAGCTCCATGTTGGATATCTCGCAAGGTATGCATGGGAGCTATTCCAAAATTGGTACACATGCAGATAATACTACTTCAGTTTAATTTCCAGGAGGCCAACAATGATAGTGTTGCCAACATAATTTTAAGCCTTCTGATAGGTCCAATGTTTAAATGCATATAACTTCTACACTATCAATTGGATTTCAACCAAATTTTGTTTGTAATATCTGTACATAAACAGATATGATTCAGCGCATTCTTAAGAGCTACCAGGGCTGCCAACTCTTAATAATTGCTCTCTCTCTATTTTTTTTATCCAAATACCAATATATCAGAAAGTATGCAAGCCAACAGCTTTAAACTATGCACACGTATATTCTGACATTTTAGATTAATTTGGAGTAACTTATATACGTCAGTTCTACCAACATGATTATAAGCCTGCTGATAGTACAAATTTTTAAATACATGTAACTTCTATACTATCAGTTGGATTTCAACCAAATTTCGTATGTGCTATGTGTACCATAACAGATATGACTAAGTATTGTTAAGAGCAATCAGGGCTGACAACTGTTAATAAATGCTGTCTATATTTTTTTACCCTAATATCAATATATCAGAAAGTATGCAAGCCAACAGCTCTATACTTTGCACACGTATAGCACCTGACATTGTAGATTAATCTGGAGAAATTAATACAAAGCAGTGCTGCCAACATGATTCTATGCCTGCTGATATGTCCAATTTTAAAATACATGTAACTTCTATACTAACAAATGGATTTCATCCAAAATTGGCACAACAAGATATCATAATATTTCAGATTATTTCTGACCAGCACACGCATGGTATTGTTGGCAACATGCTTTTACGCGTGCTGATAGATCCAGTGTCTAACTGCATGTAACGTCCATTGGACTTCAACCTAATTTTGTATTTTGTACCTTAAGAGATGGAACTAAGAATATATTCAGTCACCAGGGCTGCCAACTGTAGTGCTCTATTAGGCTACATTATACCAGGTATATTTTGAACTAATTTGATATTTCGATATCACCAACTTAATTTTGTCATTATTCTAGATAGGTTCATATACTGGAGAATAATCATTGGCATGAAAAGTAGGCTGTATAGTTCTTCACGGAACTTCTTGTTACTTCAATGTGATCCTTGACCAATTTTTTGACGAACTGACTTACGGTGAGCGATTGTCAACTTATTTTCAACAAGATTTAGTCACTGCTCACACTGACGAAGCATCCATGACAGAATTGCGTCGCATTTTTGGTACTAGGATTATAAGTCGGAACGTGTGGCTCCCGCGAAGCCCAGACTTATCACCATGTGACTTTTATTTGTGGGGGACGCTTAAAAATAGAGTGTATGCGAGAAACCCTCCACTATAAATGAGCTTAAAGACTATATTACAGCTGAAATACAGTCAATCGGTGCTGAGGAACTTCAGAGAGTACATGCCAGTTCATAAAAAGGTGCCAGCGATGTGTAGCAGTGAATGGCGAACATTTTCAGCACCAGCTGTGAACTAGGTAAGTACAAATTCCTATACTCAATGACTCAGTGCCGCGCGGGCGCCGCATAACGGCAAAGCGCGTAGCGGGAGACAGGCTCGCGCCGCGGGCGAGCGGGCTAGCGAGGGTCTCCGATACATCCAAACTAATCTCTCTGTACAACTAAGTAACGTCTGGCCCCACGTTCAATGGGAGTTGATCACATTCGCTTCAAGGAGGCCACGGCCGACTCATCCCACCAGCAGCTGGCGTCACTTAGTCTCCACCGCTATTATACATGGAGCGTCTTCCCAGACTTCTGTGACACCGCTTACTTCTATGGGAAGTTCTCTTATGGAATGTTATCGCCTACGCAGTTAATTGAGCAGGCTCATTCTGCCTTGTGAGCTTCACCACTGAAAATCAAAGATAAGTTTCTAAAGTGTATTCACTAGTCATTTCAATCAGAAAACCCATTAAATGGATTTTATTGAGAAACTTTACAGTGGGAAAAATGTCAAGTGCTTATTTAAACTAATTTTTCCATACGATTGGCCACAGTTTGGCCGTATCGATATTGTTTCATGACGCAGAACTACTAGTATAGCAACGTTCAAATATTTTTTCAAAACAAGATATTGTACAGTCCCCCAGGGGTATGCACCCCCTGGAGGCCATCCCCCCATCATCTATTTAAATCACCCCTAACTGGCAAATCTTGTAAGCCCAGACCAACATCTATTAACACCGCAAGGACAGCTAACCATTCTGGAAAGCTGGCCCAATCCTTGCATCACTACCACAAACAGCGACACACAATTAACTGGGGCATCTATGCCATCGGAATGTCGACGAAGCAACGCCGGAGAATATAAGAGGGAGCCTTAAAGAGGTCAAGCTCTCAATTACCAGTCTTACAGTGCGTCGGCCGGAGGCTAGCGCTGTTATCATCAGGTGAGTCAGCAGTGTTCAGAATCTTGTACTTTGTAACCTTTACCCACAAATTGTATACACAAGTTTGTACACTGTAACATTTACTACATCCCTTAAAAGGGACTCATAATTCCTTATTACTGACCAATAAATACTTGGTCAGTAAAACACACCTGTATTACTGTTTTACACGCTTCTTTACGTCCTAACTCCCTTCCTGAATCCTCCGTCACGATTAGACGTGACGTACAGTAGCCAGGCACTTGCTAGCGCAAGTATCATTGTATTCCCGTATAGGCCTGACTGATAGGAGCAGCACGCGCCATAAAGCTGACGCGTGCACATCGGTTATATAACTAGCCAGCCAGCCGGAAGACCAGCGCGTTGACCTGTACACTAAGTTCCATCCCCTAAAATACACCTACATCATTTATAGGAGCGCCCCCTAGTTCCTAACACTAAACAACACTCTACACTGGTCAGCTTGCCCGACTACGGGAAGCTACCCCCTTTTAGGCACTTCCTTATAAATTAACACAATAACTCTTCCGTTTTAGATCCAACCACCCCCCAATAAGGGATCTAAAACAGATGGTGGAGGCCGGGTACCACGCACAGTAAAATAGGACTCATACAACGAGTTTTCGTGGTCAAAACGGCCCGTACCGCATATAGCCAAGCGAGACTGAATTTTTTTTTCCTTTCCTCTCAGACAGAAAGCAGTTTTTTTTGCTTCGCACTGTCTACACAGGGGAAACTCTTAGCAAACCAACCCCCCAGCCCCAGAAAGAAACAGAGGGATACAGGATACACTGCCAAACACGCACAGTTTTTTTTAATTTAAAGACGCATACACTTCATTCAGAATGGCACCTCATGCAGAAACAACAGAGATTGTAAGCCATAGAGGCAGTAGGGGTACGCCAATATTATTAGCATTATTGTTCAGATGCCAGAGGCACATACAAAGCCGGCAAACACAGATACGGGCACTCTAAACAAAAATCGGGGCAATACAGGGCAAACAGCCATACACTCCGTCAGAGGGGAGGACAGCGCGATTAAGATGCGCACATACGCACTTGAGGCACATACATGAACATCTCAATAGGATCCATATCCAAAGACACAGAATACACGACCGATTGATCACCACACATGGTCCGGTAATAGACAATGCAGCCCTCGAGAGGATGAGGGTGCACTACACGATTTTACACACTCAGTACAAGGAGTTAATTCGCGAACAGGCGTTTCTCCAACTGGCGGCCACAGAACTATACAAAACACAACCACATTGATACAACAGTTTGCCAGCAGGCCATGAGCCTCAACAGGCAGTACGCCCAAATTTGGGGCGAACATAAGGAGCTCCGGGCTCACTAAGCCATCTTTGAGTACATGGCAGGGCCACAAGCCCAGCCGGGAGAGGACATAAGCGTAGATACGCTAACTCGGCAATTTGCGAGGATGTCCCTCTCGCCATGTACTACCACACATGGGAAGGAGTTCACCGTGGCCACAGTCCAGGAGACGGCCAGATTAGACTCCAATACACTGCGGGGACAAGCTTACACCATTACACATCCCTTAGCTCCGGTTCGGAAGGCAATTTTTCCAGACCGAGGAGCAGGACCTACGCCAACCCCCTCGCAACGGACGAACGAGAGGGAGTTGAAGCCAGGACACTCAGACACACATAGTATGACAGGGAGACAACGGGAGGTAACCACGTCATGGGCTGAGGACGTAGAGCCCGCCCTACAGCACATTGAGCCTACACACACCCACACAGATAGGCAAACACAATGGCAGGAGTCTGCCGTGGCCACAGGCCAGAAAGCGGTCAGGCTACACGCCACCACATTGCCAGGGCAGAGACAGGCAATTAAGCGACCTTTACCGCCAGTTCAAAGGGCAAGTTTGCCAGAACGGAGGTGAACACCGGCATTAGTACCCCAGGTGCGAATGCATAAGAGGGTGTTGCATTCAGTCCCTCAGGATGCACGATACACGCACGCACATTGTGACCACGCACTCACACACGGTACACGGGGTATAGGAAAGGTGTTAATACCTACCCCACAAAACCACTCAGTCAAAAATACACACACCCCCGTAAACTCTACTAGGGTAGCGCAGAGCGCAATTAGGCCCTCGAATACAGGCACACTCAAACCTACAGACACGCGCTACGGTGGAAGTAGGCCCAGGCTTACTTTGCTACAAACTCCCCCGAAAAATGGCAAAGAAGCGCCCCAATGGGTGTCGAGGGCCTATACCCTCGTAACAGGGCGGAAGTCTTCACCTTCCAGAGCACGGACGCTCGGACGGGAATAACGACTTCCACCAGGGACACAGAAATAAACTAATAACACTTGCACCTATATTAGGGACACACACATAAGCTCGTTTACACGGGAGAAATACGGCAATAAACACATAAAGACTCACTAACGTAAACGGCACATTTTTTTATGTATATGCAGTGCAACATGGCAAAACCAAAGGTGTATAAGTCTAAATTCTTCTTGATTTTTTTGAGCCCCTAGCATTTTTTTTTCACAAGCCATCCATGGTTATTGAGCATGGTTGGTCCATATTATAACTTGGATAACGTAAAGTTTCTAATATGCAAAGCCAAGCGGAAGCCCATCAGGTGAGCCACGTGGCTTAAGGCCGGAAAGAGATATTCCGAACACAGCTTAAGCATCAAATCACAGCATAGAGCTTAAGCGGGTCTTTCTAGGTGGAAATGACTAAATGTTCTATGATCCGGTCCCATAGTTTGAGAGATTCTCTTGTGGCGGGCGAGGGCCCTGATTGTAGCAAGAATTAAGAATCTCAAACTATTTTTCAAAAGTGGTAGATTTCCCTGAGACGTAACTAGATTACTGTAGTACTAACGTCACCAACTAGGTGGATAGTGCGCTCAGGTCCTACTTACCATTTTTAAACATTTTTCATATTGTTTACGACACAATTTTGACAGACTATCGCCGTCGGGCAACCCGCTTTAATCAGCATAAAGCAGGGTGCAGGCGAGATACAATATATTTTTTATACCTTTTCAAAGTGCTCTCTTAATACTGAGTGGGGCATAGCTCATTTTTTTTTCTCTCTGCCTCAGTCATTAGGCCCGATGAAGGAAAAATTGGCCAAGTTGAACTATATATATTGCATCCATAGGCATACGTGACACGTTACACTGCCTATAATACGACTTTTTCTCCCCTCCATAACAACACGCAAGCTAAAACGCAAACACACCATAGGGTGAAAATCCCAGACCTTGGGAAACCCTACATATTTTTGGAAGTCACACAATCAATTTACATTGCCACATGACAGTAAAACACTACCAAAAGAAAAGCAAATGATCCCACTGGCAGACGTGGAAAGAAGGCCAAGAAATAGCCTTCGGACCTCACTGACCGCACCGGGATACGATCCTAACACTCGACAGAACTGTCCCGGAGACACAACCTAGAATGACACCAGAAACAATTACTCTGGGTAAAGACGGTCTCAAAACCCGCAACCTTCTGAATACCAGGAATGTCAGGTCGGGTAGCTATCCAGTTCTAGGATAGAAAAGTAGGAAGCTAAAACAGATTGGGACAGTTCCACTAACAGACGTTCATAAATGAAAAACGACAAAATCGCCTCCGGCACATAGTCACCAAACACGCGACTAGCGGCCCGGCGACACTCGTGTATAACGACATTTTGTACAAGGGATAGGGACATATTCGACTCACGTTACAGTCAACACAAGACTTGGGGACACAAATGTGGTTGGTGAGAGGTTCTTTTGTATGGCGGAAAGCCCCACTCGCAGTTACAGAGTTGGCACTCGGGCTGAGAGGCACAAACATACAGAAACGGAGCATTGTCGGGCAACTAGCAAGATAGCGTGCACGTGAGTGTAACTCGAGACTGTCGCGTCAGCGATGGCACACTCGCCGTGGGCGACCTTTGCTGGCACAGACAGACTGGGAGCGCTACAGACGAACCTGGGAAATAAGCGTTCATTTAAGCCGAGTTCAGAACCACTCAACTCCCCAAATTACACTACGAGGAGAATTCAAAGACACACAAACTCTTCACAGGAATGCGTATTCCCATCTGCGCATTTCAAATACACGGTACATGTGCCATAATATATACGGCACAGATAGCGTCGTAACAAGTCTTTACAGTAAGCCGGGTCCGAACCCATGATCACACACCACACTCGTACCAAAAACTAACTAACCAACGGTATTTTTGGTACGAGAGACACAAGCAAAAACCACACTGAGGACACCTCAATCCCTCAAACACAACGCAGACATAGAACACAGAGAATTACATAGATCACGGGTCCAAATCCCAGCGAAAACTGGACACCAGGGAAAACAACTATCCAGGCTTTCAATCACACTGAAATTGGCCCATACAACTACAGAACTAGATAATACCACATTTCCTTCGGCCAAAAGCCAGGCATAAAATTTCAATTGCACCTGACATGGAAAATATATTTCCCAGACACAGGTATAAAAATTTCGTAAGACAAAGGTCCTATGGAATAATGGCCACACAACAGTACTAGCTAAATAGGACAAATTGCCCGGAATCTAGAACAATGACAACACTAGCATACGTGCAAGAAAGCACGTGCAGACAGCTGACATACATAACGTCCGAGCCTACCATTACACATACAAACCGCTGACTTGCAGATTTCGTCACATTGCAATACTGCTGGTGACAGACACTATTGTTGTATCGGCATTGACCATGAAATTACAAGCACAAAGCAATCACAATGCCATACGTTTTTTTAACACGCAAAAACAATTGTGACATTTAGCAATGGACAGACGTGACAGACCGGAACTTATCTTGGGCCCATAGGAGCACGTTCTCAAAGACGTTGACAGGCCACGGGCACCTCCCGCCCATACACGCGATACATATTACGACTTAGCCTATAACAGACCAACCGTCTGTATGGTGTAACGGGACATAGTCACACACACACGCGCTCACTAATCAGGAGCGAACACAGACAGGGGCTCTGAGGAAACAAGACCTCCCCCCCTAATAACTTCCTTTCGCGATTATATTTCTAAAATAAATCATTCCAGGCGATTAGGACATGGCCAGTCGCACTACGACCACTGGCCACATTCACACTACAAATGGCAGACCAGATTAAGTCGTGACGTCACAGCGTCACGACGCTTTACTATCCCAAGAAGCGGATAGCGAGCAGACATGGACAAAGGGAGGATGACAGGAGCACAGGCTACCATCGTACCACCTCACTCCCCTCCAATAACCTTCCCACGTCCAACATGACCAACGCAGACACGTGAACACGATGAAAACAGCTACACTACATTACAAAGTATACATAGGGGTTGACAGACTTCATGCGTTTAAAGAGAGGGCTTACTACGCCTTGGATCTCGATGCTACGAACTGAGTATTAGGGGTGGGCCGGCAAACATCAATTAAGCATAATGCGCATCTCCAAATGAGAGATGAGGCCACAATCACGTATTAACCATTTTTTTAAATTAAATACTCCCGCATGACAGGGATATATTATTATTACGCCTCACCATACACCTATCCTTACATGAGTGCGGATGCCTCATTTCCAGATACCTGCATGAGTATCCCATCCACTTACCAAGGGTTATTACTATCAAACCTGCACGGAATCTTTATATTTTTGCAATCCCTGGAATTACCTGCCCCAGTCCACTCATTGTAAGAGCAATCCTAGCAGCATTACCGGCTCAAGGCCACCATTTATTGGAGCCCAAAGATGCGCAACCTCTTCCTACCATGCTTTCAGCCCACTCTACGAATAACTACCCCCAGATCCTAATAACAGGGTACCTGACGCCATAGACCCTACTAACACCTCCATTAAGGTTAACAGAGCATTATCGCTGGACAGCCGACGTAGCAATAGTAGACCTAAAGTAGTCTATGCACTTAGAATCTCTACAATCCCACAACACTTGAAATATTTTACATTTTACACTAAATTAAATTATTTACACAGGTTACGCCCATATATATTATTATTTTTTACATGAAAAGGAATCTGAAACACTCTGATTGGTGATAACGGCATAAGCCGAAGGCAAAAGGCACCATACAGAAGCAGAGCGGGTAAGGCGATGTTGAGCCTTACCCTAATTAACATACTGACCCGACCGAACAGACGAACCACGTAAGGTCGAGGCACTCGTGATCTGGCACGGGCAAACGTCAAGATCTAGGGGTGCATCTAGCTTATCCCCCTTGTCGGAGACAGTTACACCCACTATGTGCCACGGTCGTCGAAGCCAACACCTGCAGGGGAGACTTTCTGAGGATGGTGGGAGAAATAGCTCACTCCGCGCCGGACTCAGGAGATGACCCTAGGGACGACCCAAATTATGACTAGACTTTTAGTTAAATTTAAGTAAGTAGGGCTTCTACAGCGGGAAGCAAGACTCCTGTGCGCTGGAGTGAAATATTATTGCGGCCAACAATGGCGAAGAGGAACCGGACGCTCAATTCCCGGATGATTATTATTGCGGCCAACATTGGCGAAGAGGAACCGGACGCTCAATTCCCGGATGATTATTATTGCGGCCAACATTGGCGAAGAGGAACCGGACGCTCAATTCCCGGATGATTATTATTGCGGCCAACATTGGCGAAGAGGAACCGGACGCTCAATTCCCGGATGATTATTATCGCGGCCAACATTGGCGAAGAGGAACCGGACGCTCAATTCCCGGATGATATTATGCCATTGGACAACGTCCAATGCCCACATAAATGGCGACGCAGCGGGCAGTCAAGGGCATTAAATAGACAGGCAACGAGCTGTCTAGAGGGGTTACAGTGGGCAGACCCAACTACGACTACATACGCAAAGGCAAACGTAAAGAGCTGATAAATACAGCGGGCGAAACGGTTTGCTTAGGAGCACCGTAAGCCGCCTGTGACTAGATTAGTACTAGTTAGTAGGACATAGAATAGACGTCGACAACTAGAATTAAGGGGGCGGAATCCGGCGATTCTAGAGACAACCGGTGTTTCTAGGATTCGTACGGGTGGTGCCCTGAGGAAGTAAATTGCCTCAGGCGATCGCCCTGGTCAAAATTTAGCAAATAAGAAAGTTGCACTTTGGTACGCAACTTAGGACTAAGCAAATTCATTAACCGCTGTTGCCAGGTAATGGCACAGCACATTTCGGCAATAGAGTAAGGCCACCCATTCGGCTTAGTAATAGTAGCCATTTTTTATATTTTTAATCATAATTAAGATAGATAGTGTTAAGTAACGCAGCTCGGCACCTGATGGCCGACAAATCCGCCATCAGGATAAGTCCGATAACACATTACAATACATTAGAATACATTATAATACATTAGAATATATGATAATACATTAGCATAAGTATAATTGAGGTGGAATATATCGGCACCCGGTACCCAAAATTCCGCTACCGGGGTAAGACCGACAACACATTAAGAAAAGGCATTACGGCACCGTATAGGTTAAGCCCGGCCATACATCGATTAACACTAACCATGCCATTTTTTTCCACAGGTCAAAAGAGCTTCAGACTGTGGACACACTACCACAGGAAGCGGCATAGAAAATAGGCAATATTTAAATGTTTTATTAACCTCTCCATTTTTTTTTCAGGAACGTCACCAGAAATACATGGCACTGGTGACTATGATTTTGCTGCCTTATAGCAGCAGCATGCTATTAATGCCCTCCCATTATTGTATTACACCTGTGCGCACTAATTTATATTTAATATTCATCTTCACTTACAGGATCACCACATTTTTACAGCTACACTTTAAAAATCTGCACAGCACGGTTGATACCTGTGGGGTATCAGGCTCGCTGGCAGATCAATATAAACAAGAAAATACATAAGGCGTCAAAAATGCGGCGCAAATTACGGCAATGAGGGCGCAACCGATTTGTGGCGGCGACTCTCATTGTCAAGTGTGAAAGCATTCACCCACAGGGAATGCTTCACAGATTAAGGATTAAGGATACATTTCAAGCGGTACGACCACTAGACCATAGCAGGAAGTGGCCGTGAAGGATTAGCCGTGAGACGGCAAGCGTACGTACAAAGGGGTAGCGTGCACGCGAGGTACCAAAAACTAGAATCATAAGAGATTAGCGCGCTTAAGTTAGATGTAAGATCATTGTAATTGATAATTTTAAAGGGTAACTTAATACAAATTCATGCGCCCACGGGCAATTATTCCACTAGAAATCAATATATATCCAATACTTCGCACCCCCACATTGTCGGCGGCGGTGATCAATAATATTCCTAAATGTCAACATATGAACATCGCAACATAGCACATTAAACAGTATATTTTTTGTTTGTTTGTTAAAATCACATGTACACAATGTCTATGATTTGTTTTCTTTCATTTTTCTTTCTTCTAACTTCTCCATTTGTCAGGGTGTTCCGTTTTATCCCAAATCAATAAATGCATTGTGAATATTTCCCTTAAATTATACCCTGGAACACCCATTTTTGTCTATTTCTTCTCTCTTTCTCATTGCAGGGAGCACTTTTTCCCTAAGATAGGGCGGACGACGCAATCATCCGTTCAGCCCTGGGTTTTTTTCCTCCCTGCACAACAATGTACCGAATAACTATCAGCACCATGTATTTTTTTTCTCTTTAAACTTGCAATATGCCAATATCGATTTTTTTTCATGCAATATTTTTATAATGTCTATGCCAATGTCAATGTTATATATATATGTATATCCCATAACCCACCCCTCTGAACACGAGCTGATCTCACGCCTACACATCAACACGACATCACCACACGACGACGACGACGAGGAAGACACCAACAGAAGATACGAGGGGGCTTCAAGAACAACCACATCAACTATATCTACTACGTCAACATCCCAACCCCAAATTCCGTTCCCGTTCGCGGGGACGCGAACTAAATAGGGGAAGAGGCTTGTACAGTCCCCCAGGGGTATGCACCCCCTGGAGGCCATCCCCCCATCATCTATTTAAATCACCCCTAACTGGCAAATCTTGTAAGCCCAGACCAACATCTATTAACACCGCAAGGACAGCTAACCATTCTGGAAAGCTGGCCCAATCCTTGCATCACTACCACAAACAGCGACACACAATTAACTGGGGCATCTATGCCATCGGAATGTCGACGAAGCAACGCCGGAGAATATAAGAGGGAGCCTTAAAGAGGTCAAGCTCTCAATTACCAGTCTTACAGTGCGTCGGCCGGAGGCTAGCGCTGTTATCATCAGGTGAGTCAGCAGTGTTCAGAATCTTGTACTTTGTAACCTTTACCCACAAATTGTATACACAAGTTTGTACACTGTAACATTTACTACATCCCTTAAAAGGGACTCATAATTCCTTATTACTGACCAATAAATACTTGGTCAGTAAAACACACCTGTATTACTGTTTTACACGCTTCTTTACGTCCTAACTCCCTTCCTGAATCCTCCGTCACGATTAGACGTGACGTACAGTAGCCAGGCACTTGCTAGCGCAAGTATCATTGTATTCCCGTATAGGCCTGACTGATAGGAGCAGCACGCGCCATAAAGCTGACGCGTGCACATCGGTTATATAACTAGCCAGCCAGCCGGAAGACCAGCGCGTTGACCTGTACACTAAGTTCCATCCCCTAAAATACACCTACATCATTTATAGGAGCGCCCCCTAGTTCCTAACACTAAACAACACTCTACACTGGTCAGCTTGCCCGACTACGGGAAGCTACCCCCTTTTAGGCACTTCCTTATAAATTAACACAATAACTCTTCCGTTTTAGATCCAACCACCCCCCAATAAGGGATCTAAAACAATATTTATTAAAAATAAAGTATTGAATCGTCTAAATAAGGATTTTGTGATGTCTATTGTTCATGGTAATAGGCATTTCTTAAATATACCGAGTCTGCCGAATCAACTGAACAATCTGAGCCTCAGAAAACATTCTCATCCTTATTGAAGAATTCCAAGTTTGTTGATCTTGGTGCTCCTAAGGGTAAAACAGTACTTGGAATGATATTTCATATAGTAAATGATGAATTGTTCATTGATTTTGGATGGAAGTTTCACTGTGTCTGCCAACGGCCTGTGAGAAATGGAAGTATGTTCGTGGAGCCAAAGTTAGGTTACGTATTAACGACCTTCTAAGTTCCTGGGCTCTCCAAGAGACTTGACTTTATTGGAGGCAGACTGTGCATTGCTAGGACTCGTATATTCCCCAGCCAGAGTGCAGGTACCGAGTTGATCATAAGGAATCGAAATGGACCCTGCTGTACTGAAAAACTTACCTTTGTGGCTGTCAAATTGGGTTGATGACCAAGATGCCCCTAGCTTCTGAAAGAAGGTGTCCCTATTGGTGTTATTAATTATTTTTATCGTTGTTTAACGCGCTGAAATGCATTTCAACTCCATTTTAATGAATTCATAAATATTGTTGTTATATAGTTAAATACATTCTATTTCCTTGTTAACTCTTACATGTTCTGGTGTGACAATCCTTTGCCCACTTCCCACATTTTATTCAGTCTAATAGCTTCTATTAAGTGTAACTATTGCTCAAAGCTTTTGCTTGAGGCTGTTCTCCCTCTATGGTTGAGCTTGGGTCACTCTTAACCAGGAGTCATTCTCAAACAGTTCGCAAAACAAAGTTAAATTGCAATAAATCAATGGACAGAACACGTTAGAGTCTAAAATCGAAAAATTGACAAAAAATGAACAGAACGCAACCGAGAAAGAGAACACCAAAAGCGTCAAACTTTACAAAAAGGTTACACAATAGAACGAACGAACGTTTTTCTAAGGAGGGAGTAAAGATGATGGGAAAAGGATTAAATTTTAATTGCGAAGATAAACACATGGAACACAAAAGAATCGTGTAGACCGACTGAAGAGTTACAAATAACAGGTGCATTTAGCTACCACCACTATTGCGGGCAACGCCACAACCAGAACTCGTTTCTGAATCTTAGATGAAGAGGGCGACAAGCAACATAATTATGGCATTGATTATTCACGAAAGTAAATAGCTATTTCAGCCACACACTTTTAAACTCTGTTTGCAATTCGCTCAGTGAATTCTAGTTCATATAATTTAAATCTGAATATGTAAACGTTGATGTTGAAAGCAATTTATTTCATTATATTTTGTAATGAAAATCCCAATTTAATTTGAACATAGAGTATGACGGTATTACCATATAATAAACACATTATTGTTTTTCTCATGTATATTAATGCTCTCTCGCTGTAGACCTGACAAACAAGGTAACTTGTATGCGCATTATCTAGTTTAAAAGTTATTTTATGTTCAGCTTTATACTAAGCTAAGCAATTAAATGACACTTCTCTATAAATAAAATTGTAGGGTATCCACTGTCAGAACATTCGTTTCTTTTGTAAAACTATTTGACATTTTTTCCGTTTCTAGTTAAGTCAAGGACGTATCGCTGGCTTTCATTTTTCATGTCTCTCTGTCTGCTGTTTATATATCAGGGGGAAATTACCGAATATACGAGGGCGGATCGAGAAGTCTTTGCCCCTAATTTATTTAGCCAAAATAATAATAAAATAAATAAATAAATAGCGTTACAAATCCCATAAGGGCTATGGCCTCCTGCTTTGCAGGGAATTGCTCAGTTTTAACTCATCAGGAGAGCAAGTCTTGAGGAGCATTCGGGGTTATTCTTTCTGATTGGGCCTTTTATATAGATGTGCAGCTGATTAAGAGATTAAGTAAATTATATTACGCTGGTATAACATTCGCTACAACAATCTTCATTTCTGAGTCTGGCGATATCAAGGCCTCAAATATCCATTAGTATTACGGAAATCATAATAGCCATCAACCAATATCTGGGAGCTTCCCATTGCCACTAAGCACAAAGCTTACCCTGTCTAAGCACTTGAACAATGACAGAAACTGCCAAGTCTTCACTCTTCAGTAAAATCTACGTATATTGAACCGTTTCAAATAGAAGGTCTTTTTAAAATGCAATACAAAACCTTACCGGTGGAGTTTTAACATCTAGTTTGGATGCAGATACCTATACACGTTCTTTAACATCCCACAAATCATTCACTATGTTGTGCACATGTGGTCCCGGAACGAATTAACAAGTGTTTCGCAAGATAGTCGAACCTTTTGAATTCCTTGTAACAGGTGATGCAGTAAGATTATTTCTTCCCTAGTGAACACGATGATGTTTCCTCATATTAAGAGCGCGAGCTGAATCGCTTTGGGCGCAACAAACAGACAATGCGGTCTCTTCCTTGAGTGAACGACAAAATGTTCCATTAGCTCTGTCCGCCGTGCAAATGACTTCTCACATGTGCTACAAGTGTATTCCTTCACTCCAGTATGAACAACGCTGTGCTTCTTGAGGTCACCGCTCTGTGAGAAGCCTTTATTGCACACCAGAGATATGCACCGCTTTGCTGCATGTCCACTGAACGGTGTCTTTCTAGTTGATGCATTGTTTTATTGGTCAATGCATGCGAGTCTCCCTAGGTCTTTCCACTCCTGTCTCATCTTCGCTGTTCTTGTCCATTGTTTTCCTCCCCATTTTACGAACCAGTCTGCCCATCTGATTCTTTGTCTCCCAACGTTTCGTCTTCCTGTTCTTGGGTCTCACATCGTCATTTTGTAGGTCCATCGATTAGGATGTAATCTCGCTACATGTCCACCCCATCTCCATTTGAGCTGGTCTGCTGATGTCATAGCGTCTTTCATGCCGGTTCTCCTTCTTAAATCTTCGTTCCGTATTCTATCTCTCAATGAGACATGAAGTATCTTCCTTTCCATTTTCCGTTGACATCTCTGGATCATTTGTCTTTGTTTCGATGTTAATGCCCAAGTTTGGCAACCATATAGTAACACCGGTATCACGCATTTTTCCAGAACTTCAGCCTTTAACGTGAGTTTTTGGGTCTTGTCCGCCAGTATAAACTTTAGGGACCAAAAGCTCTTCCATGCTTGCCCTATTCTTCGTTTGACCTCTTTCTCTGAACGACTTGAAAATGACATGTTCTGACCGAGATATACAGTACATATTCTTCAACATATTCCATTGTTTCTCCGTTCACATTAATTGGGGCTTCTAACGCATTGGTCATCAGCTTCGTTTTCTTCGGGTTCATTGTAAGGCCCACTTCTTTACTTGTTTTGTCTAGTTCTTTTATCATTTGTTCCAGCTCTTTCGCTGATTCAGCCACCAAAACAATGTCGTCTGCGAACCGTAAATGTGTTAGTCTTGTCCCATCGATTCTGATGCCATATTTTTCTTCCCAGTCTAGTTTTCTAAACTGATTTTCCAGCAAACAGGTGAATGATTTTATATACAGGTAATCTATATATATAAAAATCAATGTTTCGTGATAGTTTGTCTGTCTGTGGGTGTGTATGTCTCCTATGCATTCATATACCATTCATCCGATTAAGATGAAACTTGGATGAAATGTTGAGTACACTCCAAGGAAGGTTTCCGGCTTAGTAAATCCACTTTACAATAGGTAGCGCACGAGTAGATTCAACCAATGCGCGACGAGCGAAGCGCTTCAAAAAGTCCCGTATGCGTTCATATACCATTCGTCCGATAGCGATGAAACTGGGGTGAGATATTGAGTACACTCCAAGGAAGGATTCTGGCTTAGTAAATCCACGATACAATAGGTAGCGCATGAGTAAATCCAACAAATGAGCGGCGACACACCAAGCGTTTCAACGAAGACCCGTATGCGTTCATATACCATCCGTCAGATGATGAAAATTGGGTGAGATGTTGAGTACACTCCAAGGGAGGTTTATAGCTTAGTAAATCCATTTTACAATAGGCAGCGCACGAGTAGATTCAGCAAATGAATGACGGCATGCGAATCGTATAAGTAAAATCCCATATGCGTTCATATACCACTCATCCGATTGCAATGCAACTTGGGTGAGTTGTTGTGCACACTGCAGGGAAGGTTTCTGACTTAGTAAATCCATTGTTCAATAGGAAGCGCACGGGTAGATTCAATAAATGAGTGTCGGCGAGTGAATCGTGTAAATAAAATCCCGTATGCGTACATATACCATTCATCCGATTGCGTTGAAACTTGAGCGAGTTATTGTGTACACTGCAGGGAACGTTTATGATTTTGTAAGTCCATTGTATAATAGGTAGATAGCACACGAGTAGTTTCAACAAATGAGTGACGGCGCGCGAATAGTTTCAACAAAGTTCCATCTGCGTTCATATAGGCCTACCATTCATCCGATTGCGATGACACTTGAGTGAGTTATTGTGTACACTGCAGGGAACGTTTATGATTTAGTAAATCCATTGTACAATAGGTAGCGCACGAGTTAATTCAACAAATGAGTGACGGCGTGCATATCGTTTAAACAATCCCGTATGCGTTCATATGCCATTCATCCGATTGCGTAGAAACTTTGTTGCTTTGTTGTGTACATGCCAGGAAAGGTTTTCGACTTAGTAAATCCATTTTACATTAGGTAGCACACGAGTAGATGCAACAAATGAGTGGCGACGCGCGAAGTGTTTCAACAAAGTTCCATCTTCGTTCATATACCATTCATCCGATTGCGATGAAGCTTTGTTGAGTTGTTGTGCACGCTCCCACGAATGTTTCTAAATTAGGAAATCCATTTTACGATAGCTTAGAGGCAGTTAACGGAAATTGAACAATATATTGTGTATCCAAAAGCTTTTCAAGGAACAAAATTACAACGCCAACACGTTCTTTGGTTGGCATTGCAAGGCATGCCGGGTACAGCTTGTTACAAATATAGCCTACGTACTGTTTATGATATCGATCCTTCTGTCTGTCTGGTTGTGTGTCCCCCCCACTATCAACTCCTAAACGGCTGCAGCTATCGAAACCAAATTTGGTATGAGTAAAGACCTATGCCTGAATATATCACGACTATATTTGAAAATGTCGTTACTGCTACCAACTGCTCAAAAAACGCAATTGATAGTTGAGGTCTATGTTGAATATCTCGAAAGATAAGCACGGGAATTGTTCCAAAGTTGGCACACATATAGATAATATTACATCAGACTAATTTACAGGAGCCCATATATGAGAGTGCTGCCAACATGATTCTATACCTGCTGATAGGTCCAATCTTTAAATGCAAGTAACTTCTGTACTATCTATTGGATTTCAACCAAATTTCGTATGTAATTTGCGCACCGGAGCAGATATGAATATGCGTTTTTCTAGTGTCAATAGGGCAGCCAACTGTTGAAAAGTGCACTGTATACTTTTTTTTATTCTAATCTCAATATATCAGAAAGTATGTATGCCAACTGTTCTAAACATTGCATACATATAGATTTTCAAATGTAGGTTAATTTTCGGTAACTGATATACGACAGTGCTGCCAACATGATTCTACGCGTGATGATAGGTTTAATGTTCAATCACATGTAACTTCCAAAACTAATAAATGGAGTTCGTTCAAAATTGGCACATGTATAGATCATAATATTTCAATTTAAGTTTTAGCATCCCATTTATGGCAGTGTCGCCAACCTGATTTTACGCATGCTGATAAATTCAATATTTAAATACATGTAACGTGGCCCTCAACCAATTTTTGCATGTGCGTTGTGTACGTTAAGAGATGGAACTAAGAATATAGAGTCGCCAGGTCTGCCAACTGTTGATATATGGTCTCTATAATTTTAAGAAAAGTAGGTTCTTTAGTTCGTCACGGAACTACTTGTTTTTGTAGTGATATGCTAGTGGCTATTGACTTGTGATAAACAGTAACGTAATGGTTAGTAAATGATGAGGTTGGTGTTCTGACTTAGATGTGGGTTCAATTTTTACTTAGCTTATCATATCTGTGATGTGGAGTGTTTTCTCGTCATACTTCACTGTGCTGTTTGTTAGTTGAATATTTAGTGAAATGTTTGGGGTCATATTAGACCCGAGGACTGTATTGGTCGGTTGGTTGGTTCTTAAGTTTTGGGGCTGCGACAACGCGGTCATGTAGCCCCGTGTGTGTAGAATCTGTCTGATAACCGGTGTTAATTGTGATGACTGTATTAGTGTGTGTATCTGTTTTTAATTCAAGTCAGGACTGCAGACTTTTAAATTTTTCAAATAGTTCCTACTTTTGCAGCCAAACACCACCGTCAACGACTACTAGTTCAGAACTTAGCCACCAGACGCCACCGCAGTCGGCTCTTGGCAACGAACGTAGCAACCTCAGAGCGTTGTTTACATTCTTAACCTATACAATTCAACTTCACACAGGTGTAATTAGTGGAAGGTTCTTTAACATGCCATAAATCTATGACATGGGACCGCCGGCTTTACTTCCCCTCCGAAGGAAGGCATACTGAGTGATTTTTAACGCTCTTAAAAAATCCGACGACTTCGGCCGGATTTGAACCCGCGATCTTGGGCATAGAAGTTCATCATGCTACCGACAACGCTACCGAAGCCGCCGAGGACTGTATTAATGGCAATTAATCCGTGATAGTAGCGAACAGGGTAAAATAGCTTTGTTTTAGTTGAATTATTCTTAAACCGCTGAAGAGATGTAGGATCACCCTAAACGCGAGACTGTTATAATGTGAAGTAAGACGGAGGAGACGAAAGAAGGAAATTAGAGGACGATATGGAGCGTTTAGATTTCCCCATGGTTATTATAATCCCGTGCTACTTGACAGCAAACTTTTAGCGATGTTAATGTTGGAAACGTTTCTAGCAGAGTGAAGAGATAATCAAATCTGAAGATGATGTCGATGATAGAATTTCTCTTCTTCTGTGAGAAGTTTATTTACTGCTGTGCAGTGAACCCTAGTGAAAGGATTCATGGGAAAGAAATGAGAGGGGTTCAAAGTTGTGAGAAGTCGCGGGAAGTTTAATGCGGAGAATCAGTGGAGCTATTACAAGTATTACTGGACTTAGTTGTATTGCGAGATGTTCTAAGATGAAAAAATAGGTCATCTGCCCCTAATTGTAGGGTGATGCTTGCCACGGTGGGTGAGTGGTTAACGTGTCGGTCTACTAACCCCAAACTTGCAGGTTCGCTCCTGGCCGTGGTAAGTGATATTTTTTTTGAAAGGTGCAAAAATTACGACATGCATGTCATACGTTGTTGGCATGTTAAATAACCCATTTGAATTCAGTAGGCCGTGTTCATAATGGCAAAATTAATCTCGGGATTTTCCGCCAACACAAAGTTCCTCCATTCTCTACTAGAAAGCGCTGTAGTGTCAAGGAGCTTAGATAACCTCCTTGACTTTCATAGCGTTCAAAGGAACGACGAAATTTGACATGCAAGCTGCCTTATGGGTGCCAAATAACAAATCTTGCACCCAGAGGCCATACAATATTATTATTATTATTATTATTATTATTATTATTATTATTATTATTATTATTATTATTATTATTATTAATATGTAGGCTGATAGTGAATTATGAAATTCAGCTGATAACTAGGGGCAGATGACCTCACAGTTCCGCCCCTTAAAACTCCAATAACTAACTAACTAACTAATTAACTAACAGTCAGTCAGTGTCAAATATTCCTGCAGACAGAGCATCTTACAGAAGCAAAACACAACCAGGTAAGTTAACAAACCACAGTGTTCGTAGAGAATACTACTTGTCCATAGTTGTACTTTGTGTCCGCCTCGTTGTATTCTTGGCTGCCACCGCGGAGGCCCGATTTCAATTCCCGTCTTTGCCAAGAAATTTAATTCTGATCAGCCTCGTGAGGCAAAACCAAGAAGAGGCGGGTTCAATTCCTAACCCAACCATCCTGGAAGTCGTTTTCCATGTTTTCCTTCTGCTTCTTCTGCTTTTCTTCATCATCATCATCATCATCATCATCATCATCATCATCTTCTTCTTCTTCATCATCATCATCATCAAATTTAAGGCCACGGCCGCCTCCTTCCCACCCTATCCCCACACTAGTACATTCAACATAATGACACAGACTATCACATAAATTACACACACACAACTAGGCCTACACAGGGCTATATGACCGCGACGTGGCTGTCCCGAAAAATAAGCAACAACAAGCGTAGTGCCTTATATTTTTGTATGATACAATTGGGCATAAATACGTGTTGACTGACAGAAATCATTAAAACTGCAAACAAAATATACGGTAGACGCCTGTTATTTTTGTGAAATTATGCACACAGAAGAGCGACATCTATAGCATTAAAGGGAGGTTGTAAGCCCTATCTCCGCCATGTTAAATTTGTCAACTTCATGTTCCTTTTTCTCATTAAGTATTTAACCTATTGAAACAAAACCTTACAGATATTTAGATCTATATTTTATCTTTAAATGGCTGTTTTTGGAAATGTGTGTGTTTGTAAATAATATTTTTATATATTTTGTTTCAAATGTTACATTTTTCAACTTATTTCTCTATGAAAACATTAAATATTATTTTTAGCCTACATTCGATTTTTGCAAAAAATGAAAGTAGACTTATGAGATCAACACAGGGGGAAAAAAAGTGTGTCTGTCTGTGTGTGTGTGTATGTGTGTGTGAGTCTGTGCGTGTGTGTGTGAGTGTGTGCACTCTGAATGTCTGTCGTCCCCCCCCCCCCGGTATCAATTCGAACACGGTGAACGCGAATTGAGCGAAATTTGGTACAAAGGTAGCACTAGCAAAGGACACCTCAGTGTCATGTTTTATATCTCCGCCATCTTGACGGAAACGTAATGGCGGCCACACAAATGTTCAAAGCTTAAATCAAGTTACGACTAACCTAATAATCTAGTCTCTACCAAATTTTACTACAACATATCTTTATGTGGGAAGCATATTCTGACCAAATTGCAAGATCATCAGCCCAATAGTTTGCATATGGTGGCCAAGTATGTGTGCAAATCGATTCCCCATATCAATTCGAACACGGTGAAACCGAATGGAACGAAATTTGGGACAGAGGTAGTACTAGCAAAGGGCACCTCAGTGTCATGTATTATACCGCCGCCATCTTGACGGAAACGGAATGACGGCCACCCAAATGTTAAAAGCTTAAATCAAATTACGACCATCCTAATAATTTGATCTCTACCAGATTTTGCAACAACATGCCTTTTTGTGGAAAGCATCTTATGACTGACTACAAGGTCATCAGCCCAATAGTTTGCAAATAGCGGCCATGTATGTGTGCAAATCCATTCCCCGTATCAATTCAAACACGGTGAAACCGAATTGAATGACATTTTTTAACAGAGGTAGCACTAGCAAAGGGCACCTCATATTCATGTTTAGTCTAATATCCCTATTGCACGTTGTATTTCAACAAGCTACTACAACCAACATTCAATTATACTCCTTGAAAAGGTCAAAGAGTTATAACAATACCCATGCATTTAGGAGAAAGTAGGCTATATGTTCTTTACTGAACATCATGTTTCTATTCATGAGAAAATCACAAGAAATCATAAAATCCTTTAGTTGATCATATTGATTTACTGAAAAAAAATCAGAGCGCTATTGTTAATAGGCTACTTCCTGAAAAAAAAAGGAACATTTGTCTCGAAAACATCAAAAGTGAAGAAAAACACTCTTAAATATAAGTGTTTGTGCTCCAGGCCAATATTCACGATCATCTGGATTGTCTTCATCTTCTCTGTCCCTCCTCTGTTTTCTTTTTAACTTCCTAGCTTCTTTCGAGAAAGGGTAGAAGGAGGAGGAGAAGGAGAAAGAGAAGAAGGAGGAGAAGGAGGAGGAGAAGAAGGAGAGGAAATAGGAAGAGAAGGAGAAAGAGAGGAAGGAGCAGGAGGAGGAGAAGAAGGAGTAGGGGAAGGAGAAGAAGGAGGAGCATGAGAAAGAGAAGAAGGAGAATGAGAAGAAGGAGTAAGAAAAGGAGCAGAAGAAGGAGGAGAAGGAGAAAGAGAAGAAGAAGCAAACGAAGGAGGAGAAGGAGAAAGGGAAGACGGAACAAGAGAAGGAGGAAAAGGAGGAGCCGGAGAAGAAGGAACAGGTGGAGAAGGATAAAGAAAAAAGGAGCAGGAGGAAGAGAAGAAGAAATAGAAGAAGGAGAAGAGAAGAAGGAGCAGGAGAAAGAGAAGAAGGAGGAGAAAGAAAAGAAGGAGGAGAAGTTGAAAGAGAAGAAGGAGCAGAAGGAGAAAATATGCCAGTTCTCAGGAACTGATCTTCAAGGGGGCGTGGTGTTAAATGACCTAAAAATGGCGATTAGCAAACATTTTCAGGAAATAAGCATATGTACATTATAAATTGGACTTCAGGCTATCGAAATAATATAACATCTAAAATTCCACTTTTTGACCCAAAGCAGCTTACAATCTCCCGTTAAATAATAATAATAACACAGGTAAGTCCAAATTGATCTCAGGAGCTGCAATATCACACCAACAAACATCGGAGATAGAATGGTATTCAGACAAAAGATACACAGTTGAGATGTTACACCAGAAGATCTACCAAAGGGAACGGGGAAAGGAAGGAGGAGTTTTGGAAGACCAAGAAAAACAGCAGCAGATCATAATTTGTTTTATGTGATCCTATAGTGTAGGTCTAAACAGCGCCGGTGAGAATTCGTGGAAGAAGGTAGGGGATACAACCTGTAGGTGATCGTTCAATTAGGCTACGTACGCATTCTAGTCAGTGGCGCCGAAAATGCTGGAGATTTGAACGTGTGCTGTAACGGTTTTTGCGAGTATCGGGAAGACGGTTCGTCTCCAGACACATGCACCTATGCTAAACTTAACAGTCTTGGTCTCCACTACAAGCCCTCAACGTTTGTAATGGGAATCAGCTTGCCACGGTGGGTGAGTGGTCAACGTGTCGGTCTACTAACCCCAAGCGTGCAGGTTCGCTCGGGGCCGTGGTAAGTGGTTTTTGAAAGGCGGTAAAAATTATGACACCATGTCATACGATGTTGGCATGTCAAAGAACCCATTTGAATTCAGTAGGCCATGTTCATAATGGCAAAATTAATCTCGGGATTTACCGCCAACACAATGTTCCTCATTTCTTTACTAGAAAGCGCTATAGTGTTCAAGGAGATTAGATATCTAACTTTCATAGTGCATCAAGGAACAATGAAATTCGACATGCAAGATACCCTTTGGGTGTCAAATAACAAAGCTTGCACTCGGCACCCGAGGCCATACGATATTATTATTATTATTATTATTATTATTATTATTATTATTATTATTATTATTATTGTTATGGGAATTTAGAAACATCCTGTATAGTTACCCCGTCTAATCTAATTGGGCAAACGCTTACTGACCGACTGAAAAGTATAAATTGATAGATAATATTATGTTTCAAGTCGCCTCCGTAGCGTAGCGGTCAGCATGGTTAGCTGGCGCCCCGGAGGTCCTGGGTTCGATTGCCGGCTCTGCCACGAAATTTGAAAAGTGGAATGAGGACTGGAACGGGGTCTACTCAGCCTCGGGTGTTCCAAATGAGTAGAGGGGGTTCAACTCCCACCTCAGCCATCCTCGAAGTGGTTTTCCGTGGTTTCCCACTTCGTCTTCGGGCAAATGCCGGGATGGTACCTTGTTCAAGGCCACGGCCGCCTCCTTCCCTCTTCCTTGCCTATCCATCCTGACCATCCATTACCTTCCCTCATGAGGCCCCTGTTCGCTTTGCAGGTGAGGCCGCCTGGGCGAGGTGCAAATCACACCTCACCAGTTGTATCCACTCCGATTAGATGTTCCCAGCTCTAGGACACTGCCCGTAGAGGCGGTAGTGGTGAGTTCCCTCGCTGAGTCCGTGGGAACCACCAACCTAGAGGGTAAACGACTAAGAAAAGAAGAAAAGAAATATTATGTTTCTCAGTGTAACGGACGAATTTAATCTCTTACATGTACAGTAGTCATTTACAATTTCTTTAAAACATTAAAAATGATGTAATATTTTTCAATTGAGGAACGGAACGGCAAATTATGAACAGTCCCACACGGCAGGACACTCCGCCGCCGCCCTATTTGAGCATATACCTTATGTAGACTATTCTTACCTTCCAGGGAGCCAGTATACGCCTTACTGCGGTCGAAATCGATTGAACCTTTTGTACTCTCGAAAACGACGTCATCAGCGAAGATGTCCATGTCCGGTATAAGCTGCATCCGGAACTCCCTGCAAAGAAAAGCGCACTGTAAGCATAGGAGGAAGAAAAAACACTCCATTTTCCAGCCAGAACAATTCATTCAGCGTAACAAATTTATTTAAAACAAACTCAAGTTATATTCTCTTCCTATTTTAACATTGTACAGATAATGACGTTCCCTTTCACAACAACATCCCGCGGCACCACGGCCACGAGGGCAGTTGCAGAAAGTCTGGAGATCACAGGTTCGAATCCCGGCGCTGACAGCGGCTATCCTGAGTATGGTTCTTCCACACTCCCTCGAGGCGAATGCCAGGATAGTACCTTATTTGAAATCCAGGGGCACCTACCTCATCCCTGTCCCTAATACATCTACACACACTACTAGTCATCACATAAATACAGGTTATCAGACATGTTCAACACGCACCCTACTCCACGGGACTGATGGCCAAGACGTCCCAAGCACCTAATATGAAACAACGGAAGTAAAAGTCCCCTGCTTCAATAATCATAAAAATTAAATAAAAAAATAAAAAAATAAAAAATAAAAAATAAAAAATAAAAATAAAAATAAAAATAAAAATAAAAATAAAAATAAAAATAAAAATAAAAATAAAAATAAAAATAAAAATAAAAATAAAAATAAAAATAAAAATAAAAACAAAAATAAAAAAATAGAAATAAAACTAAAACATAAAACACAAAAAATAAAAATAAAAATAAAAATAAAAATAAAAATAAAAATAAAAATAAAAATAAAAATAAAAATAAAAATAAAAATAAAAATAATAACAAGAAGTTCCGTGAAGAACTATACAGCCTACTTTTCATGCCAATGATTATTCTACAGTATATGAACCTATCTAGAATAATGACGAAATTAAGTTGGTAATATCGAAATATCTAATTAGTTCAAAATACACCTGGTATAATGTAGCCTAATAGAGCACTACAGTTGGCAGCCCTGGTGACTGAATATATTCCTAGTTCCATCTCTTAAGGTACAGAATACAAAATTTGGTTGAAGTCCAATGGACGTTACATGCAGTTAGACACTGGATCTATCAGCACGCGTAAAAGCATGTTGCCAACAATACCATGCGTGTGCTGGTCAGAAATAATCTGAATGGTATCTTGTTGTGACAATTTTGGATGAAATCCATTTGTTAGTATAGAAGTTACATGTATTTTAAAATTGGACCTATCAGCAGGCATAGAATCATGTTGGCAGCACTGACTTATATTAATTACTCCAAATTAATCTACAATGTCAGGTGCTATACGTGTGCAAAGTATAGAGCTGTTGGCTTGCATACTTTCTGATATATTGATATTAGGGTAAAAAAATATAGACAGCATTTATTAACAGTTGGCAGCCCTGATTGCTCTTAACAATACTTATAGTCATATCTGTTATGGTACACATAGCACATACGAAATTTGGTTGAAATCCAACTCATAGTATAGAAGTTACACGTATTTAAAAATTGGTACTATCAGCAGGCTTATAATCATGTTGGTAGAACTGACGTATATAAGTTACTCCAAATTAATCTAAAATGTCAGAATATACGTGTGCATAGTTTAAAGCTGTTGGCTTGCATACTTTCTGATATATTGGTATTTGGATTTTAAAAAATAGAGAGAGCAATTATTAACAGTTGGCAGCCCTCATGGCTCTTAAGAATACGCTCAGTCATATCTGTTTATGTACAGATATTACATACAAAATTTGGTTGAAATCCAATTGATAGTGTAGAAGTTGCATGCATTTAAACATTGGACCTATCAGAAGGCTTAACATTATTTTGGTAAAACTGTCATGGTTGGCCTCCTGGTAATTAAACTGAAATAGTATTATCTACATGTGTGCCAATTTTGGAATAGCTCCCATGCATACCTTGCAAGATATCCAACATGGAGCTCAAATTTCTAGTGCGTTTTTTCAGCAGTTGGTAGCACTGACATCATTTTCAAATATGGACGTGAGCTATTCCGGTGCACATCTTTACTCATACTAAATTTGATTTTGATTGCTGCAGCCGTTTAGGAGTTGATAGGGGGGGACACACACACAGCCAGCCAGACAGACAGACAGACACACATTTTCCCGGATCGATCTCATAAGTCTACTTTTTCCTCATTTTTGCAAAATGTGAATAGTGGGCTAATAATGATGAACAGAAGCACACCACGCCTTAGAGAAACTCCACGAGATCGCCACGAAAACCGGGCTCCAAATTTCGTATGAAAAAACTCAGTTTTTCGATACAAATTCCTCAGAAAAACTCCGAATAAAAATATAAAAAACAAGTAGTTCCGTGAAGAACTATACAGCCTATTTTCATATATCCTATTTATGTTAACTGCCAGTATGAACATGCAAAAGTTTCAGATTGATTGCTGTAATAGATTCGTAGATATTCAGAGCCGTCTAAATATTTCGGATGGTCGCCATGTTGGATTGTTAAATGTGTAGGCCATAGAGTCATGTACCATTAAAGGAAAATTATTGCGTAGCTTCATTGTTCAAACTTTCACTTCGATCGCATGATTACGACACAAGAAATAAAATTTTAATTTTAAAATTCGCCCAGCCGCCATCTTGAGGTTATGTAAACAATTGAACGAAGTTAGATGTCGGTGCATTAGAATGTGTTTAAACATATACTGTACTAAGTTTTATTGCGTTTTGTTGGTTACATCTCGAGAAATGTCTATTTAAATGCAGCAAATTCGCGTGGCCACCATGTTGGTTTTGCAGTTACCAGTTTTTAAAAAGTCACATAGGTGAACTTCTAGTAGTTCCCTTTACCATCGTAATAAATTCCAGGGTGATATCGGGAATAGTTTCGGAGATATTGAATTCTGGTGAAATATTTCGCACAGCCGCCATGTAGGATTGGTGAGACGTAACGAAATTTGAAGGGCACGGTCGGGGTCGCCCGGAATAGTGCTATGAACTTACCGAGTTTCATTGAAATCGCTCGAGCCATTTAGATTTTATTAGGGGGGGGGGGCACACACACACACCTCACACACACACACACGGACACAAGGTGATCTAATAAGCCTATTTTTTCAAAATTGAAAATAGGCTAAAATTACGGAGAAATGGTACAAGTCAATGACTTCAAATATTTAGGAGAAATCATGTCTGAACACAAAGGCTACGAAGAAAGAATCTCAAAATTACAGAAAGCTTACAAACTTAGCTGGTTCCACTACAATAAAAAATGCATCTCGACGGCTGCGAAATTACGATATTATAAAACGGTAGTCTCGCAGGAAGCCTCCTACGCATCAGAAACCACAGGCACCAAGGGAATGGCCAAACTTAAAGACATTGAAAAACAAGAAAGGAAAATTCTGAAAAAAATTTACGGCGTCGTTTTCAGAGATAATGTCTGGCAAAAAATACCCACAGAAGAATTACACAGAAATACTGAATCTATCAGGACACTCATCAAAAAACGCAGAGTGAAGTTCTTTACACACATCGCCAGAATGAACGATACCAGACTGACTAAATGAATATTCAACATAATTTCTACGTCGAAATTGGGTAGGCTACTTCTTGGTTCTAAGAAACTATGGAAGATTTAAAACAATTACATATCACCATTGAAAACATCCAAGACCGCAGCATTTGTAGACAACAAATCAAAAACCAGAAATTTGAATTTAGATCACAACCCAAAAGTAATAGGCGTAAATGGACAGATGAAGAGAAGAAGGCGCACAGTGAACGGATGAAAGGTTTTTGGGAATATAAAAAGAGGAAAAGAGCCACCACCAAAAGCTAGATTTTTGATGTGTAACATCTTTCCGCTCGGTTGCTGGATAGTTTTGTGGGAGTGATTTTGAAAATTGGGGACGGAAGTGAATCGGGCGGAAGTGGATCGGACGGAAGTGAAGACGGACTGCCAGCTGGATGTAAAATTGAAAATGCGTGTATTGGAAACAAGGCAGTGTGTGCTCTGTAGCGCGAGAATGTTATGGCAATATAGTAGGCAGTGCATTTAGCAGGCACTGGTTTGACGAACACAGTGGCAAATGTTTCACCGACTTTCATTTGTCATTGAGCAGTTTATGAAGCTTCACGTTCAAGGTTGAATATCACATGGGGTAGGACAAAGACGACAAATGACGTTTAAGTGAGCGGCATTATTGTCAAGCTGTGGGTGAGTAGTCAAATATTAAATGCATACCAGAATGTTGTTATATGAGTGGAATAAAAGCTGTATTTTCATCATATGTGAGACTAGGTCATTTCATGATTGTAGGAAGCCATGTTTTGATTGTTTAGACGAATTGTATGAGAGCCTTGAGAATAATGAATGTTTTAGTTACCGAGGAATGTGCTCACAGTATTTGAGAGTACTGTCGACGTTGTGTGTCACTTTGTTATTATGAATTATTAATGTAAAAGGAGGGAAGGAGGCTTGTAGTTTTGCGTGTCCGTTAATCTCACGATCATGATCCACGGTACCTCCTTTTTACGTGGAATGCGAACCACAGGACATGTCATTTCAATTCGAAATCTCACATGTATTGACCGGGAATCAAACCCGGTCTACCTTGGTGAGAGACTAACAGCTTAACCGCTGCGCCACAAATGTGACAGTATTATATCTCCAATTCAATCTATACATTCATCATAGTACCAGTCTGAAAATGGAGTGTAAATTAACATTTTAAGAATGTCCAAGCTGTGTAGTATTCGAGTTGGATAACATGTCAGATGTTACACATCATATGCGACTACTGTAAGGCTCGTATCTTTTTGAGTTTTTAGCGCTCTCCTTAAAGGGGAATGTACGCTAATAATAATATTAATAATAATAATAATAATAGTAATAATAATAATAATAATAATAATAATAATAATATAACATGGGCTCAGTTACCTTGTGTTTGTTATTGATTTACGGGTGGTTTGCGACTTCATGTTCATCAGGCCCATGTACTGATAACCAGTATTATTGTAGTGTTTTTACTGGAGTGTATTTGAGTAGTTCTGGCCTTACGTTATATATTATCCTGCAATTTGTCTGGAGTGGAAGTTCGAAACCACGGAAAACCACTTTTAGTGTGGATGAGGCGGGAATCAAACCCCTCTTCATCTCAACTGTCTTCACGAGGCTGGCTCGTCTGCCTCTTTGCATTCGTGGCTGTCATCGCGGAGGCCCGAGTTCAATTCCCAGCTGTGCCAAGAAATGGAATTCTGGTCTGAGGGCTGGAACAGGGTACACTGAGCTTTGTGAGGCAAAACTGATTAGAGGCGGGTTCGATTCCTACCTCAGCCATCCTGGAATCGGGTTTCCGTGGTTTCCCACTTCTACTCCAGGCAAATGTCAGGATGGCCACGGCCACCTCCTTCCCAATCCTCATACGAATTACAAATACACACAGTAATACAGCCATCGCAATAAGACAGGATTCCACACACACCAGTGGTGACTCCTGATTTTTGCAATGTGTAGTATGTAATATGATAGGCTTAGCCTAACTTAGGATAATTATTATAGCTGGGCTAAATGGAGATATTAGACTCAGTCTAATGTTAATTATTCAGTCGTACAGCACTATTACGAACACATTACACATTACAATACAATCGAATACCACTCCAAAGATGTGAACACGTTGAAAACAGTTGGTTGGTTGGTTGGTTCTTAAGTTTACGGGCTGCGACAACGCGGTCATGTAGCCCCATGTACTTTGTGTGTGTGTAGAATCTGTCTGATAACCGGTGTTAATTGTGATGACTGTATTAGTGTGTGTTATCTGTTTTTTTAAATGTAAGTACTGCAACTTAGAATTTTTCAAATAGTTCCTACTTTTGCCGCCAGGCAAACCGTCAACGATAACTAGGCCAAGTTCAGAACTTGGCTTCTAGACGCCACCGCAGTCGGCTCTTGGCAACGAACGTAGCAACCTAAGAGCGTTGTTTACATTCGTAACCTACCCAATTTAGCTTCACACAGGTGCAATTAGTGGAAGGTTCTTTAACATGCCATAAATCTATGACATGGGACCGCCGGATTTACTTCCCCTCCGAAGGAAAGCATACTGAGGGATTTTTAACGCTCTTAAAAAATCCGACGGCTTCGGTCGGGTTTGAACCTTCTATCTTGGGCATAGAAGCTCGGCATGCTACCGACTACGCCACCGAAGCCACCAACGTTGAAAACAGACTGTCCATTCTGACGGCGCGAAATCGTAACCAATAAGCCCGTACTGTTGGTTTAAATTCAACCAATGGCGAGACTTGAGGATCTCAGTAGACGTCCTCAGAGCGCAATTAAACAGACCAAACCTGCCCCTCAAGGGCTCCCATACATTTCCTTGAGCTATAAACCCGTGCTTGAGGATGCAAGGCTTCCTTCCTCAGCCTTCTACTCCGGTCCGCGAAGGGCATACTTCACCCATCTAGGGGTGAAATGTAGAACTAGATAAAAGTACAGGCAGTGACAGTGAGGCAGAGCTTATCGAGAGGACGCGCAAGGTAGCACCAAGGAGTATTTTACAAAACAATTCATTTTTTTAAATAGTTACAGCTGAGAGCTGACTGTAGGATGATCCTCACGTCCTACATGGAGGAATCACTACTGACACACACACCCAAGTACTCAAGACTACATGAACATGATGTCACAACGCCCCTAAATCAACCAACAACAACAAGGCTGAGTGAAGGTCGTTCCAGTGCTCAGATCAGAATTGAAATACTTGGCAGAGCCGGGAATCGAACCCAAGCCTCCACGGTGTCAGCCAAGAATGCTAGTCACTATACCATGAGGTGGACCAACATTGTTAAGGTCAGTGGCGTACGCAGGATTTCCATCTGGGAAGGGGGGGGGGGTCATTACTATAGAAGGGTAATTGTGTAGGCCTACACTATTAAAGGGGAATATGACCTTGCTGTTCCGCCCCTAAAACGACAGTCATTATCATCATCATACATTATTAAAATATTCCGATAATATTCATAAAATCAATAATTAAATGAACATTCTCTTTGAATGAATGCTATTTTGGGTTTTATTATATTTTCAGCACAATTAAAAATGGCAATTTTTTTGAAATATGGAAAACAGTATCTACATATTAAACCTGAAATGATGCAGTGTATCATCGTATCCATACGTGATTGCTTATAATATGTGACAGAAAAATATATGTTTTGCTCTCCATGTTCATACTGCCATAAATAAAATAAAATAAATAAATAAATAGCCTTACAAATTCCATAAGGGCTATGGCCTCCTGCTTTGCAGGGTATTGCTCAGTTTTAACTCATCAGTTGAGCAAGTCCTGAGAAGCATTCTGGGTCATTCTTTCTTATCGGGCCTTCTATATAGATGTGTAGCTCATTAAAGATAAAGTAAATTATATTGCGCTGGTATAACATTCGCTACAACAATCTGTTAAATAGAAACATATTCGTTCATTGAGTCTGGCGATATCAAGGCCTCAAATATCCATTAGTATTACGAAACTCATAATAGCCGTCAACCAATATCTGGGAGCTTCCCATTCAGGGGCGTATATACAATTTTTTTTCGGGGGGGGGGGGGGGGCTGACTATCCCGGAAAATTGTGAGTATTCTCAGGGGTTTGTCACCGCAAAATACCCAGAAATATCAACCAATACCTTAAAGCATATAACTTTGTGTGATTATTTTAGGTAAGATTCAAAGTTATATAGCCTACAATAACTGGCAATACAGAAGAAAAAAAAAGTTGTAAAATACAACACAACACACAAATAAAATTTTATACTTAATGAACTTTCTATTATGGTCTATGGAGTATCAATGGCAAATATCTAAATACTTGGCAATTTACTAAGCAGAAAGGTAAACATTTTTTTTTTTTACAAGTTCTCAAAAGTGCCGTACTGTGGAATTCACAGCTTTACCTCACAAGGCTGAGTGCACCCCGTTCCAGCCCTCAGACTAGAATTACAATTTCTTGGTAGAGCCGGGAATCGAATTCGGACTTCCGGGAAGGCAGTCAAGAATGCTAGCCACTACACCACTAGTTAATATAATTTCAATCTTAATATTGTTTTATAACTTAGCCAATAAGTTAAGATTAGGGTACAATCAGATTTACAATTATTTTATGCTCTTACCAAAGCAAGTCTTTCTTAATTTTTATTGGCTTTTTCGAGGGGGGGGGGGGCTGGAGGCCCCTCAGCACCCCCCCCCCTCCCTTATATACGCCCCTATTCCCATTGTCACTAAACACACAGCCTACCCTGTCTAAGTACTTGAACAATGACAGAAACTGCCAAGTCTTGACTCTTCAGTAAAATCTACATTGAACCGTTTCAAATAGAAGATTTTTTTAAAATGCAATACAAAATAATACGGGTGGAGTTTTATCATCTAGTTTGGATGCAGATACCTATAAACTTTCTTTAACATCCCACAAATCATTCACTATGTTGTGCACATGTGGTCACGGAACGAATTAACATGTGTTTCGCAAGATAGTCGAACCTTTTGAATTCCTTGTTACAGGTGGTGCAGTATGGTTATTTCTTCCCCAGGTGAACACGATGATGTTTCCTCAAATTAGGGAGCCATAAATATCGGCTCTCAAAATGTGCCTATCCTAATGGCTTTATCTGCATCATTCATAGGAATAAATAGCGGCTTCGGTGGAGTAGTTGGTAGCATGCTGAACTGCTGTGCCCAAGATAGCGGGTTCAAACCCGGCCGAAGTCGTCGGATTTGTTAAGAGCGTTAAAATCCTTCAGTATGCCTTTCTTCGGAGGGTAAGTAAAGCCGGCGGTCCCATGTCATTGATTTATGGCATGTAAAAGATCCTTTCACAGACTAAACTTGTGTAAAGCTGAATTGTTACGTTAGATTTCGTCGGAACGCTCTATCTAAGTTCCAACGCTCACCACTAGGTATCATTGATATCTGGTGGCGAAAGTTGGAACTACTTGAAATTGAACGGAACTTGTAGCTCACCCTAATAAGGGTGTCCGCTGGAAGCAGCTACAGACTCAGGCGAGCAGAACATGTCCTCGGACACTCCCGGCACTAAAAGCCATACGATAAATAAATAAATAAATAAATAAATAAATAAATAAATAAATAAATAAATAAATAAATAAATAAATAATAGGAATATATTGCAGAAACTCCTCATGTACCGAATTATCTTTAACGAAACGGACACACACAATTAAAGCGATGTGATAAAAGTTACCGATCGCACACTTCAACAGAAAAACTGATCCATGGCTAACTCCAACGGTAAAGGAGGAGTCACGCTGCGAATAGAGTGCAGGACATTTACCAAGTGACGAACGTGATCACATTTAAAATACTGTATGTACAGGAGTAATGAAGGTGGTAATGTAAAGCAGGTGATAAATGGGACAATACTGTATATGGATCCAAGTAAGCAACCCCCCCATCGGTACGCCACCTGTTACGGTAAAGGACACAGGCACTCTGGCTCTCATCTCTCGTGTTGGGCATCTCCGATGAAGAGAACATATCGCTGACTCGGCCCAGCAGTCTCGACTCTCGAGAGCGCACCGAAAGCTAATCTCGAGTAACTTTAATTTTAACAGCAGTTGCTTTTTTATTTTCATTCCACTGCACACAGCAGCATTGAGGAGCGATTTATGGAATCCCCATCCCCTGACTCTGAGCGTAGTGGATTTAATATTGACCCAGAAATACTTGGCTATTATAAACTGTATCGAGTACGATGAATTAATGCTGCCCACGCCAGCATACAACAGGATTATATTCTTGCCCGTATCGATCTGATCCCGGTCGACCCGAACGAGTCGCCAATCGGGAAGCGGATTGTGCAAAGCATGTGAATATTTAGTAGCACTACAACCCGATGCTTAACGTGAAATAACATTGAGATTTCATTGATTATTGCTTTAATTAGGTCATTGGGATAATATCCTCCCACGATGTATTTATAGAACGGTGTTAGGGAGATAATCTTGCCACCCCTTTCATTTCAAGCAGTTCCACATACATCCACACGTTAGCTGCACAGAAATATTGGAAACCCATTAATTTGATGTATACTGTCATCAGAAACCAAAGCTGGGAAGCATATATCCCAGTGGTCCTCACAGTGCACGTGATCGTCAGTTCGGTTGTGTTGAGTGAATGCAAAGCATTGTTTTACAGAAGAAGGTGCCTTTATTGAAGATATGAGATTTGTAAAAGTTAGTAGGCCTATATAATTGAAATATAATGTTAAAAATGGATTTGGACACTTGAGTAAATATATTTCAGCTAGAAAGGAAATAATTATCCTGCTCAGGGTGTTTGCCATAGAATAGAAAATTTTTAAAATTAATTTTCTGTGTTTTTATTACATACTATTTTGAAATTATTGAATTATATTCGAATTTACAAACTTTTAACATTCCAAAATCACTTTTATATTTTTTGTGCAGTTTTCGTCAAAGATGTTATAGGAACGTGTGTTGCGTGGGAGTTCCTTTTTCTTTTTAATAATAGAGCGTGATGTGTGTTTCGTATATATCATGGTAAATAGACCTCATTATTGAGTGATAAATACTGTACAGCATCTTCATAATTTGGAGGTGGGAAATTATTACTCCATTGCTCATTTAAGAAAACATACTTTCGGGTATGGGCAGTGGGATAATAATTTCCCACCCCATATTTCATAAAATAGAATCTACACCTATACATTTGTTGCATATTCCTACTCGTCTATCAACCCTAACTACAAATGAGAAAAAAAAACACTTTTGCCCTACAAAGGGTTAAGGGACGTAACATCTAGGTAATCTGCCAAATATCGCATTTGGATATTATGTCTAACAAGCAGAAGTACCCATTCTTCGAACGGTCTTCGGTATTAATAATCAGACCTTATGAATTGAGCTACTGTTGCAATGGTTAGGGGCTTGTCATTCCTTCATAGGTTTATCAGAGCGAAGTTAGTTTTCTGGAATTATCACAGACACTGGTAATTTAAGGGCCTTGAAATGTTGTTTTCGGAGACTGTTTATAGACTCCCAAGTTTTGTGTCTCACATTGAGAAGCACAGAATACGCTTTGGTCGTCCTTCTAGGATAATTTTTATATTTCGCCTATTTTCTTGGCATGTATCTTGAAAAGTTTTTCGCTATACTCACCCTTCTATAAGAAGTACAGTGAATAGCTTTATAAATGATTGGTGCATTGACTCTCATGGATACCATACCTAATTTTTTGATGCGTCAAGCATCCGAACACGAGTTATACTGTAGGCGTGCATAAAAATACACAGAAAGACAGACAAATCCACTTTTTGCTTGCATGCGTCAAATAACATTCCTAAACGCGTAAATAAATGAAAATTGAATAAACAAACAATCATATATTTACAGGTAGGTGTATTTAGTACATGTATGCGAGAGCAAAGGCAGCTAGTGGCCACGAGGCAACGAACTCTATTGACTACAACATCACCCAGATGTCCAAATATGGATATATCAACCACACAGTATCAAACAAAATCATCCTTACGATGAACCCGTTTATCGAAAAAAAAAAAAAAAAAAAAAGATTAGTTAAAATGTGCTCTCAAACGAAATTCACCTAACGTGTACTACCTGACGTGAAAATAAAATTGGAAACCTTTTAGACGAAACGCAATACACGTCACATAACAACTGACCCTCACCGTTGTGTTAAGTCCCCATCCACCTATTTTAATTTTCACCTATTTTAGTATACATTTTGAAAAGGGGTCTTCCTGGCGGCTTCGGTGGCGTAGTTGGTAGCATGCTGAGCTTCTATGCCCAAGATAGCGGGTTCAAATCTGGCCGAAGTCGTCGGATTTTTTAAGAAATTAAAAACCTCAGTATGCCTTCCTTCGGAGGGAAGTAAAGCCGGCAGTCCCATGACATAGATTTATGGTATGTAAAAAACCTTCCACTAATTACACTTGTGTGAAGCTAAATTATACGTTAGATTTGACTAACGCTCTTAGGTTCCAAAGTTCATCGCCAGGAGCCGACTGCGATGGCATCTAGTAACCAAGTTGACGGTGGCATTAGGTAGCAAAAGTAGGAACTACTTGTAAATTGAATGTCTGAAGTCCTTGCTTGAATTAAAAACAGATAACACACACTAATACAGCCATCACAATTAACACCGGTTATCAGACAGATTCTACACACACCAAAGTACACTGGGCTACATGACCGTGTTGTCGCAGCGCCTAAACTGAGGAACCAACCAACCAACCAACCAACCAACCAACCAACCAGGGATCTTCCTGGGGTATGGGGACTTTCGACAACGGTTTGTGATAGATAGATAGATAGATAGAGGGGCATTTTTGCCCCTCTGGTTTGTGTGAGGGTCAGTTTTAATGTGACGAGTATTGCGCCTTGTCTGCGAGGTTTTCAATTTTATTTTCACGTCAGGTAGGACGCGTTAGGTGAATTTATTTTGAGAGCACATTTAAACTATTTTTGTTTCTTTTGTCGACAAACGGGTTCATCGTAAGGATGAAAGTGAAGTCGGACTTATTTATTAAGCAGTGTCCACGCTTGCTCTACACAATTGAGATCGGGAGAATAGGCAGGCCATTCCATTCTGTAAATACCATTCTCCTGATGAAAGGCATTGAGAATGTGCGGGCGAGCGTTATCGTCCACGAAAGTGAAATTTTGGGCTGAAACTGTCGGCATAGCCTTTCAGTACAGGTGCCAGGATAATATCCCTGTAACGTATGCCTGTTATACGCCCTGGGATGTACACAAGAGGAGTTCGGCGACCGCACATGATGCCATCCCGAAACATTGCATTGTATCGGTCTCGGATGTATTGGCCGTGCATACGTTCACCAGGTCGTCTCTACATTCGCACAGATCTATCCTCATTGACACAGGCGAGTGTGCTCTCGCCTGCAAAAATAACGGGCCGTCTTGCCGTGCGGGAGTTGAGTTTTCGAGCCATCAGGTTGCTATCACTTGGTGTGTTCTCGGGAGGGGAAGGCTGGGAGCCGTAATTGGGCAGCTGTCCTTGTAGGTAAGGGAGGAGAGGATGGGGGGGAGTGTGGATTCACCTGTTAATGGCAAGAGGCTGACAGTGGCTCAGTAACACGAGAGCGAACTTGTGTTAAGTTTAAATTTGACTGACATTTTCGGTTGAAATTATTCACTTATTGAAATGACCGACATTTTTGGTTGAAATAATTCACTCATTGAAAAATTGCTTTAAGTTTAAATTTCACTGCCATTTTCGGTTGAAATTATTTGCGCATTGAAAAAACGCTTTAAGTTTAATTTTGATTGATATTTTCGGTTGAAATTATTTACTCATAAAAAAACCGCTTCAAGTATAAATTTGACTGACATTTTTGGTTGAAATAATTTACTCATTGAAGAAAAGCTTGAAGTTTAAATTTGACTGACATTTTTGGTTGAAGTAATTACTCATTAAAAAACAATTTTTTGTTGACTGATTGTGATTGCCTGGTATGACCAGTGTTAAGTTTTGTTACTAAATTTCCTATGAAAATAAACGTCTAAGAGACGGCTAAATTTTACGTTTCTGACAAAGTAGCAATAGTTTTTCAAAACTGCAGAAAATAACTTAACTTAGCCTCGGTTAGACTTTATGACAACATGACGTAAACTTTTAGCTTATTCAAAAGTCTTCACGTCGCAGAATAACGTGTCATAGCCCGCTTCATAAGCCTAATCCCGTGCCATTTTGCAGGATAGAGTTATCTGAAGCTTAGATGTTTCGAGGGTTAAAATAAGCTAGGTTGCCTTATAACCTAGGCTATTAAATATTTATTTTTTCAAACATGATTGAAATAATTAATTTTTGCTGAAAATGTAAAATTTTGACGTCTATAAGACGAATAGACGTCTATTTTCTACAAAGCACTGTCATTTCTTGGTGGCTAAATTAAGACACTTTTTTTTGTCGCTTCGCACAAGATGCTTTTTAGTGTCTTGATAAAAATGATTTCAGACACATATTGAAATTCTGTCTTACTTTTGAGATATTTAATTTAAGATTTAAGATTTTGAGACACTAAAAAGCATCTTATGAAGCGACAAAGAAAGTGTCTTAGTTTAAGACACCAAGAAATGAGAGTGAGGCTGTGGTTTCGGTTGATTTAGGTTGGGATTTGTCATTATTAATTATAAAAACTAAAGTGGGAATAAAGTTAATGAGCTGTTTTTTTCGGTTGCTTAATATTTTATTGATGTTTTTTCTGTTGCTTAATATTTTATTGATGTTTTTTTCTGTTGCTTAATATTTTATTGATGTTTCTTTCTGTTGCTTAATATTTTATTGATATTGAATAATAAAAAAGATTTTGCTGCTAACAATTGCCTCCTCTGATTTTATCCATGATAAACGAATCAGAAGCTTACGATATGTAGAATCATTTTTAAAGATTCTCTGCTACACAAGCGTCGCTTCAAGTTCTGTTATTTGATGTAACAAAACCTCCTGTTAACGTGAGTGCTTTTAGAATTGTCTTTTTCTTTTCAAAACTAATTTCTTATTAAGAAAAATGCATAAAATATAACTAGTTTAGGACGTTTACGATTTCCATCTTTTTCTTCTTATTAAAATGCGTTTAGTCCCTAACTGTGAAAACTCGATTCTCAAAACAATTCGCACACAGTAAAACTCAACAGTGCCTTTCTAACGAGATTTAACAATTATTGGGTTACTTGCCATTTCAATTTAGATTTATTAACACCGTCTCATCTGTAAAAATCTTCCAAGCGCGAAACTAAAGAAAAAGTTGGCGCTCCCCTCCTCTCCCCCGTTGCCGGCAAGGACAGGTGCCCAATCACGGCTCTCAGCATTCCCCGGCCGAGAACGCCCCAAGTGATGCCAACCTGATGGCTCGAAGACTCAACTCCCGCACGGCAAGATGGCCCGTTATTTTTGCAGGCGATAGTACACAGCTCGCTGGTATCAAGAGGTGAAGAAAGACCTAGAAGAAATGGCAACATCTGAAGCTGAAATCAGCAACAGGGAAGCATACAAAGCTAAAATTAAGAATTTAACGGGTTTTAAGAGTCATCCTACATCACGGATCCAGGCGCCATGGACTGTAGAAAGGAGGAGAATGCAGAGCGATAGAATGGAGGAGTATTGGGCAAAAATAAAGACCGGAAGCTGAAATCAAATTAACGTGGTCCACAGTTGGCCTAAACGACAGAAGAAGAAGAAAAAACATTCTGTAATTTTCCTCTCCAAGGAACAATTGCAAGGCTGCTATTCGTACATAACAAATGTAAATTTGAGTATTTCCACCAAAGAAACTGTCAGATTGCGTTGCCCAGTGATCTTTTTGAACTTAGTTATGTGAACTCAATCAGCCCACTGAACACTGGTCAAATGGAAACGCGACGAGATGGCCGAAGCTAATAACATTTACCACCGTAGCATTGGGATTTGAAGCCCCGAGGTGAGGATGAGGCTACAGTAGGCTATCCATAAAATCGGGCCAGCTACCAATATTGAGTTAACTCTATAATAAGCAACAGTAACAAGGTTTCCAACTCGCAAAACATCTAAGCAGTCAGTAACAATGGCCAGTAGCGCTTTATGTACGACTGAAATAATAATAATAATAATAATAATAATAATAATCAAATAAACAACTACCGTCAGTAGCTTCTGTCAGTAGCTTACAAGATCCTGACACTTTCCATCCATGAAAGACTGGAACTGCAAGTTGAAAACAAACTCGTGGAATACCAAGGGGGTTTTAGGAAATACCGATCGACTGCAGAACAAATCATTAACCTAAACACCATAATTAGGTACTATGTGTTGAGAGGTCGAACGTATGTATCGACATTTGTAGACTTTAGGAAAGCGTACGACTGCATCGACCGTGATGTGTTGATTAACATACTTGCAGAAATGGGAGTCGATGAGAAACTGCTGGCGACAATAAGGGCGACCCTAATTAATACCACATCCAAAGTCAAATTCCAAGGATGTTTCTCTGAACCCTTTGAAATCAAGACAGGCGTTAGAAGGGAGATAGCCTGTCACCTCTGTTGTTCAACTGCGTACTTGAAAAGGTAATACAGAATTGGCGACAGAAGTTAAAAGAAGGAGGCCTTTACAAACCTTTAAGGTCAGTAATTGAGGTCCGTATAGACTAACTATATATTAGAAAGAAAATAAAGGGATTCTGCCATTTCAATATTTATATTGAACCTAATCACAGGTACATGATTCGAAGGTAAAACTCCTTCTTCCTCAGCCTGTACATAAAAATAACAGCATTCGGGGGACACACAGGAGCCCCGGAATGAACATTAATCTACGCCGGTTGATATTAGTCTCTGCGCATCGATAAGTTTCGGCAAGCTCTTCTTGCGGGTACTCTTCCCCTCACTCACCAAATTTCGCGTTAGTTGTGCTATTACTGTACATCGTGAGTTAATGATATTCAAGTCTTAAGAAAACGTCCAGCCACCATGATGAACGTATGAAGTCGCTTTAATTTTGACTTGGTCATATGAAGCTACTTACAAGGTGCTATACTGTATTACTAATGGACTTTAGGTGATCTGCTCTGTCATTATCTGCAGTCAACACGCTCTTGTGCATGTCACACTGCTTATATTGCACTTCTTATCGTTATATGAAAAATCCATTCTTGAATTTTTTCCCCTCAGTTTTAAAACACATGTAGCCTATGAGGATTTGGACATCGTGCTCATCGGCCCCGTGTAAAATTTGTCCGATAACCTGTGTCACTGTGGTATCTGTGAGCTAGGATTAGGAAGTTACCACCGTTGCCTCAAGTCAGGAACTGCCTGGTATTTACCAGGAGTAGAAGTGAGAAAGTACGGAAAGCCACTTCTAGGATGGTCATGGAGAAATTGAACCCACACTCGCGAGGCTGAGTACCTCGTTCCAGGCGGCTTCGGTGGCGTAATGGATAGCATACTGAACTTCTATGTCCAAGATCGCGGGTTCAAACCCGGCCGTAGACGTCGGATTTTTTAAGAGCGTTAAAAATCCCTCAGTATACCTTCCTTCGGATGGGAAGTAAAGCTGGCGGACCCATGTCATAGATTTGTGGCATGTAAAAGAACCTTTCACAAACTATAATTGTCTGAAGCAAAATTTGTAGGTTAGATTTGATTAACGTTCTATTAAGTTCCAACGTTCGTCGCCAGGTGCCGGTTACGGTGGCATCTAGTAGCCAAGATCACAGCAGAGTATCGTTGACGGTAGCATTTGGTAGAAAAACTAGGAATTATTTGAAATTGATCGTCTGCAGTCCTTACCTGAATTACAGATAACACACACTAATACAGCCATCACAATTAACACCAGTTATGAGACAGATTCTACACACACTCAATGCACGCAGGGCTACATAACCTCGTTGTCGCAGCCCCTAAACTGAGGAACCAACCAACCAACCAGACCCCGTTCCAGTCCTCAGACCAAGAGTCGCAAATCAAACCCGCCTAATCGGACTTGGTAAACCAGGATTCATAGCAGATATTCATCTGATTGTAGCCCTCCCTCTCATGCCCGCTAGATGGTGGGATTAGACTCGCCCTCCTACTTGGCTCCTCTTACAAGTCAGTGGCGGATACTAAAGAGAGGGCTTATACGAGTCAATGGTCCACGCGTAATCCCTTCCCTCCGACGGGTGCTCAGATATAATCTCAAAATGACAGTTGAGACTTGTGCTGGATAAGTAAAGCAAGACATTACAGTTGGAACCCGAATTTTATTTTTATATAAACCACACAAGGACTCCGTCTTGAGGAAAGAATTCATGATGAAAATTAAAAATAGAGGAAGTAGGTGGCTTATGTTACTTAGGAAGCAAAATAACCAGTGATGGACAAAGCAAAGAGGATATAAAAAAGTAGGTTGGCTCAGGCAAGGAAAGCATTTCTACAGAAAAGGAATCTGTTGACATCCAATATAGATTTAGGTATTAGGAAGTCATTTTTGAAAGCCTTTCTCTGGAGCGTGGCGCTCCTTGGAAGTGAAACTTGAACTATTGGTGCAGCAGAAAAGAGAAGAATTGAAGCGTCTGAAATGTGGTGTTACAGGAGAATGATGAAGATCAGATGGGTAAATAAGGTTACAAACGAAGAGGTATTAAGACGAGTGGGAGAGGTGAGATGTTTCTGGCGACTGCTAATGAAGAGAAGAGATAGGTCGGTGGGACACTTACTAAGACACCCAGGAATAGCAAGCTTAGTTATGGAAGGAAGGGTCGAGGACAAGAACAGTAGGGGTAGACCAAGGTTAGAATATGTTAAACAGATTGCCTCGGATGTAGGGTGGGGTAGCTATGTAGAGATGAAACGATTAGCTCAGGACAGGGAGGCATGTAGAGCTGCATCAAACCAGTCAAGAGACTGAAGACTCAAACAACAACAACAACAAATCATACAAGAACTGCTGTCGTTTCTCCAACAGAGGCTTGAAACATCTTGGTCATTGAACTACCCCAGAAGCCTTTATCAGCGTTGCTTAATTCTTTAGTTAGTTATTGAGGTTTCAAGGGGCGGAACAGCATGGCCATCTGCCCCTTTGCCTAATTCTCATTTTTTAGCTTAAAATAAGTCTCCCATCTTTCCTGAAGAATTTGGTGTACCAATTATTGTGCTGAAGTCATATTTGATGCATTAACATTAGGTTTAAACATACATGTTTTAAGGCTATACCAACTGTAGCTACCTACTAGCCAAACATTCTTTTTGTGTTTTCCGTAAGTCATACTTTTAGAAACTTCATGTACCATTTTCTCAGAAACTATCTTATCCATGTATTTGAAACTTGGTAGTCTCTAATACCCAATATAGATCTACCGGTACCTTGATTAGTTCATGGCGCCCAACTTGAAAAGCACTGACAGTTTTCAACGAAGATGTAAAAAAAGAAAGAAACCTCACTCCTGTAAACAATAGGACAATACTTTTACTTCAGTAGCTCAAAAATGGTTCAAATATTATGCATTCAAAGTTTGTTGGGTCTGGTTTGAGTATTTGCTCAGAAAAAGGGACATGAGTTAAGGGAATTTTTATTTAACAATATATTTTTTAAAGATTGTTTATGTAATGCTCTCTCCGACACAATATATTCAACATGGAAGCTTCAAATTCTACCCAAATGTACTCTGAATATAACAAAAGAACATTCAAGGAAATGTCTATTGTAGTTTCTGAGATTTGTCATTAAACATCGGAAGCTACATTTTACTATCGATTCATACGTCCCGGTTCCCTCAACTTATCAGAGGGGGTGGGGGTGGGGATGGGTTTAAAATGTCTATAGGTTATGGGTCCTTATTAACTTAAATGCAAATTCAAAATCCTGTGTTTATGTTGATTTTTAATTTGAGAAAATCAAAATTAACATTTTTGAGCCAACTCTTGCATCATCTCCAAGCCAGATAAAGTGTCCTAAATAAAATTAATTCGTAAAATCAGTAAGCAACTAATTCATGTTGCTGCTCACTAGCTATTGGTTGGTTGGTTCCTCAGTTTAGGGGCTACGACAACGCGGTCATGTAGCCCCGTGTACTTTGAGTGTGTGTAGAATCTGTCTGATAACCAGTGTTAATATTGTGATGGCTGTATTAGTGTCTGTTATCTGTAATTCAGGTAAAGACTTCAGACGATCAATTTCAAGTAGTTCCTACTTTTGCTTCCGAATGCTACCGTCAACGGCACCTAGTTGCGAAATTGGCTACTAGATGTCATCGCAACCATCACCTGGTAGCGAACGTTGGATCTAATGCAGCGTTAAGCAAATCTAACCTAGAAATTTAGCTTCACGCAATTGTAGTTAGTGGAAGGTTGTTTTACATGCCATATATCAATGACGTGGGCCCGCCGCCTTTACTTCCCCTCCTAAGGAAGGCATACTGAGGATGTTTAACGTTCTTAAAAAAATCCGACGACTTTGGTTGGGTTTAAACCCGCGATCTCTGTCATAGAAGGTCAGCATGCTACCAACTATGGCACCGCAGCAGCCACTCATTAGATTAAAGAAAGCTTTCCAATCGGTCAACAAAAACTGTGCCCAAGGGCGGGAAAACAAATATTTATACAACCTAACCTGCAAGAAATATTTCATCAAATTATCACAATATAGCACGCTTTTATGTACAAAATTAAGTACCCCCCTCCCCAATTTGTAACATGAAAGCGTGTTATATTGTGTTTAATATATCTTGTAATTTTTCTTCCGGGTTAGGGAATATAAATACTTGTTTTCCCGCCTAATGTAATTGGGCACGATTACTGTCCAGCGGCTTCGGTGGCGTAGTCGGTTGCATGCTGAGCTTCTATGCCCAAGATAGCGGGTTCAAACCCGGCCGAAGCCGTCGGATTTTTTAAGAGCGATAAACATCCCTCAGTATGCCTTCCTTCGGAGGGGAAGTAAAGCCGGCGGTCCCATGTCATAGATTTATGGCATGTTTAAGAACTTTCCACTAATTACACCTGTGTGAAGCTAAATTGTATAGGTTAAGAATGTAAACAACACTCTTAGGTTTGTACATTCGTTGCCAAGAGCCGATTGCGGTGGCGTCTAGTAGCTAAGTTCTGAACTAGGTCTAGTAGTCGTTGACGGTGGCGTTTGGCGGCAAAAGTAGGAACTATTTGAAAAATTCAAAGTTGCAGTCCTTACTTGAATTAAAAAACGGATACACACACTAATACAGCCATCACAATTAACACCGGTTATCAGACAGATTCTACACACACCCAAAGTACACGGGGCTACATGACCGCGTTGTCGCAGCCCCTAAACTGTGGAACAAACCAACCAACCGACATCTGACCCAAGTTGTAGGGTATGCATTGTCTGATTTCACAGGAGTACCGTGGTTTTTCTAGACGTTAGAACCCTTAAAACAACAAACAACAACTCTATTACAAATTATCTGTCATTATTAATACCTCGCCATAAATACCAATTGCCTAGACCAGGGGTTCTCAACCGATGGGTCGTGACCCCCTGGGAGTCACAGGATGTGTCATGGGGGGTCGCGAGATATGGAGGAAAAGTTTTAAACATTAATTATTGCTGTAGTTTTTTAATTAAAAAAAGAATACACTCACATTGCACTTAACTTCTCCTTTTTTTTAAATTCTTTTAATGAGAAACTTGAGCTCGTTTGGAATCAACCAATGTTTGAATGTCTGGAATGATTTTTTAAACACAAAAAACAATGTCATTTTCCAGTGTCAAACGATTTCTTGATTTGGTTTTAAAATTCACCATTATGGAGAATCCTTGTACACAGTTGTAAGATGTAGAAAATGGCATCAAAGTTTTTAACGCTGTTGTGGACAGTTCTGGATATTCCTTTATAATACTTATCCGAAATTTGTCAGCACAAGCATTGTTAAAAGTTAGTTTCATTGACTGATTACTTAAAATCTCTAACGTTAAAACTTGGGAGGGGGAGTGTTGCCAAAATACTAAGCCTAGAAAGGGGGTCGCAGTGTCTAAAATGTTGAGAACCTCTGACCTAGACCATCCTTCGTGGTGTTGCTAGCATTCTTGGTTGTCTCCCCAGAAGTCCAGGTTTGATTCTCGACCCTGCTAAAACATTTAATGCTAGTCTAAGGCCTGGAACAGGATAAACTCAGTCTCGTGAGGCAAAAATGAAAAGAGACGGGTTCGATTCCTACCTCAGCCATCGTGGAAGTGTTTTTTGTGGTTTCCCCAACACTAGTCCAGGCGAATGGTACTTACCCTAATCCTAGCCTAAATTACTAGTACAGCCATCAGAATGGCACAGGCTATCAGACAAATTTCACACACTCACCCAAGTACACGGGGTTACATTGCCACGATGTCACAAACTAGAGTGTGTGACTATGATTAGGCTCGAGAATTGGGGTTGGTGTTCAGAGATTTGAAACAAGGTAAAATCCAAGCATTTGCAGGTAATTAGGGTGGAACACTCCAACTCAGGATGGTCGAAACTCCTCACCATTAGTGTCGTGAACCTTGAACGCGCTGAGTAAACCGTACACGAATGAAAACAGCGAGTTAAAAAGAGCTCTAAATGCTAATATAACAATCGTTTTTGTCTAGCACTGCAAACATTCATGGAAATTGGATCCCACACAATCAATGAGAAATGAGATACTGATGGAAAACAAGCAGTAATCGTTTGAAGTGGCCGCAAAACAAATAAACAATGTCTGAAAGACCACATTATGCCACAAATAATTATTTCGAAAGCTCTCTTTGCAATATAAACATTATTACAATACGTTATTGTAAACATGAACATTCATTGAAACAGCTAACTGTACTGTCCAACTACACGCGTCATTACAGCTTCTAAATGCATGTTACAATACGTTTTTTTACAACGTTTTGCATAACCAAGAGCGCGATTGAACGTATTTAACGGATGAATAGGAATTTGCTTCATCTCTGCCGAAAATCTCTTCATTCATTCACTATGATTTTTAGCCTATTTTCATCGTATGAAAAAATTGGCTTATGAGATCACCTTTTGTCCATGTAGCCTATGTGTGTGTGTTTGTACCCTCTATTGAAATCCAAACGGCTCGAGCATAGTACTATTTCGTCCGACCTCGACCGTGCCCTTCAAATTTAAATACATTTCACCAATCCAAGATGGCGGCTGCGTGAAATATTTCACTGACATTCTATATCTCTATTCTATATTTAGACGGTTCTCAATATCTGTGAATCTATTACAGTTACCAAACTGAAATTTAGTATGTTGACAGAGGCTATTAGCATAAGTTTAATTATGGGACTTTCAATAACCTGATGAACACAAATCCAACATGGCGGTGACGCGAAACTTAAATATTTACATGGATTTTTCTCGCGACTTATTTATTCGACCGCAGTGCAACTTAGCACAGTAAATCTTCATATAAGGCTTAATATACAGGCGTCTAAATTAATTCAATTTCTATGAAAGCTTAAAAATGGTGGCTGTGCTAATGTTTTAAAGCCACGTTTATATTTTTCGTGACCTAAATTAGTGATCATAATATTAATCTGCTGTCTTATAATTCTATAGCAATATTAGGCCTATGTATAAATTGCAGCCAATGGCCATAGCAAGGTATTTTAATTGAATATTGAACGCCCGTGGGCTCCCAGCAAGTTCAATTTCAAGTAGTTCCAACTTTGGTTACCAGATACCACTGTCAGTGACACCTAACGGCGAACGTTGGAACTTGATAGAGGGTTTCTAACCATCCAAATATAACCTAAAGAGTTGGCTACACACTACCAATTGTAGTGGTAGGTTCCTTTACATGCCATAAATCTATGACATGGGACCCGCCGGCTTTACTTCCCCTCCAAAGGAAGGCATACTGAAGGATTTTATCGCTCTTAAAAATCCGACGACTTCGGCCGAGTTAGAGCCCGCTATCTTGGGCATAGCAGTTCAGAATGATACCGACTACGCCACCGAAGCCCATTTAGCATATGCATATAAACCGATCCAACATGGCGTCCACACGATACATTTCACCGGTTCTCAATATCAACGAAACTATTCAAGCAATCAAACTGAAATTTTGTATGCTGTTAGAGGACTGTTAATTAAGGACAAATATGTGACTTTCCAAATCTTGAGTTAGTTAGTTAGTTATTGTTGTTTTAAGTGGCGGAACTACGAGGTCATCTGCCCCTCTTAACACAGATTAAAGTATACAAATTTGGAATGGGATTTAAAAATTATAGGTGGACACCTAAATTTGAAAAGACTGAAAATCAATAAAACAAAAACAAAACTAATAATTATGATGTAAACAAAAATTACGGAAAATTAAAAATTCAGTATCCAAAAAAGAACAATTCGTTGAGTCAATGTACACTGGAAAGTTTAGATTGCTGGTCCCCACTCTCTCTTATAAAGCGGATAACGCAATCAGCAGCCACCGCGTCATCGGCTAATATAAGTTTAAGTGTCATCTGCAAACCAAGGCTTCTTCGTAACCAAATCCTGAGAAACACAATACCATCATGGCGACCAAGTGATTTTTAAATTTTGATAATAACTTTTCTGGCGATCTAATCACTCGTGTGCAATGAAACTCTGCACAGCGAATTTTTATTTAGATCTTAGTGTAAATACATCTAATTATAATCAGTTGTTTTCAAAAATTCAAGATGCATCAGTTCGAAATTTTAAAACCTTACTTTTTATTTCTAGTATTTTATTCAGGCGATTGAAAGATGAGTATGGCGTACATCCCGCAGTGCAAGTGGTAAATTCTGTACTACTACAGGGCATGTGTTAAACCACCCGCCCGACTTTACTGTTATGCGGGCTGGACGTCACACAGTTCTGACAGGGGCTATCGTCTTGTTTATTTGTTTACACGCACTTTATAAAGAAATAAATATATTTGCGTTGACTTAAAAAATCAATATTTCCCCTGTACAGGGTCATCGAAAAGTAATACCAACATTTCAAAAAATTATAGCACCGAAACCTTTTATGTTAAACGTGTAATTCTTTCACGGAACGTCAGCTGGTTAAAGTAAGTTTTGTTTTGGAGGGGACATGACCTTGCTATGAGCACACTAGATGCGCAGTAGCCAAGGTCGGCCGGGGGCGCGCGCCAATGAAGTCCTGACCTAACGCCTTTGGATTTTCTTCTGGGGGTACATTAAGAACATTGTGTATGCAGAAAAATTCAGGATTTGGAGCACCTGCGGGAGCGAATTTCTGCCGCCATCTTGACAGTTACTCCTGAAATGATTGCACGTACCAATCCAGCCATTCGGAAAGCGTGCATTCAATGCTGATGTTGGTGGTCGGCCTGGCCTAGGTTTTTTTCTCTACAGTCCCTGTTTCCTTAAACTGATTAAACCATCGAATTACAGCCTTGCAATTAGGTGCAGTTTGTCGGGTGGTGCAGTCATTGGCGCGCGCCCCCGGCCGACCTTGGCTACTGCGCATCTAGTGTGCGCATAGCAAGGTCACATCCCCTCCAAAACAAAACTTACTTTAACCAGCTGGCGTTCAGTGAAGGAATTACACGTTTAACATAAAGGGCTTCGGTGCTATAATTTTTTGAAATGCTGGCATTATTTTTCGATGACCCTGTACTGTGCCCAACTCTAGGAATGGGTATTCCAAGTTTCAGACACCTAGATATCAAGGGAAAGGCTGTAGCCGCTTTTGAAAGTTCAGATATTTGAATATCGCGCTACATTGCTTCGAGAAGCATTTAGAAGAATTTTACCGATAGTTGGATGTCAAGTGACGTAGCGAGTAACAGCAGAGGTGGAGGCTATTTATTGATTAAATAGTTAACTATGGAGTAGAGACTTGAGACTGGGATCAGATTACTGGCACGGCCAAATGAAAGAGAATGCAATTAGCATCAAGTAAATCGGACCAGGGATTCAAGAGATATGAGGATTTCTAGATATCAGGCGATGACGCGTGACCCTGACCGTTTTGAATAAAAGCCAGCTGGAGGAGGCATGGTTAGCTCATTCTAACACAAGCACTTGGCAAGCAAGTTGCGTCTACGCTGAGCCAAGGCACATGGTTGCCGTATCTACGCAGAAGTTCTTTTCAAATCGTGATAGTCACGAGAAGTGCTGCGCTTCGAGTTGAAACTTAGTAAGTTTCTGGTGAGGAGAATCACTGAGGTGATTGTTTTTCTACAGACATTGGTGGAAATATTTATATTTCCAAAAGGACATATGCTAGACTCTGTCTAGAAAATAGTATTTTGTCACAGTCCAGTAGTAACTTAATACTTGGATGTTTAAATCCATTTCAAGTCAGTTTTCATATTTTTGTAACTAGTTAACCACTTCGATCTGTCAGTACACTGAAGAATAGTCTATAACGGTGGCGTTCATTAGTCTACGCAAGGGAAACTGCAGGTTGCTTAGCGCATGGCAGATGGTGATATTAATAAACCATGCCCAGGGAACGATCTTCAGAACAGCCGTTAATTGCTTAGACTGTCAATGTTTTTCTTGTACTGATGAGATTACAGTGAGTTATGTTACAACTGACATATTAAGAAGAGATCACTTAGATCTGACCCTATTTCAACAAACTGTTATGGCTTTGATAGAAGCCCATATTAAAATGGAACCACAGTTTATTCAAACGTCGAAAGATACTACCACTATGTCTGACTAGACAAATTGTGGGTCTACAATGGCGGCCGATACAAGGATTATACGTGCTTGTCCGATAGGGCATGTCTATGGATAAATCTGGTATAGACCAGGTTTACTACACTTCAAGACCATCAAGAAATGTAAGCCACATTTGAATTATATTATGCCTAGCTAATTGGAACAAACTATTTTTCTGCAGATGACCAACACATTTTTTTCGTCGTATTTAAAGCTTGCAATGATTTACGCAAGACTTGTTAGAGTTATTCTGAGCATTTTCAGCACTCAGAACAGTTTAGGATCGATGACCGAGCATTTCGAAGATTTATTTGAATTTTTCATATTTTAAGGAAACCACGGAAAACCCCGATGTAACTGTAAAAGTTAAATTTATTTTTGTTAAGGAATGGATACTTTTTCCATATTCGAAGGTTCGAACATGTGGATTCTCACATAATGAGATGATAATTAAACATATTTAAAGTAATATAATTAATAATAATAATAATAATAATCCACTAATAGTAATAATAATAATATTCATAACTTTTCTAAATAATTCTTGGATATTATATTTTCTAATAATCATATGTATTGAGAAAGAGCCTATGAAGTAGTTTAAACATTTCTAGTCTGGAACAGGAGATTTTCCGAAGGAAAGTGGTTAGCGCAAGCCCGCATTCGACCAACATTTCAGTTCTGGTTGAACAGTTGATATTTGCAATGAGTAAAGTATATTTTTCATATAACACGGAGAGGCATGAAACGGGAAGCAATTGATATTTGTATCAAATAGGATATTTTTGTATTTATATAAAATCATGACGTAAATACACTTCGAAAGTGAAATGAAGATTTTCATAAGTATGGTAAATTCACGGGTTGAACTGAATGGTAAAATAAAATAAACTTGTAAGTTTATTAATCTTCCAGTGTTGATAACAAGCAGAGGCTTGATTTATTGTATAAATTTTGGGAAGATAATTTATGTGTGTGGAGTAGTTGAAATGCCATTCCCAGGTGCGCATGTTAAGTCGCAGGAATGAAGGATTTTTCGAGCATCAATCAAATAGCAGGTTCGATGGCTCAGGTTTATAGTAGGAGTATTGGAGCCACACATTTCGTCGTATGAATGACCCGAAGGTTATTTCTTTGAAACCATCAGTTCTTATTTCAACCTTGTTTACGAATTCCATTTAGACTTTGATTTTGCTAGAACCCGGTTTTGTCATGATAGTAGTTTATTCTTCTTCAGAGGAAGACCTTTGCCGTTGTTGTTGTAATATTGTGTTCTTACACAAATAATAGAATGGGCCACTGCCAATTTAAAATAATTCTTTAACCACGAATAATTTGAAGGATATTTTCAATCCTAGTGCCATGAACTAAATGAATTCATTATGAAACTACAATTCTAATTTCCGCATTCTGTCGAAGAATTGCAAGTTGTGAAAGTTACTAAGAATGGCCATAAATATAAATATTTTTATGATAATGATTCCAAGTGGAAAATTGAATAGTTGAATGGTTCAACCATTTATTGATCAAGTTGATGATTCAGAAATCATATATTTTGTTTGGAACTTGAAGTTCATAATCGAGTCACTTCTCGAATGTTTAATGTCAGAAGAACGATTAATTGTTGTTGTGCTTCGCACAGTTCTTCGATGCTATGCTCGATGGTCAAATACTTTTCAGATGTTATTAATATGTGTTAATAACTTGTGTTGCTACGATGATAATAATATTTTTCAACGATATATTTTTGAAACTGGAAAAACAAGTTAAAGTTTAAGAATTCTATAAACATTTATTCTACGAGTGTTAATATCATGTAAATAGTCAAACAGTGATCTACGTTATTTCCAGTATGGACAATTAACTTTGAACTGGAATTAAAGATTAATAATTTTGGAACACAGTCCACAGGACTATTAATCGGACTTGTGTTTCCAAAAAGATTGTCAAATGTGTTTGGAAGATTTCTGTATATTGTGTGTAAATAAGGGTGTGGATCGCCACACGTGGAGTGATGCTGCTTTGAGCATCTTTGCAGTCAGATTTTAACTTTAAAATAAACTGAGATAATTTTACCAGATGTGTTTCTCCCAATTAAATCTCCTCCTATCCTTATTGTTGCATTGAGCCAAAAAATCAGCAAAGCATTTTTTTAATTTGATGTCGTTTTTGCGATTTGCTTTAACCCATCTGGCGCTCCGGGATATTTTGACTCTCGTGCTGACTGATTATTGGTAAAATGCATATGTGGTCGTGCGGACTCCGGTCTAAACGGGCACATAAAATAAGATAGAGAGAGAAATGGCTTCGAACGTGGGTCCCGATTTAGACATGGTCAATCGCATGCCGATTTGAAATTGTGATAATTTTTATAGAAATATTTTGGGAGTTGAGAGATGTCTGGTTTGGATGAATAAATTAGTAGGAAACCCAATTAGTGGGGAAATTAAAAATTTAACTTGGTTAATAATTAGAATGGGTTTGATAATTTTGATAATGGCTTAACCATTAGGGCGTCAAGTAAATTCAGTAGTAAACGTTCGATGACTGGACATACACATTATTAGAATCCAGGTGGAGGATATTTGAGAACTTGCATATTTTTCTTGTGATATTGTGGTAAATGTAATTCGTAAAAGTAGAGAATTTTGTTTTTCCATCACGTCGACATTAGGACAAATCTCATTTTATTATAGTGTTCCAATTAGCTATTCATATTTCTTGTTCTAGTTATAAGCTTGTGTTTGCCACTGTTGTATACCCCTAAGTTTTGAATAATAATTGAAATTATGGAAGAAATGATGAGGATGATGAGGAGTTTGGAGGAGAGTTCAAAAGAGGCTGGACTGCGTGTAGCAGCCATTATGAAAGAAAATACTGAGGCTTTGGAAAGGAAACTTAAAGAAAATTCTGATAAACTTAAAGAAAGTTTAAACGATAAACTTAAAGAAAATTCTGATAATTTGAAAGAAAGTTTAGATGATAAACTTAAAGAAAATTCTGATTCTTTAGAAAATAAACTTAAAGAAAATTCTGATTCTTTAGAAAATAAACTTAAAGAAAATTCTGATTCTTTAGAAAATAATTTTAGAGAAAATTTGAACGATAAACTTAGAGAAAGTTCTGATTCTTTGAAAGGTAACTTAAAAGAAAGTTTAGAGGATAAACTCAAGGAAAATTCCGATTTGTTAGAGAGCAGGTTAAAAGATAACTTAAAGGAAAATTTAAACAGTAAATTTAATTAAATGGAAAGTAAATTTAAAGAGAATTCTGAAATTTTGAAAATGACACTTGAAAGTAAAATGAATAAATTATGCGATAAAACACATGAGCTCGAAACTTCATTAGCTACTAACGCAAGTTTAATGGACGATAAATTTCGCGATGCCGATCTTCGATCTCAAAGCTTAGCTGATAGGATAGAACATGGTCTTAGGAAAGTTGGTGAAGACATGGTCAACCTGGAAGTCAGAGTGAAGAAGGAGAGTAACGAGATGAGAATTCTAGTTGTTCAACGTTTAACGGAACAATTCAAGGAACTTGTCATGGGAGAAATAAGAGAAGGTGTGATTAATGAATTGCAAACTGAAATCAAGACCACAGTTGTCAATGAAATTAAAGACACACTCAAGCTGGAGAACCAAGAAGGAATCAAGGAGATTAGGGAATCTTTGTCATCCCATATTGAAGTAATTGCCAAAGATATCCAAGCAACTCAGAAGGACATATCAGATATGACAGGGTCATTGAAAAGTCATGAGGCTGTTATGAACCAGATATCCACTGATGTCAAGGAAAATTGTAAAGAGACTGAAGCAATTAAGAAGATGGCAGAAGAAAACCAGAAGGAACTTGAGGCTATGAAAACTCAAATCAAGGATGAGAAACAGTCGATCATCTGTTGAAAATGCCAAATGTACGGGGAAAGGAACAGATACAGATAAATCTAGGAGCAGCTAGAGACACGGTTAGTCAAAGACAGGATGAGGTCAGGACAGTATTTCAATCCAACCCCATAACTGTATTTAAGAATATAGAGGATAAGCCTTCTAAATTTTCAGGGCGAGATTCTGTGACACCCGTGGAATTTTTGAGAGAAGCAGGTGATTACCTGAAAGATTCTAAGATCCCTAAAGAAAGACAGATCCGAGTGATAGGGAAGTTCTTGGAAGGTCCTGCACTTCTTTGGTTTAGAGCATTTAGATCCACTCTAACCACTTTTGAGGAGTTTTCTCGTGGGCTATTGAAGAAGTTTTGGTCCCCGGAAACCCAACAGCAAGTTAGAGCAGAGTTATATTCGAAGAGATTCTCGACGTCACAACCTACTCGATACTCTACGTACTTTTCTGGACAGCTGTCTAAACTTCAACATTTAGATCCGCCAATGCCAGATAACGAGTTGATTACTGCATTGATACGTCAATTTCCAGCAGACGTCCAGAGGACTTTGATCGCTGCTGATATCTATAATATGGAACAATTTGATGAAGTATTACAGAAGCTGGATCATACAAACGCACAATTCTTCCATCAGAAGGGAGCAAAGAATAACAACGCTGTGTATGCTGTTATGGCTGATAGTTATTCTCAGACACCTCGAGAGATTCGAGAGGAGCGAGAAGAGAAATCGCCGAGGGAAGATCCGAATAAGAGAGGATGGAACCAGTACAGTAACAGGTACAGTTACAAGCCATATGCGAGACCAGATGGTGGTAATCGATACAACACTCGATGGAGAAGACCACGAGATAGTCAAGGAAGGTACCAGGAAAGAAGATATTATGGTAGAAATAACTACAATAATAGAGGGAATGCAGATACTCGTCAGTCCAATGAAGAGTTTAACAAGGACACAAGGAAAAATTTGGAAGCAAGACACCAAGATAACTTGCAATTTGTGGAGCAGAGGCCCAACGAACCAGGTCCATCGGGAACACAACAATCCCGGGGGAATGGTAATGAAAAAAAAAAATTCGAATTCACAGTAGAAGATAGAATTTTGAACACTTTCACTTCCAGAATTATTAAATGGCAAGCAGAGGATGATGATTTAATTCAGCAGAATGACGAACGAAAAGAAATGGGTACCAGAATTAGGATGCCAATCATATCATGCGAAGTATTCGGTATGCCTGTCGATACTTTGATCGATACTGGGGCTATGCTTTGTCTGGTGAGTGAGAAGCTTTATATTCTGTGGAAGCTCAAAGAGAATTTAGAGGAAATTCCAGTATCAGGAATTAAGATCCAAGGAATAATACCCAATAAAATATCTCTGTGTAAAACACAATTATACTTATGTATTACGATTGGAGGACATGATTTTCGACATGTATTTGTTGTAATGAAGGACATGGCTTTTGACATGATATTGGGAGCAGATTTCATTCAGAAATATCAAGCAGTGATAGATATGAAGACAGAGACGATTAGATTCAAGAATACCGAAGAGATTAACTTCGAGGGAAAAGAAGAGGAAGACATCGAGGGAGATGCTCAATGGTCTCTGATTTTTCATGAAGCTGAAGGAAGAGAAGTCTACACTGAGAAGGAGTCCCCAGAGTTAGGGAAGATTTTGGAAGAGTATCACGATATTTTTGATATTAAACCTGGTGAAATTAAAGATTTTGAATATCATATTCGGGTAAATGATGATGCACCTTTTCATGCTAAATTGTATCCAGTAGCAGAAAAGCATCGAGAAAGAGTAAAAGTGCTTATCAAGGAAATGGAAAGTAACAATGTGATTGAAAAGTACACTACATCTTATGTCAATCCATTAGCAGTAGTGTCTAAGCAAGATGGAAGTCTGAGACTATGTTTAGACGCGCGAAATTTGAATTCAAGATTACTGCCAGAGTATGACAGACCACCAATCATTAGGGAACTGTTAAGGAAATTCCAAGGCAAGGTCTGGTTCTCTAATATTGATCTCACTTCATCCTACCATCATATTAGGCTTAGTGAAGATTCTAAGAAGTTCACAGGATTTATGTTTGACCAGCAGACATATGTATTCCGCCGTTTACCATTTGGAGTTAAAACATCTGGATCCGTTTTGATCAGAGCACTGGAGCAAAATTTGAGTCCTGAAGTAAAAGAGATAGCAATTCGTTATATTGATGATATTTTAATTGCATCTGAGACTAAGGAGGAACATTTGCTACATCTTCAAATGTTATTCGCAGATTTGAGAAAAGCGAACTTCAAAGTAAACCTTCGAAAATGTCAGTTCTTTCGAAAGGAAATAAAATTTTTGGGTCACATTTTGGATGGAGAAGGATACCGTCCCAATGAGACGAAGATACAAGCAATTGCAAATTTCCCTAGGCCTACTAGAGTGAAGAATGTCCGCAGTTTTCTCGGGACATGCCAATTCTTTGCAGGGCATTGTCCGAACTTCACCAAGACAGTTGCGCCATTGCAGGAGTTGTTAAAGAAAGGAAATAAATGGAAATGGGATAAAGATTGTGAACAATCATTTCAAGATGCCAAGAGGTTATTGGTAAACAGTGTGAAATTGGAGTATCCTGACTTTACCAAGAATTTCATCATAGAATCTGATGCATCCACCGTAGGGATTGGAGCTATTCTACTTCAAGAAGATGAAGACCACAAGAGACATTACCTGGCGTTCATTAGCAGGAAACTTCGTCCATCAGAGAGGAATTATTACACCACAGAGTTAGAAGCACTTGCTGTAATATTCGCTTTGGAGTCGTGGAAGAAAATGTTAATTGGACATTCAGTCATTGTGAGGACTGATCACCACGCATTGGAGTTTATTTTGAGAACAAACTTTGCCAGCGATAGAATAACTAGATGGTCACTTTTTATTCAGCAATTCAACCTAGTTATTGAACACACTCCTGGAAAGTTGAACATTGGAGCTGATTTGTTGAGTAGAGCAGTGGAGTCTACATCTAAGGTTTTTCAAGTTAACCTGACGCAGGAGGATAAAGATACCTTGAGAAGGTTAAGGTTATTGCATTTATCCCAGAGGAGAGACGGACGTCTCAGAAACATTTTTCGTTTTCTACAGGGAAACATGGATCCAAATGATGATGATTTTGTGGAAACTGAAAGAATTTCCAGAGATTTTATGATGTTAGATGGTTTAATCTACAAGTTTGCAGATCCCGACCATACGAAGCTGAGAGTAGTGATACCTCCACGATTGCAAAAACCCATTATTTGGATGGCACATAGAATCGCAGGTCATGCTGGAGTAGATAAGACAGTCAACATGATTCAAGAGAAATTTTCGTGGGAGCGAATGCGACAAACTGTCAGGAACACTATTCGAGAATGCGACTTATGCCAAAGGAGTAAACATAATTCCAGATTATTGAGAGAATTACCAAGGCCTATTATTCCTTCTAAGCTTTGCGAAATCTTCGCGACTGATTTATATGGTCCTCTCCCAAAGTCTAAAAGAGATAACCGATATATTTTGCTGACTATGGATGTTTTCAGCAAATACACCATGTTACATCCAATTCAGAAGGCAAACGCAAAATATTGTGCGAAGAGAATTAGAGACAGCGTAATTCCGGAAGCAGGCAAACCGGAATTCCTTTTATCAGAACGTGGACCTCAATTTACATCTTTGGAGTTTCGAACCATCATGAATAATCTTGGGATTAGACAATTGTTTTGTTCTATTAGACATCCAGAGAGCAATCCAGCGGAACGCGTGATGGCTGAGATAGCAAAATTTTGCCGCCTCTATTGTCCAAATGAGCATTGGAAATGGATGGATGTTCTTTCTTTAGCATCCGAATCCATCAACTCTACGATTCATGAGAGTACTGGACAGATTCCTATGTTGCTTCATCATGGAATTAAACCAACACGATTGTGGGATCGAATCATCTCTATTCCACCTGAGATTGAACCAAGTCGTCAGATGAGGGAAACTCTAGCTTTAGACAAGTTAAGGAGTCAAGCTGAGAAGAGAGAGCGCAGAGTGAGAGGAAAGCGTTTTCGCAGACCCTTGCGCGTAGGAACTCTTGTTTTAGTGAAAAGACCTACACCCTCTGACGTGAAAAATCGAGTGTACTCGAAATTTGCAAGCCTTTACGCTGGACCCTATCGTATTGTGGAAGTAAACAATAATGGAAGCTATGAAGTAGCCAATACACGAACTGGTAACATCGTGGGAACTTATAATGCATCGAATTTGAAGATCTATTATTCAAGAACCAGATGATTTAATGTGTAGATAGGAAAAATAAAAATTTTTCTATTTTTATTTTTTGCTAGGTGTGGGGTGGATGTGCCCAACTCTAGGAATGGGTATTCCAAGTTTCAGACACCTAGATATCAAGGGAAAGGCTGTAGCCGCTTTTGAAAGTTCAGATATTTGAATATCGCGCTACATTGCTTCGAGAAGCATTTAGAAGAATTTTACCGATAGTTGGATGTCAAGTGACGTAGCGAGTAATAGCAGAGGTGGAGGCTATTTATTGATTAAATAGTTAACTATGGAGTAGAGACTTGAGACTGGGATCAGATTACTGGCACGGCCAAATGAAAGAGAATGCAATTAGCATCAAGTAAATCGGACCAGGGATTCAAGAGATATGAGGATTTCTAGATATCAGGCGATGACGCGTGACCCTGACCGTTTTGACTAAAAGCCAGCTGGAGGAGGCATGGTTAGCTCATTCTAACACAAGCACTTGGCAAGCAAGTTGCGTCTACGCTGAGCCAAGGCACATGGTTGCCGTATCTACGCAGAAGTTCTTTTCAAATCGTGATAGTCACGAGAAGTGCTGCGCTTCGAGTTGAAACTTAGTAAGTTTCTGGTGAGGAGAATCACTGAGGTGATTGTTTTTCTACAGACATTGGTGGAAATATTTATATTTCCAAAAGGACATATGCTAGACTCTGTCTAGAAAATAGTATTTTGTCACAGTCCAGTAGTAACTTAATACTTGGATGTTTAAATCCATTTCAAGTCAGTATTCATATTTTTGTAACTAGTTAACCACTTCGATCCGTCAGTACACTGAAGAATAGTCTATAACGGTGGCGTTCATTAGTCTACGCAAGGGAAACTGCAGGTTGCTTAGCGCATGGCAGATGGTGATATTAATAAACCATGCCCAGGGAACGATCTTCAGAACAGCCGTTAATTGCTTAGACTGTCAATGTTTTTCTTGTACTGATGAGATTACAGTGAGTTATGTTACAACTGACATATTAAGAAGAGATCACTTAGATCTGACCCTATTTCAACAAACTGTTATGGCTTTGATAGAAGCCCATATTAAAATGGAACCACAGTTTATTCAAACGTCGAAAGATATTACCACTATGTCTGACTAGACAAATTGTGGGTCTACAATGGCGGCCGATACAAGGATTATACGTGCTTGTCCGATAGGACATGTCTATGGATAAATCTGGTATAGACCAGGTTTACTACACTTCAAGACCATCAAGAAATGTAAGCCACATTTGAATTATATTATGCCTAGCTAATTGGAACAAACTATTTTTCTGCAGATGACCAACACATTTTTTTCGTCGTATTTAAAGCTTGCAATGATTTACGCAAGACTTGTTAGAGTTATTCTGAGCATTTTCAGCACTCAGAACAGTTTAGGATCGATGACTGAGCATTTCGAAGATTTATTTGAATTTTTCATATTTTAAGGAAACCACGGAAAACCCCGATGTAACTGTAAAAGTTAAATTTATTTTTGTTAAGGAATGGATACTTTTTCCATATTCGAAGGTTCGAACATGTGGATTCTCACATAATGAGATGATAATTAAACATATTTAAAGTAATATAATTAATAATAATAATAATAATCCTCTAATAGTAATGTTACGTGCCACCCCCTAGTGGCACTTTTGTTAACTGGATTACGGTGGGGGTACAAAGCACAACACCAATTACTGCTTAAAGAAATATAATTTATTACAGGCCAGAAAATTACACTAATCAGCAAATACAAGCAATTAGGAGCCTTACTCAGTTTCCTTAAGTCTCTTCCTTATGCGCTCTTGGCCTTCCACTTGTAAACAGACCACAGAAGTTAATCCGTCCTAATGAGTACGGTGGCCTTGACAGAAACTACCTGTCCCTCTCCCTTATGTTCACCGACCACAATTACTTACGATCACTTGCTGCAGGCTATTTCGCTGTCCACAAGCTGAAGAAACAATGCCACTGGATTTCGTAACTCGCACAGCACTTCGTCACCACACTTCTGTCGCACAAGATAATCGCTCGCACTAGCTCGTAAAACACAACAACCACTGCTGCGTGACAGGTCGCTCTTATATAGCAGGCCGGTGACTCAATAAATGCTTCTAGATCCAACCAGAGTTCACGGCTTCGCGAGGTTTCCATCGCTGGTCCAGTCACGAACATTCTGGACTATCCCTTTGTCCTAGTAGCCCTGTTGCATAAGGCGCGCGCAATACAGGAGGCAGGGCACAGCCCAGCCCTGGGGCAGTTGTGACTCATGCGGCGAGTGATGACACAAGCTCACAGCCGTAACAGTAATAATAATAATTTTCATAATTTTTCTAAATAATTCTTGGATATTATATTTTCTAATAATCATATGTATTGAGAAAGAGCCTATGAAGTAGTTTAAACATTTCTAGTCTGGAACAGGAGATTTTCCGAAGGAAAGTGGTTAGCGCAAGCCCGCATTCGACCAACATTTCAGTTCTGGTTGAACAGTTGATATTTGCAATGAGTAAAGTATATTTTTCATATAACACGGAGAGGCATGAAACGGGAAGCAATTGATATTTGTATCAAATAGGATATTTTTGTATTTATATAAAATCATGACGTAAATACACTTCGAAAGTGAAATGAAGATTTTCATAAGTATGGTAAATTCACGGGTTGAACTGAATGGTAAAATAAAATAAACTTGTAAGTTTATTAATCTTCCAGTGTTGATAACAAGCAGAGGCTTGATTTATTGTATAAATTTTGGGAAGATAATTTATGTGTGTGGAGTAGTTGAAATGCCATTCCCAGGTGCGCATGTTAAGTCGCAGGAATGAAGGATTTTTCGAGCATCAATCAAATAGCAGGTTCGATGGCTCAGGTTTATAGTAGGAGTATTGGAGCCACACATTTCGTCGTATGAATGACCCGAAGGTTATTTCTTTGAAACCATCAGTTCTTATTTCAACCTTGTTTACGAATTCCATTTAGACTTTGATTTTGCTAGAACCCGGTTTTGTCATGATAGTAGTTTATTCTTCTTCAGAGGAAGACCTTTGCCGTTGTTGTTGTAATATTGTGTTCTTACACAAATAATAGAATGGGCCACTGCCAATTTAAAATAATTCTTTAACCACGAATAATTTGAAGGATATTTTAAATCCTAGTGCCATGAACTAAATGAATTCATTATGAAACTACAATTCTAATTTCCGCATTCTGTCGAAGAATTGCAAGTTGTGAAAGTTACTAAGAATGGCCATAAATATAAATATTTTTATGATAATGATTCCAAGTGGAAAATTGAATAGTTGAATGGTTCAACCATTTATTGATCAAGTTGATGATTCAGAAATCATATATTTTGTTTGGAACTTGAAGTTCATAATCGAGTCACTTCTCGAATGTTTAATGTCAGAAGAACGATTAATTGTTGTTGTGCTTCGCACAGTTCTTCGATGCTATGCTCGATGGTCAAATACTTTTCAGATGTTATTAATATGTGTTAATAATTTGTGTTGCTACGATGATAATAATATTTTTCAACGATATATTTTTGAAACTGGAAAAACAAGTTAAAGTTTAAGAATTCTATAAACATTTATTCTACGAGTGTTAATATCATGTAAATAGTCAAACAGTGATCTACGTTATTTCCAGTATGGACAATTAACTTTGAACTGGAATTAAAGATTAATAATTTTGGAACACAGTCCACAGGACTATTAATCGGACTTGTGTTTCCAAAAAGATTGTCAAATGTGTTTGGAAGATTTCTGTATATTGTGTGTAAATAAGGGTGTGGATCGCCACACGTGGAGTGATGCTGCTTTGAGCATCTTTGCAGTCAGATTTTAACTTTAAAATAAACTGAGATAATTTTACCAGATGTGTTTCTCCCAATTAAATCTCCTCCTATCCTTATTGTTGCATTGAGCCAAAAAATCAGCAAAGCATTTTTTTAATTTGATGTCGTTTTTGCGATTTGCTTTAACCCATCTGGCGCTCCGGGATATTTTGACTCTCGTGCTGACTGATTATTGGTAAAATGCATATGTGGTCGTGCGGACTCCGGTCTAAACGGGCACAGTACTATTGGGACGATATGGAAGATTTTGGCTCAAACCACACCTTCTAACTCTCTCTGGTTTAAGAGCTTGGGTTTTGTGAAACATACACCTTAGCGTATTATATACAGTAGGCTATGATGATAATTAGGGCTCGGATGTTTAAGACCTAAACATTGCCCGAATATGCAAGCAAATATGACTTAAAAATGACGAAATATGACTCAAAAATGACAAAATAGGACCTGAAAATTAGTGATTTAAATATGGCCGTTTCTTTAATTATAAATCCAAGCGACAATCCCTTCGAGATTAAATTGTTAAATCAATTCATTATTCCAATTTTCATATTAATTTTCTAAATATACATGTTTAAGTGGTTATTTACTGTCTATTTCTGTAAGCACTAGTTGCCGTTCAGTAAGAAGTTGAGGTGATTGACGTTCTCACCAAAAAAAAAAAAAGCCTTACAGTAGTGACATATGATGTGTAACATCTGACATGTTATTCGAATAATTCCATATAACTTACTTGAATTTTTTTAGCCTATTTTGAATTTTGAAAAAAAAAAAAAAAAAATAGGCTTATGAGATCACCTTTTGTCCGTGTGTGTGTGTGTGTGTGAGGTGTGTGCGTGTGTGTCCCCTAATAAAATCTAAACGGCTGGAGCGATTTCAATGAACCTCGGTAAGTTCATAGCACTATTCCGGGCGACCCCGACCGTGCCCTTCAAATTTTCTTACGTCTCACCAATCCAACATGGCGGCTGTGCGAATTATTACACCAGCATTCAATATCTCCGAAAATATTACCGATATCACCCTGATTTTTTTACGGCGGTAAAGGGAACTACTAGACGTTCACCTATGTGATTCTTGAAAAACAGGTAACTACAAAACCAACATGGCGGCCAAGCGAAGTTGCGACGTTTAAATAGACGTTTCTAGCGATTTAACCAACCAAACGCAATAAAACTTGGTACAGTATGTGTTTATACACATTGTAATGCACCGACATCTAACTTCGTTCAATTGTTTACATACCCACAAGATGGCGGCTGTGCGAAATATTTCACCGGCATTCTATATCTCTGAAACTATTAGCGGTATCACCCTGCAATTTTGTACGGAGATAAAGGGCACTACTGGAAGTTCATCTATAAAATTTTCAAAAACCGGTTAACTACAAAACGAACATGGCGGCTAAGCGAATTTGAAAATTTAAATAGACCTTTCTCGCGATTTAATGTTCCAAACGCAATGAAACTCGGTACAGGAAATGTTCATACAAATTTTAATGCAATGGTATCTAATTTATGTCAATTGTGTACATAACCTCAAGATGGCGGCTGTGCGAATTTTAAAATTAAGTTTTTATTTCTTGTGTCGTTTTCATGCGATCGAAGTGAAAGTTTGAATAATGAACCTACGCAATAATTTTCCTTTAATGGTACATGACTCTATGGCCTATACATTTAACAATCCAACATGGCGACCATCTGAAATATTTAGACGGCTCTGAATATCTACGAATCTATTGTAGCAAACAAACTGAATATTTTTATGTTCATAGGGGCTATGAACATAAGTTCACCTATAGGACTTTCAATAACCTGGTGATCACAAATCCAACATGGCGGCGCCGCGAAGTATACATATTCACGTGGACGTTTGTCGCAATTTAACCATCCGAGTGCAGTGTAACTTGGTACAGTAAATCCTTATACGAATGTTAATCCACTGGCATATAATTTTTTTCAATTGTTTCCATAACCAAAATATGGCAGCTGTGCGAAATTTTAAAATCTCGTTTTTACTTCTTGTGTAATAATCATGCGATTGAAGTTTGAATGCTACACGTACACAATAATCTGCATGTAACAGTACTCTAGGACCTACATTTATAAAGTCCAACATGGCGACCATCCGAAATATTTTGTCGGTTCTCAATATCTACGAATCTATTACAGCAATCAAACTGAAATTTTGTATGTTGATAGTGGCAATTAACATAAGTAGGATATATGAAAATAGGCTCTATAGTTCTTCACAGAACTGCTTGTTAAGAAAGAACTCATAGTGCTACCTTGTGCCAGCAAACATGAAAGGATTTTATTGAAAATGGCCTCTTATTGCCGATATAGCGCACTGCCAAGTATAGGCGCGATTAAAAATTAGGTGTGCAGTAGGTATATTAAAGGCGTTTCTCCCAGTGATACCTTTAGACCAAACAAATAGCTTAATATGATAATAGTGGAAACTCCCACGAGAAACTGGCGACACCAATTATGCGTGCCATCTAGCGGTTCGCGCAGACAACTACGAACTCGATTTCAATCAGCTGGCAAGTTTATCTGCACATGTTAGAAGTGTAACTTTTGGGCTATGTATGGGTGTTTTCATTACAAAATGCAAAGTGATTAAGTGATTAAGCTATTTGGACCAACGAAGTTTCAATTATTGTTAGTAGTCGGTGTTAATATACTGAATTCCTACGTTGTTTGGTGCGTTGACATTAAATAAGAATACAGAAAAAGGTATGAAGATTTAATAAATCGAATTTGTTTTCAACAAATAGGATATAATGGATATTTTCACACCAAAGAACGACAATTTAAAGACTATTACATGAAGATTATTGTGTGGGTGTTTTATTCAAACTTCAATCGCATGATTAGGAGACAAGAAATAAAAGGGGGATTTTAAAATGTCGCTCAGCCACCATCTTGTAGTTATGAAAATAATTAAATGAATTAGATGCCGGTCGGTTAAAATTTGTATAAGGATATACCGTATCAAGTTTCACTGCGCTCGGATGGTTAAAACGCAAGGCACGTCCATTTGAATATTTAAATTTCACGTCACTGCCATGTTGGATTTGTGCTCGCCAGGTTATTGAACGTCCCATAGGTGAACTTATACTTATAGCATCTATACACTTACAAAATTTCAGTTTGATTGCTGTAGTAGATTAATAGATATTGAGAACCGTCTAAATATTTCAGATGGTCGCCATGTTGGATTTTAATATATGTATGTACTATTAGATGATGATTATTGTGTACGTTCATTATGCAAAAGTTGATTTCGATCGCTTGACTAGAACACAAGAAATAAACACTTTATTTTCGAAATTCGCACAGCCGCCATATTGAGGTTATGTAAACAATTGAACTAGATTAGATACCAGTGCATTACAATGTGTATAAACATTTGCTGTACGAAGTTTCATTGCGCTTGGATCATTAAATCCTGAGAAAAGTCTTTTAAAGCTTTCAACATCGCTTGGCCGCCATGTTCGTTTTGTACTTAACCGGTTTTTGAAAGACTCATAGATGAACTTCCAGTAGTGTCCTTTGTCTCCGTACAAAATTTAATGGTGATATCGGTAATAGTTTAAGAGATATAGAATGCCGGTAAAATATTTCGCACAGTCGCAATGTTGGATTTGTGAGACGTAATCAAATTTGAAGGACATGGTCGGGGTGGGACAAAATAATACTATGTCCTTACCGAGTTTCATTGAAATCGCTCCAGCCATTTAGATTTAATTAGGTGGGACACACACACACACACACACACACACACACTCACAAACACACGGACAAAAGGTGATCTCATAAGCCTATTTTTAGCCTACTTTCGATTTTTGCAAATAATGAAAGTAGACTTATGAGATCAACACAGGGCGAAAAATTGTGTGTCTGTCTGTGTGTGTGTGTGTGTGTGCGGGTGTGTGTCAGCCTGTGTGTGAGTGTGTGTACTCTGAATGTCTGTCTCCCCCCTATGAATTCGAACACTGTGAAGCCAAATTGAACGAAATTTGGTACAGAGGTAGCACTAGCAAAGGGCACCTCAGTGTCATGTTTTATATCGCCGCCATCTTGACGGAAAAGTAATGGCGGCCACCCAAATGTCAAAAGCTTAAATCAAATTACGACCAACCTAATCACCTGATCTCTACTAATTTTTTCAACATTATATCTTTATGTATGGAGAATCTGTTAACCAAACTACAAGGTCATCAGCCCAATAATTTGCGGATGGCGGCCATGTATATGTGCAAATCGATTCCCCTTATTAATTCAAACACGGTGAAACCGAATGGAACAGAGGTAGCACTAGCAAAGGGTACCTCAGTGTCATGTTTTATATCGCCGCCATCTTGACGAAAACGTAATGGCGGCCACCCAAATGTTAAAAGCTTAAATCCAATTTCGACCAACTTAATAATCTCATCTCTACCAAATTTTGTAACAACATGCCTTTATGTGGGAAACATGTTTTCACCAAACTACAAGGTCATCAACCCAATAATTTTCGGATGGCGGCCATGTATGTGAGCAAATCGATTCCCCCGATCTATTCAAACACGATGAAACCAAATTGAACGAAATTTGGTACAGAGGTAGCACTAGCAAAGGGTACCTCAGTGTCATGTTTTATATCGCAGCCATCTTGACGAAAACGTAATGGCGACCACCCAAATGTTCAAAGCTTAAGTCAAATTACGACCAACCTAATCATCTGATCTCTACCAAATTTTGCAACATTATACCTTTGTGTACGAAGAATCTTATGACCGAACTACAAGGTTATCAGCCCAATAATTTGCGGATGGCGGCCATGTATGTGAGCAAATCGATTCCCCCGATCTATTCAAACACGGTGAAACCGAATTGAACGAAATTTGGTACAGAGGTAGCACTAGTAAAGGGCACCTCAGTGTCATGTTTTATATTGCCGCAGTCTTGACGGAAACGTAATGGTGGCCATCCAAATGTTAAAAGCTTAAATCAAATTACGACCAACCTGATCATCTGATCTCTACTAAATATTGCAACAACATACCATTATGTGGTAAGCATCTTTTGACCTAACTACAAGGTCATCAGACCAATAGTTTGCAGATAGTGGCCATGTATGTGTGAAAATCGATTCCCCCTATCAATTCAAACACGGTGAAACCGAATTGAACGCAATTTGGTACAGAGGTCACATGCAAAAGGCAACTCAGTGTCATGTTTTATATAGTCGCTGTCTTGACAGAAACGTAATGGCGGCCACCCAAATGTAAAAAGCATAAATCAAATTACAACCAACCTAATCATCTGATCTCGACCAAATTTTGCAACAACGTACCTTTATATAAAAAGCGTTCTTTGACCAAGCTACAAGGTCGTCCGTCCAATAGTTTGCATATGGCAGCCATGCATGTGTGTAAATCGATTACCCCTATCAAATCAAACACGGTAAAACCGAATTGAACGAAATTTGGTACAGAAGGAGCACTAGCAAAGGGCACCTCAGTGTCATGTTTTATATTGCCGCCATCTTGACGGAAACGGAATGGTAGCCACCCAAATGTTAAAAGCTTAAATCAAATTATGGTCAACCTAATTATTTGATCTCTACCAAATTTTGCAACAACATACCTTTTTGTGGGAAGCATCTTTTGACTGAACTACAAGGTCATCAGCCCAATAGTTTGCAGATAGCGGCCATGTATATGTGCAAATCGATTCACCATTTCAATTTAAACACGATGAAACCGAATTGAATTAATTGTTGTACAGAGGTAGCACTAGCAAAGGGCACCTCATATTCATGTTTAATATCCGTATAACACGTTGCATTTCAACAAGCTACTACAACTAACATTCAATTATACACCTTGAAAATGTGATGATGATGATAATTGTTGTTTTAAGGGGCCTAACATCTAGGCTATCGGCCCCTGTCCTTGAAAAGGAGGCCTAGTTATACCTTGAAAAGGACAAAGAGTTATAACTAGGGCTCGGATCGATATGCTCGATAAAATCTCCAGATATGCTCGAAAACCATGTGCTTTATGCTCGATAGATATGCTCGAAAAAACATTATATGTGGTTAAATAGGCAGAATATGCTCGAAAAACACTATAGAAAGGAAAGTGAAACGAAGAAACCAATAACATATCTTTATATACGGGCTTTATTTTCTAATTGTATGTATGATACACTGCTATATACTCGCATTCAAGTTTCAAGTATAAATAAGAGAAGTTTTCTTATAAAAGTTACAGTTTAAAAAGTTTACAAAATGTTCAAAATTAGACGAGTCATTGAAGAAGATCTGCATTGGTCTGTACAACAAGAATTTTTTCTATGTTTTCAGTTTTGAATGATTTTCCTTAATCAGTCAATAAAAGTTTCAATGACGAGAACGACCTCACTAAAGGTTAAAAACCTTCGGTTTTATTATTCGCACCAGATAGGCTTTTCAATAATTATTTCTGTTTTCGAACCTTAAGGATGGTCAGGGGCCAAATTCGGGGAAGGGGGATGGAGGCATTCGAAGGAAAACAAACTATTCAGACGAAAACCACAAGAATATGCATTTATATGCTTCTATTGTGAAACCCGCCATCTTATGCATTTATATGCTCGATAAATTTCAATTCTGTTGGTCCCAGAGAGGTGAAAATACCACCGAAAGGCTTCTTTCAATGTGTACTATTCAGGGGAAAAAATGCAAATATGCTCGAATCCGAGCCCTAGTTATAAAAATACCCGTGCATTTAGGAGAAAGTAGGCTATATGTTCTTTACTGAACATCTTGTTTCATAAATGAAGATAGGCCTAGGCTAAAAATAGATTGGAGTTAGTGATGTATTAAGTTTACTACTTCCATGTCCTATCATGCAATGAATATTAATATTAGGGTCCATGTGTAGATAACATATTTGAACCTCTGCATCTGTTGGTTCTAACCCTCAAATATTGCAGAGTAATAATGAAGCACCCTGAATAGATTTGTTTATTCTATCTATACCTTAATGTTGGTTGGTTGGTTCCTCAGTTAATAATAATATCGTATGGCCTCGGGTGCCTGGTGCAAGCTTTGTTAATTGACACCCAGAGGGTAGCTTGCATGTCGAATTTCGTCGTTCCTTTGAACGCTATGAAAGTCAAGGAGGTTAGATATCTAAACTCCTTGACACTACAGCGCTTTCAAGTAGAGAATGGAGGAACTTTGTGTTGGCGGAAAATCCCGAGATTAATTTTGCCATTGAACACGGCCTACTGAATTCAAATGGGTTCTTTAACATGCCAACAACGTATGACATGAGTGTCGTGATTTTTGTCGCCTTCAAAAATCACTTACCATGGCCAGGGGCGAACCTGCAATCTTGGGGTTGGTAGTCCGACACTATAACCACTCACCCACCGTGGCAAGCTAGGTTCCTCAGTTTATGGGCTGCGACAACACGGTCATGTAGTCCGGTGTACTTTGGGTATGTGTAGAATTTGTTTGATAACCGGTGTTAATTGTGATGGCTGTATTAGTGTGTAGAAGGATTGCAGACGATTAATTATTTCAAGTAGTTCCTACTTTTGCTACCGTCCACGACACCTAGCTGCGGACGTGGATACTAAATGCCATCGCAGTCAGCACCTGGCGGCGAACGTTGGAACTAATATGGCGCTTTCAAACTAACGGACAAATTTTAGCTTCCACAAGTGTCCTTGGTGGAATTTTTTTTTTTCATGCCCTAACTCTATGACATGGGACCGTCGGCATTACTTCCCCTCCGAAGGAAGGCACACTGAAGGATTTTTAACGCTCTTAAAATGTCCGACGACTTCGGCCGGGTTTGAACCCGCGATCTTGGGCATAGAAGCTCAGCATGCCACCAACTACGCCGCTGAAGTCGCTTACCTTAATGTTTCTCATTATAGAGGGTGGCTGGGGTATGATTAGGCAGCAGAGAAAATACGATTCCCCAGATCAGGAATTGCTAAAGAAGTGAAAAACATACGGTACGGTAAACGATGTGAGGTTTGGCGGGGTAAACATAGGCGTATACAGTCCAGAAATTGTGTGAACTCAATACCCAACAATATGTCTGTTTCTATATTCAACCACAAACATGCCACTTTGCCAACACGCTTTATGCAAGGCAGTTTTACCGTGACAGCTGCCACAGAATTTGAATGACTTCAATAATACATATTCAAACCTCTTCAGTACGAGGCATTATTTGATATTTGATGACTGACCTCAAAGATCAACGGATCGCACAACTCGTGACTGTTTCATTTATGTGCATAAGTAAGATATTGTTTAGGTTCAACCCTCCCGAAATATTTACCAAAGTTGTCAGGCTGAATTTTACGGCCTACAAGAATGGGAAAACTGAATTAACGTCAGGACATTTGCCGTGTGGCACAGGGTTCTCATATTGAATCTTCGTCATAAAATTATTTTTATGGATATTTTCCATGCACATGATGCTAGACATTTTTGTATCATAAATGGTACACAATCCGTGTAAAGCAGGGTTTCCCAAGTGCGAGGGTGTGTGTTGCACGGATCGTTTTAGCTCTTAAGCGGTCAGGTAGGCCTACAGGTTACCATGGTAAAATGTTAACAATTATCTTTTGTCTTTCCTTCAAAAACCACAACAGTTACGTCAATGAAATGTTGTGCACATTAAACACGGGCGCTATTTGATATGAAAAACAGCATTACATTCATGTCAAAAAATAATTTGGGTATTTTTTTTTTTCAAAATTCATAATGGTTCCTGTTCATCCTACAAGGCTGCAGCGTTTTAGTGATAACTCCTGTAATTTTCAACATTTTTAGGTTCTGTTAATTTAATTTTTTGCAAAGATATTCCTCTAGAAATGCAAGTACTTTCAGCAACATAACAAAACATATTTTTACTTTTGTATTGAAAAGAAAATGTCAAAATTTTACAATAACTTTGCTTTTTTTAAGAAACTATCTTAGAGAGAGACATGAATTTACATCATTTTGTAGATATAGTAAGCAGAAATACAAAAAAAAAGTTCATTAGTGTATGTCAATTAGTTTTTGAGTTATCATTAAAACAGGTGCCAAAAACACAACTCTGAGAAAATGAGTGGTAAACATTTGTGCATAAATCTTACAAACCATTAACCAGGACGGACACTGGGTGCAGGGGTTTGCCTTTTAAATCATAACTCAAAAACTATGTCGCATTATGACACATTTCTTGCACCAAAATGTTCCTAAAGGATAGGAGCATAAAATAAAAAATATTTTGAAAAATTGATTTTTTTAAGGTTATAAGGTGATGTCTAAGGTTCGGATGTTAAGGAAAAGTCATATTTTGTTCCTGAGCTCATTTTACCCGAAATCTGAAAAATAAGTTTAAATGACGGGTCCCTGACCACGTTTAAAGCAACTTGATGTTGCCTATAAATGCATATTTCGGCCAATTTTTATTGTTTTGGTCATATTTGGTCATATTTTAGTGATATAAGGTCATATTTGGTTATAGTTTCAGCATTTTTGTTTAAATTGAGGCGTCGTTAACAAGGTATGTGTTATCTGCGTCGAGTTTCAAACACAGGATTTCCGAATAGTGTAATAGATATATTTTTCTTTCTTTTCCCGGAACAGGCAGATAGCAGGTTTAGAAGATCTCATTCCAAGAAGGCGCTCATCTACGGACGTCTTTTAGCATATCTTTCTGTACAAGTTGGATTGCGACACTGTACGCATGAGGTCACGTAATATGACAATAGTGTGCTTCCGCCTTTCAACAGGATGTCACTCCAGTAGACATTTGGCTCAGAAGCAATTAGCAAACAAGGAAATGCCATGTTATGTCTTTTAGGAAAACCGAGCAAGAACTGCATGTTGAAAATTTTAATATACTGTAGCTCTCTGTCAGTTTGCATGATTAATTGTGTCTGGTGTATAATCGCTGATCACGTTTTGGCACTTAAGACGTTTACTGTATGCTAGTGATACTCTACCTATCCCAAAAATTCATGTCATAGGCTACTTCATAGTTTTTAGGTCATATTTTATAGTTTTTAGGTCTTATTTAGATAGTTTTTAGGGCATATTTGCTTGCATATTTTGCACTTCTTTATGTCTTAAACTTCCGAACCCGACGGTTTAGTCTGAACAAACATCTCAGTTTGTACAAAGCTGCGGGTGTATGTAAAAACTCCGGCATTGTTGCCCACGAACAAAATATCTGTTGCATCCAGAATTCTGTCCGCGGACCACTGATAGAGAACGAACGAACGAACAAATTGGTGGGCTTCTCTGTTATCTGCACGTCTGATACTAAGTATAAAGTTTGATGATGATGATGATGATGATGATGATAATTGTTGTTTTAAGGGGCCTAACATCTAGGTTATCGGCCCCTAATGGTTTGGGTGATAGTGAAAAAATAAATGAAATGATACTAGACCTAAAAATTACAGTCAGTCTGAAAGACTAGACGTTATATCATTTCAAATGACGCATGCTACAAATGCTGCACATGTTAGAAAGGCTCAGGAGGACTCGTTTAACAGACTCCATTACTCATTAACTTAGGCTTCCCGCGCGGGCACCTCTTAAAGGGTCACCCTGTATTTGAGTCTGACATCTTTTAAAACTCTTTAAGAGTCACCCATTATTTGAATCTGATTTCTCGCAAACCTCTTTAAGGGTCACCCTGTATTTGAATTTAATCTAACTTATTGTACACCTCGTTAAGTGTCACCCTGTAATTTGCTCTGACATCCTGCACACCTCTTTAGGAGGCACCCTGTATTCTTATCTGGCATCTTGTATTTCTCTTTAGAAGTCTCCCTGTATTCTTGTGTGACATCTTGTACACCTCTTTAGGAGTCACCCTGTAATCTTGTCTGATATCTTGTGCACCTCTTTAGGGGCCACTCTGTATTCTTCTCTGCCATCTTGCACACCTCTTTAAGAGTCACTTTGTATTCTTAATTGGCATCTTGTATATATCTTTAGGAGTCACCCTGTATTCTTATCTGGCATCTTGTACTGTATTTTGCTCTGACATCCTGCACACCTCTTTAGGAGGCACCCTGTATTCTTGTATGACATCTTGTGCACCTCTTTAGGAGTCACCCTGTATTCTTCTCTGCCATTTTGTACACCTCTTTAAGAGTCACCTTGTATTCTTACCTGGCATCTTGTATATCTCTTTAGGAGTCACCCTGTATTGTTATCTGGCATCTTGTACTGTATTTTGCTCTGACATCCTGCACACCTCTTTAGGAGACACCCTGTATTCTTGTGTTCGCTTCGCTCAAAGCTCCAGGTTGCTGGACGCCCCAGGACTCTTTCAACAGACTCCAATAACCATTAGCTTCTGCTTCCCGCGCTGCTGCATGAAGTCACTTCCTGCGCGGCTGCATGACGTCACTTCCGTCTCCGTCTCCGTAACGCATAAAGTTGGACCCAAGCATAACGACGAAGTCGACAAGATCATTTGAAATGATAAAACTAACTACATACTTGCAAACTAGAAGGGGAAATGGAAAACAAAAAGGGAAACAAAAGACAGGAGGAAAGGAAGCGTCCCCAACCCCCGAAGAATGAGAATTAAGGGATTTGGCAGAAAGGAGAGCCAGGAGAGTTAAAGAGGAGAGGGGCCGCCTCAAAGGCAATGGAAGATGGAGAAAAACCGGACCCAGCTCAGGAAGCCCTGAGGGTCGCCAACTCCCGAATCCACCAGCCGCGAGCCCTTAAGGGTGTAGCACAATCCAGGATGCACCAGAGGGGGTGGAGACACACACACCTCGCCTCCCCCAGGGCCTTGAGCAGAAGATAGGAGCAACAATGAAAATAAAACAAGAGGTCTGACCCCTCGATGAATGAGGGATCAGGGAAGACGAGACAAGGACCAATTAAGGCGGGAAAGTGAAAGACTCCCTAGGCCTCGGATACGGAAAAGAACAAGGGGTGATCAAGGGAGGTCGAGAGGAAAGATAACAAAGAGGAGCCCGGCACAAGTAAGTGGAAGCAATGCCGGACTCAGATGGAGTCCCGTGGTCGCCAACCCACGTCCCACAAGTTGTGAGCCTCTGGGGGGAGTTTGAAGTTTCTGTGATGTGTAGACGAACCCTGTTAATACACGAACAATTTTAAATAAAGTCAACTCCGTGCGGGCCATATAGTAGGGGAATGTAGAGGTTTATAGGCTACTTTTCAAACATCGCCACTAGATGGGATGGAGTTATCAGCTCCATGCCCGGCCGACTTTGCTCCCAGGAATTACCCTGGTATAGGCTGAGTGAACCCTATGACCATTTGCGTTGCTGGAAGTGGTGATTTTGTTTCTGAATTTCACTATGTGGGTGGGGATCAAACCCACTCCCTTCCAGTTAGAAGCACTGCACCTCTACCGACTGAGCTACGCAGGCCCCTATAATTTTAAATTTACGTTTATTATACCCTTTGACGTTTGCCACCTTAATATCTCGAAAAATTCCCTTCACTTTATTGGAGTTTAATACTAAAATTAATTTGGACTTTCAGAAAATTTTTGAGCCCACAAAAACCATTGGTTATCGCTTAAAAAAAGTTTCCAAATGAGCAAAAGAATGATTACTCTAGCGCACTTACACTCTGTGAGCTGCCAGAATGGGATTGACAGTTCTCGCCTCGCCATGTGGTTAGGGAACATGGTTGCCAACAGTTAGAATAACAAGCGATCGCACTGTACAAGCCAGTGACAAAGGTAACTAGGCACTGACGCACGTGGGCTGTGATATTGCAACGCCGAGTATTAGGACATCAACTATGCGAACATGGATTGATCAGGAGGCAGAGGGGTGACGACTGACGTGGAATTTCCGACCAAATGTCAATACCATTCTGGCAGCTCATAGAGTATACATGTGTTCGTCTTCTGCATCCTCACCTGGTGAGCTCAAGATAGCGGGATCGAATACCGACGCAGTCAGTCGGCATTTGAGGGTGCGCAAATGCGAGGGAGCCGTGTTAGTAGATTTACTGGCACGTTAAATATCCCCTTCAGGGCAGAATTCCGGCACCCCGGCGTCTCTAAAGGCCTCAGTAGTTAAAAGGGCGTAAAACAAATAACATTATTATTATCTTCTGCGTCCCAATTACAACCCTCCCCTAGCCCGTTCCCCTCAGGGAGTTACGGGAATTGACGATTGTTTTAGCCTACTTTTCACATTTTGCAAAAATGAGGAAAAAGTAGACTTATGAGATAGGGCAAATGTGTGTCTGTCTGTCTGTCCTTCTGTCAGTCTGTCTGTCTGGCTTTGTGCGTGTGTCCCCCTATCAACTCCTAAACGGCTGGAGCAATCGAAACAAAATTTGGTAGGAGCAAAGATCTATACCCGAATATCTCACGGCCATATTTGAAAATGATGACAGTGCTACCAACTGCTAAAAAATCGCAATTGAAATTTGAGCTCCATGTTGGATATCATGGAAGGTATGAATGGGAGCTATTTCAAAATTGGCACACGTATAGATAATAATATTGCAGTTTAATTTCCAGGAGGCCATACATGAAAGTGTTGCCAAAATGATTATAAGCCTGCTGATAGGTCCAATTTTTAAATGCATATAACTTCTACACTATCAATTGGAATTCAACCAAATTACGTATGTTGTATGTGTACATAACCAGATATGACTGAGCGTATTCTTAAGACCCATCAGGGCTGCCAACTGTTAATAAATGCTCCTAATTTATTTTATCCAAATACCAATATATCAGAAAGTATGCAAGCCGACAGCTTTAAATTATGCACACGTATAGTACCTGACATTCTATATTAATTTGGAGTAACTTATCTAAGTCAGTGCTACCAACATGATTCTAAGCCTGCTGACAGGTCCAACTTTAAATACATGTAACTTCCATACTATCATTTGGATTTCAACCAAATTTCCTATGTGCTATGTGTACCATAACAGATATGACTATGCGTATTCTTAAGAGCAACCAGGGCTGCCAACTGTTAATATGTGCTGTCCCTATTTGTGTTACCCTAATATCAATATACAGTATCAGAAAGTATGCAAGCCAATAGCTCTAAACTTTGCACACGTATAGTACCTGGCATTCTAGATGAGTTTGGAGTAACTAATATACGTCAGTGCTGCCAACATGATTCTAAGCCTGCTGATAGGTCCAATTTTAAAATGCATGTAACTTTTATACTAACTAATGGATTTCATTCAAAATTGGCACAACAATAGATCATATTATTTCAGATTATTTCTGACCAATACATGCATGACATTGTTGCCAACATGATTTTACGCGCGCTGTTAGATCCAATGTTTAACTGCATGTAACGTCCATGCTATTCATTGGACTTCAACCAAATTTTGTATTCTGTACCTTAAGAGATGGAACTAAGATTATATTCAGTTTTAGGGTTGCCAACTGTAGTGCTCTATTAGGCTACATTATGCCAGGTATACAGTATTTCGAACTAATTAGAAATTTCGATATTAGCAACTTAATTTCGTCATTATTCTAGATAGGTTCATATACTGTAGAATAATCATTGGCATGAAAAGTAGGCTCCTTAGTTCGTCACGGAACTTCTTGTCAGAGATCTTGTTGACATCAGTTTTGCAGGAACTAAGTTTTACGTTTCTAGGGTGTCTAGAAGTGGCCCATCAAATCATATACATTTTCATTTTGTTTCATTCATATACGTACATCGCTTCATCTCGACTTCAATTTCTTTAAATTATTATTATTAGACTGTACATAAACCAATTTTCACGATATAGTGTGCTTTCGTAATAGAGAACGAACAACTCGAACAAAACAGTCAAATATCTCTGTAAAGTAGCGGCATCGGTGGCGTAGTTGGTACCTTGCTAAGCTTCTATGCCCAAGATCGCCTGTTCAAACCCGGCCGAAATCCTCCTTTGGAGGGGAAGTGAAGCCGGCGGTCCCATGTCATAGATTTATGGCATGAAAAAGAACCTTCCATTAACTACACTTGTGGAAGCTAAAATTTGTAGGTTAGTTTGATATCGCTATATTAGTTCCAACGTTCGCCGCCAGGTGCTGACTGCAATGGCATTTAGTAGCCACGTCGGCAGCTAGGGGTCGTGGACGGTAGCATTTGGTAGCAAAAGTAGGAACTACTTGAAAAAATGAAAGTCTGCAATCACAGATAACAGCCGTCACAATTAACACCGGTTATCAGACAAATACCACACACACCCTAAGTACACGGGGCTACATGACCGCGTTGTCGCAGCCCCTAAACTAAGGAACCAACCATCTCTGTAATGTGTTGCCAGCTTAAACTTCGGCTCCGAGCTAGCTCGTACTATCTGGCTTGGTTGGCAGTCCCTTGCTGACCTTTGTTCTTCTATGTACTGGTCTGATTAGTGTTTTGGATCTGATGATGCTCGCTTGACTAGCGAAACATGCCATACCATAGTTTTCTACCTCTTCTGTAGTCCATAACAAATATTTATATATTCTAATCACATGTAGTTCTTTTCAGGTTATCTTTTCGCATGTCCCACTGATTGGGATTATATTGCGGCGACCAACTGAGAAGTTGCAACATCAACTGATAAGCATCGTGAGGCGGGATACTGCTGTGGCTTTCACCAGCTCTCTTTGGTTATGAGCCAGTAAACGAACGGCTTGTCTGTGCGAGCCAGGAATAAAATACGTTAATTCTGTACAAATAAATAACTTGTAGTTCCACTTAATATTAAATATTAAACCCAACCTCTGTCGCCTTATGACGTCATCATGGGAAATGAGTAACTAACATTACAAGAAACCCATAAAGTAAAGAGGGCTTAAACAAGTGAGAAGAGAACTTTACCGTGCATGTTTGAGAGGGTGGGGTGTAGTAGGTCACTGAGACAAAACACACACGAAGAACAGATAGCGTAAGATAACAAGATGAGCATGTTGGGAGGTAACACAATGATAGATTCAAATCATAAGAGCATGGGTGAAAGTAATAATTTAAATATCAAGTGGAAGTACAAGCTGTTTTTATTATTTGTATATAATTATGCAGTTCCAGCAAGTACCTTCGACCATTACTTTCATTCTATTTTTAAGCTGTATTCAGCAGCAAACTTTGAAAGGGCTGAGTTTTGCATGACAACCATAACATTCTTTAAAACCAATAGACGAGACGCAATTCAGTATTTACTGCCGAGAACAATTGAGTGCACGGAGTGACCTTCCGAGCTAGCGGAATTAACAGGCCATAGAAATGAATCATTCAGCGTTTGTTGATGAGGCCTTGCGACATCCTGAACTTCTACTTCACTACTGCTCTTAAGGCCAGACGTTCGTTTTAGACGATTGCCCTTGACCTTGAAGCCTGCGGGTGAGCCTGTACACACTCACTCTCTCACCCTATCGCTTGACGCTAACTTGTCACCACCGATCTTACGTAATGGGATTCCAGACTTGAGCAGACAGTACAGTCCACGTCGAAGTATTGTGTGACGCGGAAGTACACGTTACGTAGTTACGAACAGAACGTCATTATATTTGCCAATGACTGCACTTCAGCAGTAGTGTGAAACAGTTTTGTCACACATCGGACTGCTTGGGGCAGCTGATAACAACACAGGTACTGTAGTAACTCGCCTCCAGGCTTCCAGCAAGAATTTTCACTCGTCTAAAACAAACGTCCGGCCTTTTTTTTTTGTACGTATTAATAGGTATATTTCACCCATTGCAGTGGGTACCATGTTTCGACTTTTCTTTTATACAAGCGAAACTAACAGATGATGCTGTTGGGTCTCTAAACACTAGGCGGTATTAAACTGCTTTGTTGCTTGATGTATCTTTCTTCCTAGAGAAGCGAGGACTGCTTTACCTCTAGTCACCTCAAGACCTAAGCGATCCCTTTGATGTTTTGGTCTGTGAAGAGGCCAACGCGCCAGGAAATAGTTCCCACTTTTTATCATTTCAAATGATCTTGTCGGCTTCATCGTTATGCGTCACGGTTACGGTGTGTATGACGTCATCATGTTGTTCAGTGCATATGCACCGAGTCTGAGTTTAGTTAGTTATTGTTGTTTTAAGGGGTGGAACTACGAGGTCATCTGCCCCTAAAAGTCTGAGTTTACTCCTGGAGTCTGGCGTTATGCGAACGGAGACGGCGAGTGCGTGACGTCATGCAGCAGAGTGCACGGGAAGCCTAAGTTAATGGGTAATGGAGTCTGTTGAGTCTGAGTTTACTCCTGGGGTCTGGCGTTGTGCGAACGGAGACGGCGAGTGCGTGACGTCATGCAGCAGAGTGCACGGGAAGCCTAAGTTAATGGGTAATGGAGTCTGTTGAGTCTGAGTTTACTCCTGGGGTCTGGCGTTATGCGATACGGAGACGGCGAGTGCGTGACGTCATGCAGCCCCCGCGCGGGAAGTCTAAGTTAAAGGGTAATGGAGTCTGTTGAGTCTGAGTTTACTCCTGGGGTCTGGCGTTATGCGAACGGAGACGGCGAGTGCGTGACGTCATGCAGCCCCCGCGCGGGAAGCCTAAGTTAAAGGGTAATGGAGTCTGTTGAGTCTGATTTTACTCCTGGGGTCTGGCGTTATGCGAACGGAGACGGCGAGTGCGTGACGTCATGCAGCCCCCGCGCGGGAAGCCTAAGTTAAAGGGTAATGGAGTCTGTTGAGTCTGATTTTACTCCTGGGGTCTGGCGTTATGCGATACGGAGACGGCGAGTGCGTGACGTCATGCAGCAGAGTGCACGGGAAGCCTAAGTTAATGGGCAATGGAGTCTGTTGAAAGATTCCTTTCTAACATGTGTAGCATTTGTAGCATGCGTCATTTGAAATTATATAAAGTCTAGTCTCTCAGACTGACTATCCTTTTCTGTTGTTTTTGGCGTACAAGATTTCCCAGCACATATTGCTATGTTTCCATAAGCTGGCTAGATTACTTTCCAGAATTTCCTTTGTAAAAATAATTTTCACGTTAATTGGTAGCTTTACAACGTTTGCTATTTATGTGATGAAGTGTGTGTGAATATTGTTTTATCATTTTAAATGATCTTGTCGACTTCGTCGTTACGCTGGGGTCTTGCGTTACGTTACGGTGACAGACGGACAGATGCACTGAGGTGTGTGACGACATAGTACCGCTTGGTGCATGTGAATCCCGACAATCTCTACTTCGTTAGTATAAGAAAAAAATCTCCGATTCTTGGATGTCCCGGGTAATCTCGAGAACCACTGGATGGATTTTGATACGGTTTTCACCATTCTGTAAAGGATATCTTGAGGAAAGATTCTGTAGAAAATAATTTATGTATAATCAAAGGAAGCCAAGCAGTAACGATTTCAGTGAAAAAGTCGAAAACAAACTTGGCATCCGTGCGCTTCTTAAACTTACGCTAGGCAAACCGTTAAAAATATCAATATACTATGAGCGTAAGAATTGGTCAACATGAAAAGTTCTACAAAAAGTCCACGAGAGCATATCTCTATCTTCAATACATCGCCCACTATAAGTGTTTTTAGACTGGATGGAAGGGGCAAGTCCCCGCGCGCTCTGGTGAGCGTGAGGCATTCCGCGCGCCAGACCTTGCTTTGCCCTTGGTTTGCACTTGCCATTCGCGAGTAATTTGAAACAAGATAAGCAAGATAAGTATTATGCAGATAATTTTCTAACATGTCAAGAGTCTTTGGCTTCGAGCGAAGCGAGAAGCCTCTAGCCTTTCTAGCATTTTTAAGCATTTGTAGCATTTAAAATGATACAAAGTCTAGTCTTTCAGACTGACTGTCATTTTTTAGTGGTATTTGGAACGATAGGCAGATAAATTCATTACTATTTTGATATTATATTACATTTAGTTTTGTACAAACCTTGTTTGAGCGGCAAAAGAGCACCCGAGTAATTCGATTTTATGGCGCCTAAGGCTCTAAGGTTGGCAACTGTTCCGATTACATAAAGCTTCTCAAGTAGACAGTGTTCAAACTTCAGCTGTAAAGCTTGAATCACCAATAAAATACTTCAAAGGTAATAAAAGTGGAGAGAAGTTGAGTCAAAGGAGCAAACAAATGATTTTGAATGTATTATGTAATAGTAGGTTGAGAGATGACAATCTCGAGTTTCCATGTCAGAAAAAGAGAAGGAACAGAGAGAGGAGATACGCGGAAGGATATTTTCCTCAGGACTTGATCTGGCGTTTGGTAGTCTTATCTTGTTTCCGGTATCTTATTATGCTGGAGTTGAGCAGCGAAGAATCCATAATCTTCTCGACCTTCACAGAAATCCAAGGCCCCAGAAGGAGGTCATTGTACCTTCAGAGGCTTCGCGCTTTTACCAGCCCCACTGATTCTCCGCTGAGCCCTTCCGCGTAACATGATATCAGTTCCTGGCGGAGAGGAAGCCGTAGGAAGAGGGAAATCTCAAACATCATTTACCGCTGTTGTTTCCCTACGTCCGGCGAGTTTTGTGCCTGCCACTGGGTTTGAACCAATCCTCGGAACAGAGTGACTGTGTAATTAATCCTTAAGTCTGTTCGCCGAGTCGAGACAGTGCCCCTGGCTACCCGGACAGCGAACACGCCCAGTTCACGTCATCGGCCTTGCCGGACAGGTGTAGCCAAGAAACTCCGAGATCATTAGTCATGCCTTAACCCTAGAAACGACAGGACTTGCTGCACTGTATGCTGAAGTTGGCGTACGTTCAACAGGCACAGCTCTATGCACCCCTTGCGGGCAGCCCTGCAATCACGTGTACAACTGTGTTTACTATCTCGACTCGGCGAACAGACTTTAAAACACAAACCCTTCGCTGTAAGAAATTGTTTATTTCGTTTCGCGCATTGCGTGTTCCCGCCTTTTTGTGTAGGTCTTTTCTTAAGCAGTTATGCGAGACGAGTGAGATTGGTAATACTTTTATTGATTCTTGTGATATTTGGATGGGCGTCGTCATATTGATTAATGATTCGTAATAATGCAACTAAAGTAAGTTTAAAGTGACTTTATGCCCTTTTTACACACATTTTATTTATTTCGATGACAGTTATGGTCTCTTTGTACTTTAAAAAGATCCACATGCATAGTTGTATTGATTTATCAATAAGGACACACCATTCTTTTGTAAACCGTGCCATTGATAACTGGAACTCTACCTGCCGCAGTCTTAGAGCCTTTTCCCAAACATATAGGCGTGTTTAAGAAAAGACTGACTATTTGTGTAAATACTCCAGTTTAATTGTTATTTAATTGTTATGTATAATTATTTATTTGTTATGTATATCCAATTTGCCACCGAGGGACACACCCCCAATTGCAAATAAATAAATGAATGAATGAATGAATATAGGAGTGTCAACAGTAGCTTATGTCATGAGGGGTGGTGGCGGTGCTGATGGTAGTAAGGGTTATTTTACGGGATGTATCATCGAGGTGATCTTCCCATTTTATGAGCGTTAAAAAACTAACTGTGAGACTTAATGCAAAAAAAAAAAATCATAGACATACTTAATATCAACAAAAGTTTGGACTACCGCCATCCATTGTATGCTTCGTTGGTTCGTTGGTTCCTCAGTTTAGGGGCTGCGACGCGGTCATGTAGCTCCATGTACCGGTGTTAATTGTGATGGCTGCATTACTGTGTGTTACCCGTTTTAAATTCAAGTAAGGACTGCAGATATTCAATTTTCAAGTAGTTCCAAGTTTCGCTACCAAACACCACCGTCAACGACCAACTAGTACTGAACTTTGTTACTTATGCCACCGCAGTCGGCTCCTGGCGACGAACGTTTGATCCTAAGAGCGTTAGTCAAATATAACCTATAATTTCCCTTCACAAAAGTGTAATCAGTGGAAGGTTCTTTATCATGTCATAAATCTATGACATGGGACCGCCGCGCGGGCTTTACTTCCCCTCCAATGGAAGGCATACTGAGCGATTTTCCAATTATATGCTGACAATGCCATAGAGGAGTGGGACCTCATTCCCCAAGATAAACTTGATGGTCTCATTCAGAGCAAGCCTCCTCTGTGTGTGGGGAGGACTACTTAAGACTGATACTGATCATCAGATGATACAGATTTTCAATGTTTTTGTTTTCAAAAGGGACACAGAAGCGAGTTCGCTTTGTTTTTGTACCGTTTCATTGTTATCTAACCACGATTGTTATTGTTTTCAGAAGGACTGATGTTTAGTTTGTTAATCAGTTATTGTATATACCTCAATGGGTTTACTATAGGGTCATTATCTATGTGCTCCCGAATAAACACGGCGGTGACTGGCGCAGATCGTAGGCGTGCGTACCCGGTTCAGCCGGTGGTAGGCACGCACTTTCACACTCTTACCAAACATTTTCCTTAATGTGTACTTACAGTGCTCAAAGCCGATGATGAAAATGTCCTCTCTCTCTCTTGTAACACACACCTGACATCTTCTGATGAAAGAATATCTGTCAACTCTTTATTATTTACGGAGCCTGTTTCCTTGAATCGTTTAGCAAGCCTCCTAATTGTACTGGCATTAGGCACAGGTAATCCTGGAAACTTGAATCGAAATTTTCGTCTCGTTTCAGAACAAAATTTTCTGCTTTTCAGATACGAATTATAGAATGCAAACACATTTCCCATTGAAAAAACAAATGTTTTAAATATCCGTAATGATAGTAGAATTAAATGTTTAAAATTATACGCCAAAACAATACTCAACACACACACACATATATATATATATATATATATATATATATACAGGACATGTTTCGACCTTCAATGAGGTCATCTTCAGCTAAAAAATGAAAATCAATTAAGAATTAAACCACACATTGTGGGGTTTGAAGCCGTTTTATCAGTGTTGCCTTAGCAAACAAGAGTTTAGTGCTTTTCAGTCGGTCAACACGAATGTACCCAAAAGAGCTGGGTTATGCCCTAATCCTGAAATAAATTACATGAGATTAATAAATACACTAGGATGACCAGTTTCGATCGTCAAGCGATCATCATCAGATCCATTACACTTAGGCTATAGAATCTATGTTTGAAAATACAGGTGAAAATATTTACAACAAGTACAATTATTTAGTTGCAGTATTGGTACTGCAACTGTCGCTGTATGCTAAATGTAGTATATATGATGTTAGGTGAAATGCTAAATGGTGATAGGCCCTAGATATCCGGAGTTTGTAATTTGGAGTGATTATATGGTTGTAAAAATCATCTATGATTAAACTGTAATATTACAGGCTACTATTTATCTGGTTGTCTTCTTTGCTGGAGCTACGCGCAGTTTTCGTGTTCACTGTTACTCCAGGTGTGGTCGACTGAGATGGGCTGTTATCTCAACGACACTGGTTTTTCCCTTTTTCTCCCCCCCCCCCCCCCTGTTCATATGTGCTGTGCGGAGTCAGTACGATGTGTTTATGTGGGGTGTTGACAACCTAGATAAGATGTATGTTATTGAATGAGATGGGTCTACAACTATCAAAGACCGTGGAACATTCCTCGCCACGCGTGGACCATAAGCCATTCAAACTAAGCGCTGCCCGGTCTTATGAGGACGTCCCGGCGCCTTTAATACTGCCGCGAATACGGGCCTTGGTTTATTGCAGAAGAAAAGTACATCGTACACCTGATCCAAATAACATTTACCGATTAAAATAGACGTTCGCGCAATGTGAATTGGTGTCTAGGCATGACCAACAAGTAATCACAATACTAACTAAACGTGCAACACTAACGTCTAAGCTTTGCAAATACACGTCCATATGAATGACAAAACATGTGTGAGCTAACGACATGAGTCAGCGGAGCACGCTAACCACCGGATGAACCGCGTCCGCACGTCCGCGATCTTCGCCAGTCACAGCTAAGCTTGCTGTGTTTATTCGGGCGCACAGAGATAATAAGTCCAGGGAATATGCCACGGTGGCAGTCGTCTGCCACGCTAGTGCCACGGCCTTTCCTTAGTGAATCGGGGGTTGCGTGTGGAAGGTGGGGTCGAGGCTTGGCTGCAAGCGAGGAAGTTGTTGCGGTAGCGGAGGTAGTGAGCTGGCGTAAGGACGAGCAACGTTATGCGTGGCGTTGAATGAGACATTAGTAACCAATAATCAGTAGCTATAACAAATCCTATGAATCGCACTGCCTGGTTCTTTAAAAGATGACGATGATAATTGTTGTTTTAAGGGGCCTAATATCTAGGTTATCAGCCCCTGATGGTTTGGGTGATCGTGAAGATGAAAATGAAATGCAAACTTGAAACTAAAACTAACTACTAACCTACAGACTAGAAGAAGAAATGGAAAACTAAAGGAGCATAAGGCAAATAAAGGACAGGAGGAAAAGAAATGCCCTCAACCCTCGAAGAATGCGGATTGAGGTACTTGGAAGGAAGGAGAGCCATGAAAGACAGATAGGAAAGTGAAAGAGGAGAGGGTCCGCCCCAAAGGTAAGGGACAAAAGGGAAAAACGGACCCAGCTCAGGAATCCCTCGGGGTCGCCAACTCCCGAACTCAACATCCGTGAGCCCCTGCGGGTGTAGCATTATCTAGGGTGCACCAAAAGTGGTGGGGCTACATACACCCGGCCTCGCAGAAGGAGGGAATCAGAAAAGATGAGACAAGGGCCAAATAAGGCGGGAAAGGAGGAGACTCCCTAGGCCTCGGATACCCTAGTACCGTCGGGGTCAGAAGAGAACAAGAGTTGACCAAGTGAGGTCGACAGGAAAGAAGACAGAGAAGAGCCCGGCACAAGTAAGTGGAAGCAATGCCGGACTCAGCTGGGGCTCCGTGGTCGCCAACCCACGTCCCACTGGATGTGAGCCCCTCGGGGATCTTTAAAAGAGTGTGACATATCAAACTCATCCACTTGCCGTCCGCTGGCGCCGGGGTGAGTACCACTAAATAATTAAATTCCCACCTCCCATCACTGATGTTGTACGTCTTTTTGCCATTCGCAACTTTTCTACAACTAATATACACACATCAAAAAAAGTTTTGCATCACCTCGGTTCCAAGAGTTCCGGAACCTTTAAATACAAAGGGAATAGAGATCAACACAAACAACATTTCAGCTCGTTTTATTGCTCATGAGACCCACACATTGCATGTTGTACCATCATACAGCTAGACTTTCAGCATTTGTGGTCCAGATTGCAGTACACACCACTACCTCTAATACCCAGTAGCACGTCCTCTTGCATTGATGCATGCCTGTATTCGTCGTGGCATACTATCCACAAGTTCATCAAGACACTGTTGGTCCAAATTGTCCCACTCCTCAACGACAATTCGGCGTAAATCTCTCAGAGTGGTTGGTGGGTCAAGACGTCCATAAACAGCCCTTTTCAACATATCCCAGGCATGTTCGATAGGGTTCATGTCTGGCGAACATGCTGGCCACTGTAGTCGAGCGATGTCGTTATCTTGAAGGAACGCATTCACAAGATGTGCACGATGAGGTCGAGAATTGTCGTCCATGAAGACAAATGCCTCTCCAATATTCTGCCGATATGGGTGCACTATGGGTCGGAGGATGTCATTCAGGTATCGTAAAGCCGTTTCGGAGCCTTCCATGACCACCAGTGGCGTACGTCGGCCCCACATAATGCCACCCCAAAACATCAGGGAACCACCACCTTGCTGCACTCGCTGGACAGTGTGTCTAAGACGTTCAGCCTGACCAGGGTGCCTCCAAACACGTCTCCGACGATTGTCTGGTTGAAGGCATATGCGACACTCATCGGTGAAGAGAACGTGATGCCAATTCTGTGGGGTCCATTCAGCATGTTGTTGGGCCCATCTGTACCGCGCTGCATGGTGTCGGGGTTGCAAAGCTGGACCTCGCCATGGACGTCGGGAGTGAAGTTGCGCATCATGCAGCCTATTGCGCACAGTTTGAGTTGAAACACGACGTCCTGTGGCTGAACGAAACGCATTATTCAACATGGTGGCATTGCTGTCAGGGTTCCTCCGAGCGGCAATCCGTAAGTAGCGGTCATCCACTACAGTAGTAGCCCTTGGGCGGCCTGAGCGAGGCCTGTCATCGACAGTTCCTGTATCTCTGTATCTCCTCCATGTCCGAACAACATCGCTTTGGTTCACTCTGAGACGCCTGGAAACTTCCCTTGTTGAGAGCCCTTCTTGACACAAAGTAACAATGCGGACGCGATCGAACTGCGGTATTGACCTTCTAGGTATGGTAGAACTACAGACAACATGAGCAGCGTACCTTCGTCCTGGTGGAATGACTGGAACTGATCGGCTGTCGTACCCCCTCCGTCTAATAGGCCCTGCTCATGCATGGTTGTTTACATCTTTGAGCAGTTTTAGTGACATCTATGAACAGTCAAAGGGACTGTATCTTTGATACAATATACACAGTCAACGTCTATATGCCGGAGATCTGGGAACCGAGGTGATGCAAAACTTTTTTTGATGTGTGTATATCGTTCTATTTAAGAAAAGGAAATCAGAATCTCCTTCCTCCCTTGCTTGACACTTGGCTTATGACCCATTACTTCGGACCGAAGATTTATGTACTAAAAACGACAAAAATATGCATGCAATTATACTCCAAAAATGTAGAAAATATGCATTAAACATTGAAAAATATGCATATAACAATAAGCCAATCTTATTCACTCTTCTTTCCCTCCTTTGCCGTAATATGTGCGGTCCTGTTTGCAAGTTGTTCAAGTTGAAATTTCTTTTCAAATTTGAATTCCTTCGATCATATTTGACAAGAGACGACAACGCCATCAGTTGAATAATCACTATTACCTGACACCCACTGATTTAATAAGTACTTTCTGCTGCTCTTCTCTTCAAGCATTTATAGCAAAGCATACGCAGACTAAGGATAAAGTAACACTCGTCACAAAACTAACCTCAGGCTACTGGCTGCCGGCATGGTGAAAGGAATGCCCCACCCCATTCCCTTCTTGAAATAGCCACGCTTAAAATACTGTTATCTCTTTATCTGTCACTCAGAAAGTTCCTTACAAGGGATGTTCAACACGCAGGCAAAACCAATTTTGAACAAGATGTTTTAAAATATACTTGATTTCAAATGTATATGCTAAAATATGCTGTTATGTTCAGAATATGCAATATATCCAATAAACACACAAAATATGCATTATGCATATGCGCATATGCGTTTTCTAAATATCTGGCCCCTACTCATTACACTACAGCGCAGCGTGTTTAGGACTGGAGTGTAGAGGCGGAGGGGTGGGGGTGGGGGGCAAGTCCGTCTTCTTCTCTCTAGCAAGAGAAGGTAGTGAGAGGAGAAGCTGGCGTCAGTGGCGGTGGAGCATGGCTTAGTCTGCCACGGAGCGAGTCTTGTGGCAAGCCGCGGCGCCACAGCCACCAGTGGCATCGCTGGTCAGGCCTGCTATAAGAAGTCATTGTAGTAAAATCTATGCTATTCCAAACTTTTGTTGAGCAGAGTAGTAAGAAGCGAGTAAACTCCAGATCATTTCGTAAGATCTGTCGCCAGCCAGCTCCATGTTAAAACTGCACAGTTTCTGGCATTGGTATTTGGTGAGGGTCACTTTTGGAGCCGAAAGTTGGCTACAAGAACTTTTCAGATTGTTTTTGTTTTGTTTGTATTGTTTATGTTGGTTGCTTGGTTACGCTCTTTGACTTGGATAACAATAAGTTCTCAACTAGCTACAGTATTAGCATTAGTGCGAATAATGTCGGAGCGCTATCCTGAACGTTGACAGCAAATTACACCACACAAATCACCATCAGATTAGGCGGGCCAGTGGCTTATAAGCAGTGGATTTATACTTAGTTTTATGATGTTTATGACCTTATCAACCACATCACAGCGTGCAGGCCACACACCATTGTTACCATCATATTTATGTGCGTCACAATGAATAATTTATAAGTAGAACGTCGTTTATCCGGACGTCAAACAACCGAAACGTCAATTATCCGGACGAGAAAAAAAAAAAAAGATGGAGCAAAAAAGCGCGCAGCGCTTACTGTTGTGATGCGGAAGTGCGCGCTGCCTACAGTAGTGAGTCGTTTCTCGTTTTCAATTATTGTCCTGTACCGTTTGTTTACTCTATAATGTTTCAACGTATTACAATATGTGAGTTAGAGGCAGATGACCTCGTAGTTCCGCCCCTTAAAACAACAATAACTAACTAACAAAATGTGAGTGTACTGTATTACGTTGTGAAAATGGCTTCTACGGGTGGCAAACTGGCAATGAGTAAAAAAGAAATCGCAATGTTTTATCGAATGAGAAGAAGGTGAAGATCATTAATAATAATGGATAAAGGTGAGTGTGTGCAGTGTCTAATGAAAACATACCGTGTTGGAAAATCCACAATAATGATTTGAAGAACCAAAAAGATGAAATTCTCGATTATGCATCGAAGTTAGATACTGAAGATGGGTCTAAAAAGAGAGAAATCACGGGTGAAAAATTGGAAGAAGTGGCGTACTTATGGTTAATTCAGACAAGAAGTAAGGAAGATCCCATTTCTGGACCTTTTTTTATGTGAGAAAGCGTCGCAGCTAAATGAGAACCTTGGTGGTTATCACCATAATGTACTGTGCATGTATTTTCGTATGAAATAAACGCATGTTTGATTATCCGGAAAAATCGTTATCCGGAACACTTTCGGTCCCAATTAGTCCGGATAAACGACGTTCTACTGTAATAGTGAAACACGAATGAATTCAGCAGAAAATTGAAGCAAAATATGTGTTTAGGTTAAATAAACCCATGCGTTCAGATTTTAAGTTACGCTTTACTCGTGATCCTCTAAAAGCAAACATCAGAGGCAGACACTCAGCGGAGGACTTCAGTTATTTGCTACCAGACCAGACTTGAGTAAGAAGCAGTGTTCCGGTGAGCATTTGGTAATCCTGTTTCCTCACATGTTAGCCACGCTTCACCTAACAATGCAATTAGATTCACGTCCTGGTGATCTGCCTCCTCTCTACGGCTTCTACCAGCTGGCGTCAACTCACAAATCCACTTTGCAGGCATGTTTTACGGTCGCATTTGCACACTTTTTCGTATCAGGAAGTCTAGACCTTGGGAGACCATAAAACTGTAGTTCTTTATATTACCACAGTGAGCATTCTTTCCTGGCTTTGATCGTTATGTTTTTAGAACGAGAACATACATATGAGAAAGACAGCGAAGCGGTGCTTGACCCAGCTTTAAGAGCACAGGATCAACGCTTCGATCTGTTGTAAGATGATGATGAAAATTGTTGTTTTAAGGGGCCTAACATCTAGGTTATCGGCTCCTAATGGTTTGGGTGATAGTGAAAGATGAGATGAGAATGAAAAATTATAACTAATACTAACTAAATTCTTATATTCTACAAGAAGAAATGGGAAACACATAAAGGATAAGGCAAATAAAGGACAGGAAGAAAAGAAATGCCCTCAACTCCCGAAGATTGAGGATTGAGGAACTTGGAAGGAAGGAGAGCCATGAAAGGCAGATAGGAAAGGGAAAGAGGAGAGGGCCCGCCCCAAGTCAGTGGAAAAAGGGGAATAAAAGGACCCAGCTCAGGAATCCCTCGCGGTCGCCAACTCCCGAACTCACCAGCCGTGAGCCCCTGAGAGTGTAGCAATATCTAGGGTGCACCAGAAGTGGTGGGGCTATATACACCCTGCCTCCTTCAGGGCCTTGAGTAGAAGGCAGGAGATAACATGAAAAGAAAAAGAAGGCTGAGCCCTCCCAGAAGGAGGGTATCAGGAAATATGAGACAAGGGCAAATTAAGACGGGAAAGGAAGAGACTCCCTAGGCCTCGGATACCCTATCACCGTCGGGGTTGGAAGAGAACAAGAGTTGACCATGAGAGGGCGACAGGAAAGAAGACTGAGAGGAACCGGCACAAGTAAGTGGAAGCAATGCCAAACTCAGCTGGGATCCCTTGGTCACCAATCCACGTCCCACTAGATGTGAGCCCCTGGGGGGTCTGTTGTAAGAGGAAGAAGAAGCAGAAGAAAAGTTGACTCGTGTTATAGGGTTTGCGATTTCATGGTAAAGTAGACCCGTGTACTTGGGTGTGTGTATGGAATCTGTCTGATAACCTGTGTCATTGTGATGGCTGTCGTAGTGTGTGTATTTGAAGGGTCCACGGGAAGAAGGGGAAAAGTCACTCAATATGTAAAATCGAGATATCAGCGCGATTTAGTAGGCCTCTTTGCGACGTATTGTAGGCACAATTGTGTCTGGCTAAGAACAATGAGGGTCGTGAGAAAATGACGTTTCAAGTCGACGCGTACACATTTATTTGTCCACAATTTCTTCTTCTAGTACCGTATGTAAGTCTGTAGTTAGTATTAGTTATAGTTTTAATTCTCATCTCATCTTTCACTATCATCCAAACCATTAGGGGCCGATAACCTAGATTTTAGGCCCCTTAAAACAACAATTATCATCATTATTATCATCTTTTTCACGTGCTGCGGTATATGGCACACAATATGTCGGTTTGGAATGTTGCTAGAGGGGTCCGACATGTGTCAAGACGCTTGCCCCCCCCCCCCCTTTACAGGGCAATGTTTTCGTATAATTTATACCAATGTTCTCTCCTGATCCACCTCTCCAGGACCTTGACATTTGGCATCTAATGTCTCCTGCAGACTTTTACCACCCTACGGAAGCACCAGACGTCAAATAACTTACCTGTTTTGGCTTGAGCAATTCGGCACGTGATTTCAATGACATATTTATCATATTTTAGCGTTGATCTGACCAAAATGTCTTTATATGTTCCATATTGGTATCATGAACCGTTATTTATTTATTTATTTATTTATTTATTTATTTATTTATTTATTTATTTATTTATTTATTTATTTATCGCATGGCGTTTAGTGCCGGGAGTGTCCGAGGACATGTTCGGCTCGCCAGAGGCTCCAGCTGCTTCAAGAGGACACCCATGAGGTGAGCTACAAGTTCCGTTCAATTTCAAGTTGTTCCAACTTTCGCTACCAGATGTCTCTAATACCTAGTGGTGAACGTTGGAACTTTGATAGAGCGTTCCAACGAAATATAACCTAGAAATTTAGCTTCACACAAGTTTAGTCTGTGGAAGGATCTATTACATGCCATAAATCTATGATATGGGACCGCCGGCTTTATTTCCCCTCCGAAGGAAGGCATACTGAAGGATTTTAACGCTCTTAAAACATCCGACGACTTCAGTCGGATTTGAACCCACTATCTTGGGCATTGCAGTTCAGCTTGCTACCAACTACGCCACCGAAGATGAACCTTAACCAACGTTTTAAGGGTGAATGTGTAATCGCAATACTCTTGGTTTTAGATTCATCTGTTTTCATCCCACATTCCACAGTTCTCGCACACGGGTCACTACAGACCGGGACGACCGCATGGCAGTATACAAAGGTGAGTTAAGCAACATGATAACGCTCGTCCTCATACCGCTGTTGTCACCCAACCTCCCTCACTCTACAGAGTGTCGACCAGTAGTCTTGGCCTGCGAGATCACCAGACCTTTCGCACATATGAGCACATATGGGACATTATGGGACAAATCCAATGTCATCCAATACCAGCGTTAACCATTGCTGATTTGGTACAACACACTGTATGCAGATCCCCATGGTTGCATTCAAATTGAGACGACTACAGCGGTTATTAATTTACCACCATGTTAGGTGTCTTTTCGCGCATTTGTGACTTGGAAACTTTCATCAAATAAATGTGTTGTGTAGACAATTAATTTCTTAGTCTAAAATTGCATTCCGCTAAAGTAATATCTTCTTGGTGGTGAGATTACAGTTTTCGCTTTACCTCGCTCCAATAATTTGCTTGATTTAAACGGAATATTCGATTCCCGTCAGTTGGAAAAACAAAATGAATTGGCAATGTTTAAAACATATTTTATAATTAACTAGCAACCCACCCCGGTTTCGCCCGGTATCTTTAACAGTTTACCCAGCGCAAGCTTAAATGGCGCACGGACGGCAGGTTCCAGACGCAATTCAGAAAAGCCGAGGTGAACAGCGAAACTCCTAACACATACTGTATACTCTTCTCTGAAGTCTTAAACTCGACACAACTAGACAGTTTAATGCTGACCGAAGCTGGGGCGACAGACTCACTCGCTCCGAACGTAGTAATTTAAATTTTCACTGAAAGAAGACTGTTGGAAGAAATGAAAACGTAAAAGCACTTACAGTGTGCGATATATTATTTAAGATAGAGATATGCTGTCTCGGACTATTTTGTAGAACTCTTCATGCTGAACAATTCTTACACTCATAGTATATAGATATTTTTACCGGTTTACCCAGCGTACGCTTAAAAGGCTCACAGTAGGTTTTTCTTCGAGTCAATTCACTGAAATCGTTACTGATGCCTTCCTTTGGTCAGAAATGAATGTTTCTCTACAGAAACCTTCCTCGAGAAATCCTTTACAGAATAGTAGTGGGGTGATGCCGATTCCAAGCCACTCTAAAACCCTCCTTGCCCCACTACTAAGCCTCAGTCATGTTAAATATTTCTCGAACGCGTGGTCCGATTTTGACAAATGAGGTATTGTTGGACTCGGGCTGACGTCCTCTTTGCTATGGACCACTCGTTATATTTTTCAAAATTTTTTTTTTGAAAATTTTTGTTTTCGAAACTAGGTGATAGTTTGAAAACTAAACATGATAGAACGTTGTGCCATGGCTCAAACGAACAGTCTTTATGACCTTTATTTTCTATAATGAAACTTTTTTATTTTTTATATTTTTTTAAAAACACTCGAATTTTGAAAATCCTATATTTTGGAAACTAGGAACTCTACAAAAAAAATTGTTTAACGTAAATCAATGGTCCCTACCCCCTCTACCCCCAAAATAAATTTCAAGTCTCTAGGATGAAAACCTGCAGTAGTGTAGTGTGGTAAGGACAAAGCTGCTCCACTTAGCAAGTGGTGAGCCCCTGCGACCTTGGAATGGAAGGAGCCATGCTAGGAGGGCGTGCTTGGATTCGTTTTTTTCGTCTCGTCGTGCTCTTTACGGGAATGTCGGTGTCGAAAATGTGAAAATCTGGAAACAGTCTTTTTGGGGTAAAAACGTGATTTTAGACTTTTTGCTATATCTCACGAACCAATAACGCTAGAGGCGTGTTCGACAGGTCCAAGGACTCGGGGTAACGTCCTCTCTGCTATGGACTACTCGTTATAATTTTTAATAAAATTGGAAACTCGGTTTTGGGGTAAACACGTGTTTTTGTGATTTTGCCGATATCTCACGAAGCAATAACGCTAGAGACATGTACGATGGGTCCAAGGATTCGGGCAGACGTCCTCTTTGCTATAGACCACTCGTTGTAATTTTTTAAAATTTTGGAAACGCGATTTTGGGGTAAACACGTGTTTTTTATGATTTTTGCCGATATTTCACGAACCAATAACGCTAGAGACGTGTACGAGGTGTCCTAGGACTCGGGCTTTCGCCCCCTTTCAAATGTGGTAGATATTTTTTTTCCAAAAAATAATTCACAAAGGGCCTAACGCCATACATGTTGAAATAACGTTTTCTTTTTCTTTACTTGTTTATAATGTTTATGAAGCGTAGTGGTTGAGAGAGACGATACGGCTGGGTGTGTGTTTCAACGAACCTGCCGCTAACCACAAGGACCATGCTTAATAGAACAATCGCTATTTAGGCTGGTCGGTGTATGACAGAACGAGCATGCGTTTTCTGATATTTTACCTTTAACGTGTAAACGGTAATGAGAACTTGGTTCTATGTTGATCGAAGCGAGTACAGAAAACAAACTTACAGGAGGTGAAGGTCATTTGAGCTTATTGGAAGGCATTGATCTGACTTGACAACAGGTGACGCTTAAAGGTGAAATAATCTGACCATTGTGCTGGCAGGGAAGTGCGAAAGGCGTACACACATGTGTGAAACCACATGTAGGCTAAACCAGTGACATCCTGTTTTGCTTCGTACGTGACAAAATGCAAGTCCAGGTGAAATTTGATCTACCGCAGGTGTTCACCTTGGACGTTATCTGTCCACGTGCATGATAACTGTTAACAAGTCACATCCTGTTTTGCTTCGTACGTGACAAAATGCAAGTTCAGGTGAAATTTGATTCGCCACATGTGTTCGCCTGGGACGTTAGCTGTCCACGTGCACGATAAGAGAATGTTCAAAGCGTGGGAATCGCTGAATCAGTAAAAAGTATGATGCAACTTGTCGGAATGATGTCACAACCAATAGAGAGGCAAGAGCTGCAAACAGCAGTGGTGGGAGGTGAAGGGAGGGAGAGGGGAGGGGGTGATTTATGAGAGAACACAGGAGGAAAGGGAAAGACAAACATGTATGAACATGCATGAAGCGCGGAGCGCTGTATACATAGAGCTATAGGTGGTGTACAACATGTGTGAATAAATAAAAAGTACACAGGTTCACACAACATGTAATTTATTTATCCAGGAATTAAACGTAGAGTTAAACCCTAACCATTTGACGTAGAGTTTATTTCCTTTTTGTTTCAACACTTTTTCCACAAGATAGTGCTGAGGAAATGCTGTTTTCTGAAGTTCATGTAGATAAAATCTACCTTTTATGGGTTGATGGTTGAGGTCCTCGAGTAAATAGGTGACTGGAGTGTCCAAGTAGACTCGACGAATTCGAAATAGTTCAGTCCCCCACTGAGGCGTGTAGCCCTTATTGAAGGCAGACTTAAATTTGCTCACACGAACAAAATCCCCAATGTTCAGTCGGTGACGTTTAGGATCAGCTGTTTTTATGGGGTTAAACAGTTTATCCAATCGCTGAATATTTTTAGTTACGAGACGTGGCTTGGTCCCAATCGTTCTATGTTTGGTGTCATTGTAACGTGATACTAGCTCAGGTAACATGTCCAACCAGCGATACGTGCCCTGAGCTGTAAACGCTTTCCACATATGGGTTTTCAATGTTCGGTTGAACCGCTCGACCACACTGGCTTTGAGATTGCTGTACGTGGTGTAATGGTGAATATCCTTAGATTTGAGAAAACTGGAGAAATCCTTGTTGAAAAATTCTTTCCCCTGGTCAGTTTGTAGCAGCTGAGGTTGACGTTGGGAGTGTTGAATAATATGTTGAAAGGCCTTGGTAACTAGTGGACCAGACTTGCGACGCACAGGTTCAACAAAGGCCATTTTGGAATAGACATCAATGACGGTCAACATATAGCGTACACCGTCGTTAACGCCAGCATAGGGTATCATTTCAACCAAGTCAGCCTGCCAAAGTTCATCCACACCTCGTGAAATCACCTTGAGTCACGGATAGTGACGCCTAGCTGGGCGATGCAACTCGTGAGCAATACCCATTTTAATGGGTGAGGGCTTAAACAATAATTTTGGCATTTCGAAGTTCTTGTTCAATTTCTTGAATTTCCCAATCGTGACCGGTATGGCCAGCTTGACGTGAGGCATGCAACAACTGTAGCCGCTGGACGAGCTTATTGGGATTGTGCCAGTAGGTAACATCCACAAGGGGTTTTAATGGTTTAAATGTCACTCCCGAAGCGGATGCTTTACGACGAGTACTTTGACTGGTGGGAAACATTTTTGCAATGATGGTTTTATATTTTTGAGATATATTGTCATTCACTTGTTGCGTGGGATCATACTGTCTTTTGTGGGCATGGGTATCCAATAAAATGGATTTATATTTGTCAAGATCCTCTGACGTATAATCATGGGAAGAGGGGGTCCGAGAAAAGAGCAGCTTTAACAGTCCTGGCGTTAATTTATAGTTGATGTTTTTAATGACAGCTTTAGTACGAGCAAATTTAATGGATGAATCGCCAATTTTAAAACTAGCATCCTCATAGCGAACACCATACGTGGTATCTGTGTTTCCAATAAATAGATCGGTGAAATAGGGTTCCAATGTTGATCCATAATATTTTATTAAAATGGTTTTCAGTTGAGCTTTATGTTGAGGGGTGGCCAAGAGTTGTGAAAACGGAGACGATCTGGAAGGGCAAGGTGTTTCGACCATGGCCAAGGATTTCTTTTTTCTCAAAAACTCTGCAAGGGGCGCGGCCTTTTTTTGAGGCGTAAACACTTGTTCCTCCTCATCCTCAACTTCACTAACACTAGTCAAATCTTCCTGTTCCTGTTCCTCTTCCTCAGGGTCCTCGTGCAGCGTCTGCGTGGCTTGTGAAACGGTGGGTAGCGTTTCAGATGACTTGAAAGAGGGTTTCAACATGGCTTTTAGCGGAGGTGCTAAATGTTGTTGAATAAACAAAGCATGATTGGCACGTGATTGTTTCAATTGACGAAACTTTTGGCGAATAGTATTTTTTGCTCTAATAATATGCTTTTTCAATTGACTCTCTGCTAACGCCATGGTGTCTTGACAAATGACTTGATGGGGAATGAGACTTAAATAGCAATAAAATGATCAAACCCTAAGCGATACCGTCCTTGGTTGAGTTCACGTTGTTTATCAATCACTAAACAGGCATGACGTTGAGTGTTCCAGCACTTGGCACACAATTCTGTAAACATTTGAAAGGTCATATCCGGATTCACATGTTCATTATAAATGTGACGACTGTTCCTCTCGTCCTGACGAAATAAAACAATGACATTGGCATTGTCACGAATCAACTGTTTGGACATTTTTGAATACGTTTGCCCAAGATAGAAGCAATCGATATGTTTGTGTCGACCCATGCTGAAATAGCTTTGAATGATGCCTTGACGTTCAGTGGATACATCATCGAAAATCATGAGTGAATCAGGCTTTACCTCATCCGGTGAAATCACATTTTCTTGCATGGAAAATGTAAAATAACCCATATTCTCTTTTTGTAATCCAGACATGACTTGATCCAGAAACACGTAGAGGGGTTGGTAGAGAGATTTTGCAAAAATATAAATATTTTGAAAACGCAGACCATTGGGCGCTGTAATGAGCGTTAGCAAAAGATTAGTCTTTCCACAGCCGGAAGGCCCCACAATGATGCAGCGAATGGAAGATGGAAACAGTGAACCATGGCGTTGTTCACGTGATGTGGGACAGAGATGGGAAACCATGTCCCCCACGGGGAATGACTCTTGCTGCTTAATAATCTTCATTTCAACTAAGGCTTAGACAGGCTAGCCGGCTGTCTATATACAGGACACCGAACCTTGTCATAGAAACAGTAGACTGGTACTACAGGTTGACGATGGATGTCTTTGGACGTGCGTTGATGGCCAAAGCTAGGCCTGTCCTCATACATGATCCTAAACAGGAAACAGATCCTGCTAATAAACACTATGTGGATAGGTCAGTAGTGCCACGCACAAAACAGGGAGATTATGACTTTAAGGGAAAGCGGTTAACCCATGTAAAACATCCTCAAGTGTCTACAGACGTTACTACGAAAAAGTATGTGGATAACAAAGTGTATGAGTTTTATGACAAAGTGCCCCAGCTTATGGTGAATGGCTATAGCGCTAATCACCATCGGATTATTCACGTGGAAGACCCACAAGACGAAGACGATGTTTGTACCAAGCGTTACGTGACCCATGAAATGAAAAGGCTTTATAAATTTATCCCATCTGTGTTTTTAGTGTATCTGACAAATGAAAAACCTGTGAATGACAGAAACCATTTACCGCTAGTCCATGATCAGCACTTGACCTATGTGCTTGCTTCGGGTTTAAGCCACTATCGATTACACTATGATGGAACCATTCACATCAAATATGCCATACCTGATGAGAACCATTTACAAATAAAGATAAATGGTCATAGGATGTTGGTCCATGACCATGAAATGGTCAAGGCAGGTGACGAATTATCCTTTTATCTCATGTTGACATGGGATGAAAAGCAAGCGGGGAAAACCATAAACGATTTCCCACTTTATGTGGAATTGGAATATACAGCCATGAAATAACCATCTGACGTTAGTTGTGATTTAAACTTTCGTGTGAAAGGTTGTTGGTCATTATCATCATGGTGAAACAAAGGTATGCAGTGAGAAAGACTAAAAAAAGGACTTTGTCCTTGGCAAAGCCAGGGTTTTCAACATTCGAGGACAAGCCCTTGCGAAAGAAAAAAAGAAAAAATAATGTATTGACCATAAGGAAAGCCCTTCGAGCAGCACAGAGACAGGTTATTCCAAAACGTCGGCGACAGGTTTCAAACCAAGGGCGAGTGATTCCAGTCCCCAAACGAGCGGGATTTTTACCTGCATTATTTGCCGGGTTGGCTGCTCTGGGCTCACTTTTGGGCGGTGCCAGTGCAGTGGCGAAAACCATTAAAGCCGCGCAGCAGGGCAAGCAACAACTCAAAGAAAGTCAGCGACACAATGAAACGATGGAAGCGATTGCCATGGGGGCTAGAAATGCCAATTTAAAGCCAGCCTTTTATCAACAAGGATTTGGGATTTCACCATTTCGAAATATTAAAAAAAAAAAAAAATTAACCTCTGCCATAGCGAGACATGCCCTGACGCATGAACAAGTGGAAAGCTATGCTAAACAACTAAAGCTTTCTCATTTTCGAGGTGTGTTTATGCGAAACCAATTACCCCCACGACCCTGGAAACAGGAATGTGCTGTTGTCAATTTGGATGATCACCGAGGACCAGGAACGCATTATGTAGCTTATGTCAAAGAGGGATCCACGGTATGGTACTTTGACAGTTTTGGGAATTTGCCCCCGCCCATGGAACTAGTGACCTATTTTGGAAACAGGATCAAGATATATTATAATGTGAAACGAGAGCAAACGTTTAACAGCCAACAGTGTGGACGTTTGTGTTTAATTTTTTTATATAAGACGCAGCATAAGCTAAAACGCCACCAGTATGTCGGCAGAAAGTAAAACGTTTACACTGCATGGACGTGGACCTGAAGTCAGCCTAGACTTTTACCCGCCTATCGAATTGAGTGAAAACCCCTATGGTTTAGGACTTGTTTCTCTTGAAACGTACAATCGAATATACAACATACGTGAAAATGTGAACAACAAGTTTTACTATGATGATTCTGTGCTCACCTTGAACTCTGGTGGATACACGATCGATGACATTTATGAACACATTTATGTGGTGTTGATCAATCAATATGGTTTAAAGTCATTTCTCGACGGAACGCACAAGTTTGAACTTGTAGGCAATACCAACACTCATCGCTGCAGTATTTTCTCTACCTTCAACATTGACTTTAAAACACACCCCGATTCCATTGGCCCATTACTAGGATTTAAACCACGTGTGTTGGAGCCCAACAAAAAACATGAATCGGACCATGAAGTGAAATTCATTGAGGACCATCATGTGTCGGTGACGTGTAATATTATTAGCCAAGTGTACACCAATCAAGAACCATCGCATTCGCTTTATGACTTTATTGTGACATCACCCAATGGGTATATTATTCGTGAAAACCCTCCTGTGGTGCTTTTTCATGCTGTGGCTGTCGATAGTATTAGTAATATAACATTAAGACTGATCAATAGAGATCAACAACTCATTGATCTAGATTCTACCACACCGGTGACTTACAAGTTGGTGCTAAAGCCACTATGAAATTTGTGTATAAAGCAACAACACCGTCTAGGAATAGTGTTAGTTGTTTGCCACGTGAATACACGTTAACATCTCAAGCCAAGCAGATTTTACAGCATTTGGGTTACCACGTCAACCCTCATAATGAATTCTATCCTAGAGATAGCGAACCGCATCGAGGAGCAACCAGGAGTGGTAAGAATTGATCTCCATTCCTATCAAGCTCAAACACCTGGACTCAATAACAATGATGAAATTCAATTTGTTATCAACAACCAAGATATTTACACCCTACCGCATGAAAGTGTCATTCAGATTGAAGGTCGGCTCACCAAAGCCGATGGCTCTACACCTACCACATCCAACTTGGCCAACCATGGTTTAGCCTTTCTGTTTTCTGAAGTACGTTATGTCATTAACGATATCGTGGTGGATAGCACTCGAAATGTGGGCATTTCCAGTGTCATGAAACTATACCCCTCTTATAGTGAGGAAGAAGGTAAAACACTTTGCATGGCAGGTTGGTGTCCTGACTCGACCAATGACTGGATGGTACACACCGATGGAACCTTTACTGGATATTTACCTCTTAAACTGATTCTAGGCTTTGCTGAAGATCACCAACGCATTGTGGTCAACGCAAGGCAAGTGCTTTATCTGGTGAGAGACAGGAGTGATAATAATGCACTCAAGGGAGCCGACAATGCCCCCATCGATTCAAAAGTTCAACTACAACGCTTGCTATGGAAAGTGCCTCATGTGACCCTTAACGATAGCAAAAAACTGGACATACTCAAGATGGTAAAGAGAGATATGCCTCTACCCATGGAATTTAGAAGCTGGGCACTCCATGAGTATCCGCTATTGCCCACCACCAACACACACAGTTGGTCTGTAAAAACAGCTCGCTATACAGAGAGACCTCTCTACCTGATCGTGGGTTTTCAAACGAATCGCAAGTATCAACAAACCAAAGATGCCACGCAATTTGATCACCTGCAATTGAGAAATGCACGTCTTTTCCTCAACGGAGCTGTGTTTCCCTATGAAGGACTGGATTTGGATTTTTCAAAAAATAAGTTTGGCCCCCTGTACGACTTGTTTTCTAAATTTCGATGGTCGTATTATCAAAAAGAGAACGGCCCCATGCTACTACCCCAAGCGTTTAAGGCAAGAGCACCACTGATTGTTTTTGACTGTTCTTACCTGGAAGAGTCTGTCAAGCCATCCAATATCGACATTCGACTAGATTTTGAAACGCATGACAATGTACCAGCCAATACGACGGCCTACTGTCTGATTATTCATCACAAACAAGTCAACTATTATCCACTGTCCAACCAAGTGACGAGTGTATAAATAACAGCTCAACCCACGTTATGTCGCTCAGTCATGTCTTGCTTTAAAGCCTCAAGAGACGTTACATCCATGAATTTAAACTCTGAGGAACAACGTTTCAAGACTTTTGCCACATGGCCAGTGCCTTTCATAAACCCTCAAGCCTTGGCGGCTGCTGGATTCTACTATTTAAAAACAAGAGATGAAGTGAAATGTGCCTTTTGTCCCATCATCATAGACCAATGGCAGGAGGGCGATGAACCCATGCAGGAACATCAGCGCTGGTCACCCACCTGCCCCTACCTGTGCAGAATGAAAGTGGGAAATATACCCTGTCATTCAAGCTATCCCTCACTTGTGTCTCTGGGTGATGAAAAAAATACAAGTTACGATACATGTGGGCCGTATGGTATCCATGGTGCTTCGGTGAGTAGCTCACCATCAAAAACACCTAGTTTAGAGACATTGGGACATCATCGGTGTTATGGACGTTACAAACACAAGAGACTATGTTGTTGTATCAGTTGCTAACGTCCTTATCCTAAAATGACAAAAGCCTGTAAGACGTGTTATGATAATAAAATGATGTAATTCTTAAATTCTTATTTTTGCATGTCCCCCTGTCCTACCCTAACCTCAATTTTGAAACTAGCATGGCAGGTAAGTCCATGCCATGATCACACCTGATCGTCAGTCAGTCGTCAGTTGAACTTGGTCCAGACAAGCGTCAACATGTTGCGCACACTCATTGTGGATTGCCAAGGGTTTAAAATTGGTGACAACAAATTTATATTTAAACAAGTGGCCGTGATCGATTGTACCACGTTTTGGATATCACAAGCTACGCATTTGCTATTTAAACCACCCCATGCTTTTGATTTGTTGTGTGAAAAAGACCGTAAACAAACCCAGTGGATTGAAAATCATAGGCAACTAGACTGGAATCAGGGAACCATTTCCTATAAATATTTGGACGTGGTTATGAAAGCACACTTGTCCTCGGCCAATGTGGTATTTGTGAAAGGTAATGAAAAACGTCAATGGTTGCAACCATTTTTGGCGTCTTACTGCCAATGTATCGACCTCATGGAGTTGAGCTGCCCCTCCCTGCAAACGCTCATGGATACTTGTTCCTGTGGCAACATTACCCATACAGCCCTATCGCATGCGTGGCATCTCTTTCATTGGTTAACCACTCATGCCTGCTGGGAGTTGTTGAACAAAATTATAACTCGAGATTTACCTGTGAATGACGTCAGTGAGATTTCTACAAGCGACGTGTAAACATCTACAGCACGTGATACCATGGAGAAAGGCAATGCTACGGACAAAGCCATCGGCAAGTTCTTTGTGTGCAAAAAGAAACTAGACAGTTTTACCAAAGAGGAACTCTTGGCGCTGCCCAAGTCGTTCATTTATTATGTGGCCGCCAACGCAGTGAAAGAAATCTGGCAACATGTACCAAAATCATGGACTCAAGACCCTGTGTTGAGTGAATTGCAACCCTGTACGGATTACGATCACCATAAGCAAGTGGCCATGGCAAAAATACCGTCTATGCGTCAGTGTGCGACTTGCCAGCTAGTGAAACTGTATCACGGTCATAAAAGTCCATGTAAAGACTTTGTTGAATCATTCCACGAGTGTCATGGCGAGAAAAAGCAACAACAACAAACACAAACATCGTCCACAGAGGAGGAGGAAGACCAAACCTTTTTACCATCGATGGAAAAGGATATGCCAGACCTGTACTGGCAATGGCGTCATTGACAAAGTGATTCAATACTTACCTTTCGAAATCCATCTTCCAGGTTATCGTTTTTGCGGCCCTGGAACTCGTCTCGAAAAACGTTTACAACGTGGTGATGTACCCATTAATCTTTTGGATCAAGCATGCAAGGAACATGACCTTTCTTATCGCCATAGTCATCCTGGTTTAAGACATGTGGCAGATAAATTGTTATTAAAGAAAGCTAAACAACGTTTCACATCCAGTGATGCCTCAGTGGGTGAAAGGATGGCAGCCCTAATTGTCATGAGTGCTATGAAAGGAAAGTTGATGATGCATGGACATAAACATTGAGGAGTGAGGAATTGGGATTTGTTTGTATTCTATATTTCTTTTGTCAATTCACTATGACTATGAAATAAAAACAAAAGTTTTCCAGAGCACGATGTTTTGTTATTTTTAATTTTAAGAAATCGTGATGTTGATGGCTGATTTTTTCATTTTACACATTTCACACACTGTCATTTATCATTTTGCAATTTACAGTTTTTGAAAACGTTCGTTTCAAGTTTAACGTTTTTGATGATATGAAGTTTTCCATTTTGCTGATGACACTTTTTAAACAATGTCTGTTTGAAGTTTTTAAATTTTCAAATTTCACACATAGCCATTTCCAGTTTTTAAAAATGTCCGTTTTAAGTTTTGCGTTTTTGGTGATATGGAAACATGGAATTTCCATTTTGCTGTTTCATATTTTTTCCATTTGATGTATGTCGAAAGTTGAGATTTGACAATCATGTTCATGCAAGTGCTTGACCTTGATAATACTGCAATGTGCTGATGCGTGTTTGGAGAAACGTCGAGGTCTACGACTACTGCAGGTAAGACTGTTTTTACAAAAATAATGTCTTTTGACTGCCACATTTCAATGAAAAAAACGAAACTATTTAAAACAAAATGAGTATAAAAGTGACTATTTACTCCCTCCCCACCCACCCACCCACCCTACCTCACCGTGTTTGCTCTGGTCAACCATACACATCAGCTTTCTCTTTCCACTCATACATTCACACCTGTCTTTGGGAACAAACACAACCACTTTATTTATTCCCAAAAGCACATTCTCGACATGCACACTCATCCCAAAAGAACTTTTTAGTTTACCATTTTACTATTTCAAAAAATAATTAAATACTAGTTATTAAAGTTACTAAAAATCTTACTTATTTCATATTTACAAAAAAACTTTGTACAGCGTTACAAGATTCACACTATTTACCAATCAAAAAATTTTTAAAAAATAAGGTTGCACACAACTTTTTTAAAGAGCAAAAGGTCCAAGTGGGTTGCCACTATTTACAAAATCCATTATTTACAATGACAAGAAAACAATATTTACAAAATACTAAATCTACAAGTTACATAAAGCTATGTCCCATAAACGATTAAACAGTGAAATCACACCTCCTCCTCCTTGCGATCATAACCCCAGGGCAGGCTGGTGAGCAGGTCATCAGCCCACACACGCTTGTTATCCATGGAGGCGAGGGTGCGTTTTCTCTGTTCCACAAGATACAAATGATGGTTGCTGGATTGTATCCTGCACTGTGTATGAGACATAGCTTTGCCAGTGCGTAAAACCGCTAGGTAATCGTCTACACGTAGCGATTTTACCACTGCCCTACCTACACCTTTTGCTCTCTTGGCTTCCTTACAGTCGAGTGTGCGGTAAGCATACATTTTTGAAGCCAAACCTACGAATTCCGTCATAATGGAATCACCGCATTCATCTTTTAAAACGCCCATTTCCTTCTTGTTTTTTAGGGGCAGCTGAAACACGTTGTCAGCGCTATAGCAAGAGGTGTCGAACCAGTCACTATGTTGCCTCATGACGTCATAGGGGTTGCAGTGGCGAATGTGGTAAATGAATGAGTCCGTGTCCATATACAAAAGAGAAACGTCCTCAAAATGGCGTTTGGCAAACTCATAGTGGAATCGATACATGACCGATTTAGAAAAGTCTAAAATGACTTGACCCAAGTAAATGGGTTTATCCATGGTCACGCTGGTCTTACTCATTTCAATAGTAGCCAAATCCTCATCGATAATTTTGATCGATTTGAAATTTGGCTTGGCAATGTACCGCCGGGCACCCCACTGCCCCTCCCAGACATTCACCAATTTAATGTCACGGTATTTGCGGACATTCTCCATAGACTTGCCATAGATGCAGTTGTTCATTAATTTAAAAAAATTAATTTCAAACTGCTGTGTTGCCATTTGTCGGTGCTCTGTGTTGAGTCGCATGTATGGCTCAAGCCATGCTTTTTGAGCAAAAGAAATACCCCTGTGGACTTTCTTCAACACCAAGCCTTGGGCGAGGCATTGCACCAACATTTGGATATGTAGCACATACCGATTTTTGTTGTAAAGTGTGCCCATGAGTTTTTCAGTTTTCACTTTACTGTCAGGGGGAACCATTTGCTCAAGGCAGAATGGGAAATCGGCATGTTCATCATACAAGGATGAGGGATATTCAATATCCACTTCTAGCACATATCCACGGCCTGTTTCTTGGCTAGCCATGTTCACATCAAATTCTGACACTTGTTTGTCTGTCAGCCAAGCAAACTTCCCATAGGGCAAAGGCTGACTCATGGCGTAACCGTACAAATTATTCACGTCATAGTACATTAAGTACGATTCTGGTTTGTCTAGTGAATAATCAGGCATGTAGACATTGTTCGCTTCGGCATGGCGCTGGTTAAGTGACACAAAGCCGCCACGAATGCCCTTTTCAAAAAATAGAACCATGTCTACGTCAGTGAGTAAATCCAATTCCACTTGAGTGTATTTCAAAGCGGCATCAAATGAGAGTCCAGGACTCGTATAATAGTGAGCCGGGTCAAGACCGTAAATGTGTTGACACAACTCACGGAATTTTTCAAACACATCAGTGAGCAGCAATACATCCAGTTTTAGGTAATGCAAGGCATATTCACTTAGCGTGTTCATGCCAAACACTCGCCAAACTTGACATGCATGTGCATAGTCTTCATCGGAAACGGTACTGCGTGTTAGTTTGGAGTAAAATTTCTCTTGTGGTGGGAGTTTTCTTTGCTTTAACACGTCCCAGCTGTTGCAGAAATCATACGGGAATATACCTTTCCGAATGCACAATTGAAATTGCTCAGGATCATTAAAATGCATTCTAGTATTTTTTAATTCCTCCTCATTCAAGCCATTCACAAGGCTGTCTAGCGAGTATGCCATAAACTTAAAGGAATCCAAAAATCGAATGCTAAAGTTGCTCAACCTCCATGTCAGGGCTGTAAAACGCTCATGGTTTTGGGGGATAATGGTAAACGAGCCCTTGTTGACATGACCCAATTCACGAATCAAAAACTGAATGTCATAATTTGCCAGATTGTGGAAAAAGACACTGATGAAACGAGGAGCCGGAAAGTTCAAGTTACATTTACTATGCGCAGCTCCACGAAACTCCCCTGTAAAATGCGAGTGGTCTCTGACTTTTTCCTCTCCACTTAAAATAGGCCTTTCACAAATATGGCATGTCATGGCATGCTAATACTGCTGCTGCTGTTCTGGAGATAGGCTCATGGGTACTGGGTGGTCCAGTAATTCCTGTACATGGTCGGCCAACTTGACAAGTTCATCCAAGAACCATTTGGCACAATCTGGCCCCTCACGGTATTTGTATACGGATTGTGTGGGGTCATAGGCACACACCACATTAAATCCTATGGCAAAGGGTTCATGTTTTTGAATGGGTGTGGTTGAGCTCATGGAGGGATCTGGTTCACATCCCGCCATGGGTGTAGTGAGAGCTTCAAAATCTGCATATACCACATAGGGAACAGTGTCACGCTTATGAATGTCCTTATACTTTAACACAGCCTTGTCCCCTTGTGGCAATATCAATCTCACCGCTTCCTGAGAAACACAATCTACCCTATGACGTTCTAAGAGCATGGGGGTTGTAAAATATTGCAAGCAACGGTCGCAAATATGTGTTTTACCATCATGTTTGGACATTTGACTGCTTAGCAATCTACTCAGGCTTTTAATTAGGCAATAGTGATTCACTTCTCCATAAGATAAATATAAAAGATGAATGTGGTGTCGTTTCGGTTCTTTTGTGGCATAAAGAGGACCCACAATCACATTACCATCAAGGCCATAGACCATGAACGAAAAGTCTTGGTTATCTTGTTCAAACCTATGGATCTCGGTTAAGTCCATAGGGAACGATACTCGAGTTAAATTTAAAGTATGTTTCAATTCATTAAACTTGGCCTTGTACTTTCCCGGTCTGTAACAATGCTGTTGTACTGGCTGCAAATACGCAGCCACAGACCACAGAAAGCAATCATTGTCACGATTCTTTATATTGACCACAGCATTTTTCGAAGCTATGGCTGGTGGTGTTTTAATGTAGCTAGACCCAGCATTCAGCGGGTTGAATTGACAAATGTTGATTTGTAAATAATGAATTTTGTCTAAGGCAAGGCCACTCGGTCCTTGTTGCAGTTTATCAAATTTTGATAGCAAGGCATTCACCACGTGGGTTTCATACCACTGTTCCAAATTATGGGCTATGAATAGCTCTTGCATTTTACTGCAAATATAAAATGTCTCTTTATGCTCTACGTCCTTCTTTTTATATATGAAATCGCAAACCAGTTCTGCATTCACCTTTAAAGCCATATGCAACCTTTGCGCTGTACAAATTTCAATTTTAAAAATTTCAAAACAAGATTCTAAAAATTCTTTGGGAATCAAACTTTTTCTAACATTGACCACGCGTCCAGAGCACACACGCGATTTGAAACAACTGTTTAGAGGTTCCCAAGTTAGGCTATCGGTAGCAGTAGCAAATGACATTATTTTAGAAAGAACACTCTCACCTGAGTTTTCAGCTGTAGACTGCTTGACAATGATTCCACTCTAAAGCCACTTGGTTTTCAACTGTATTTGGAATAGCAGTGAACCTTTTGTTTTCCAAATATCTAAAAAGAAATAAAATAAACCACCATAAGTATATCCATTCCATATAGTTTATGCATTTCATAAACAAAACAAAATCAAACAGGTTATATATATATATAAAAAACAAATCTCACCTTGACGTGTAATGCTTTGCTATATTCCCGTCTCGTGGGCTAGTGTGGAAATGGTTTCCTCTTCTATCGGTCTGTCTTTCTCTTTCTTTAATATATTTCCCACAGACACACGACAGGTAGGCTATACAAGTTATCTGCAAACAAATAAATAAATAAATAAAATCATTAATTACCTAATCAATAAATAATTGCATGTATAAAAATCAATAAATAAATAAATATATACCTACCCCACAACAAGGTTAAATATTTTCCACCAACACCAAAACTGATAAACAAGACCAGGGGTTTCATGCAACGCAGTGTGTTCAAAGGTAGTCACCTAAGTGAGCGTGGAAATGATAACGACATGTCTTTATATATGCTACGTTGCATGTATAATCTTTTTTTTCCCCACGCTTTGACCATTCTGTTATCAGGCACGTGGACAGCTAACGTCCCAGGCGAACACCTGTGGCGAATCAAATTTCACATGAACTTGCATTTTGTCACGTACGAAGCAAAACAGGATGTAACTTGTTAACAGTTATCGCGCACGTGGACAGATAACGTCCCAAGCGAACACCTGCGGTAGATCAAATTTCACGTCAACTTGCATTTTGTCACGTACGAAGCAAGACAGAATGTCACTGGTTTAGCATGCCTGTGGTTTCACACATGTGTGCACGCCTTTCGCACTTCCCTGCCACCACGATGGTCAGATTATTTCACCTTCAAGCGTCACCTGTTGTCAAGTCAGATCAACGCCATCCAATAAGCTCAAATGGCATTCACCTCCTGCTCGTTTGTTTTCGGTACTCGCTTCGACCAACATAGAACCAAGTTCTCATCACCGTTTACACGTTAAAGGTAAAAGGTGTGAAAAAACGTACCCTCGCTCTTTCATACACCGACCCGTCGAAATATCAATTGATCTATTGAACACAGCCACCGTGGTCAGCGACAGGTTCGTTGAAACACACACATACCCAGCCGTATCGTCTCTCTCAACCACCACGCTTTATAAACATTATAAACAGGTAACGGTAAAGAATTTTTTTTCAACATGTATGGCGTTAGGCCCTTTGTGAATTATTTTTTGGAAACAATATCTACCACATTTGAAAGGGGGCGTTAGCCCGAGTCCTAGGACACCTCGTACACATCTCTAGCGTTATTGGTTCGTGAGATATCGGCAAAAATCACAAAAAACACGTGTTTACCCCAAAATCGCGTTTCCAAAATTTAAAAAAAATACAACGAGTGGTCTATAGCAAAGAGGACGTCTGCCCGAATCCTTGGACCCATCGTACATGTCTCTAGCGTTATTGCTTCGTGAGATATCGGCAAAATCACAAAAACACGTGTTTACCCCAAAACCGAGTTTCCAATTTTATTAAAAATTATAACGAGTAGTCCATAGCAGAGAGGACGTTACCCCGAGTCCTTGGACCTGTCGAACACGCCTCTAGCGTTATTGGTTCGTGAGATATAGCAAAAAGTCTAAAATCACGTTTTTACCCCAAAAAGACTGTGTTTCCAGATTTTCACATTTTCGACACCGACATTCCCGTAAAGAGCACGACGAGACGAAAAAAACGAATCCAAGCACGCCCTCCTAGCATGGCTCCTTCCATTCCAAGGTCGCAGGGGCTCACCACTTGCTAAGTGGAGCAGCTCTGTCCTTACCACACTACACTACTGCAGGTTTTCATCCTAGAGACTTGAAATTTATTTTGGGGGTAGAGGGGGTAGGGACCATTGATTTACGTTAAACAATTTTTTTTTGTAGAGTTCCTAGTTTCCAAAATATAGGATTTCAAAATTCGAGTGTTTTTAAAAAAATATAAAAAATAAAAAAGTTTCATTATAGAAAATAAAGGTCATAAAGACTGTTCGTTTGAGCCATGGCACAACGTTCTATCATGTTTAGTTTTCAAACTATCACCTAGTTTCGAAAACAAAAATTTTCAAAAAAAAAAATTGAAAAATATAACGAGTGGTCCATAGCAAAGAGGACGTCAGCCCGAGTCCAACAATACCTCATTTGTCAAAATCGGACCACGCGTTCGAGAAATATTTAACATGACTGAGGCTTAGTAGTGGGGCAAGGAGGGTTTTAGAGTGGCTTGGAATCGGCATCACCCCACTACTCAGAATCGTGAAAACTGCATCAAAATCCATCCAGTGGTTCTTGAGATTACCCATGACATCCAAGAATCGGGGACATTGTTTTATCATTTTAAATGATCTTGACGACTTCGTCGTTACGCTGGGGTCTGGCGTTACGTTACGGTGACGGAACGAAATGTACCCAGATGCACTGAGGTGTGTGACGTCATAGTACTGCTTGGTGCATGTGTTCCCTAACAATCTCTACTTCGTTAGTATAAGACAAAAATCTCCAATTCTTGGATGTCATGGGTAATCTCGAGAACCACTGGATGGATTTTGATGCGGTTTTCACCATTCTGTAAAGGATATCTCGAGGAAAGATTCTGTAGAAAACAATTTATGTATGATGAAAGGAAGCCAAGCAGTAACGATTCCAGTGAAAAAGTAGAAAACAAACTTGGCGTCCGTGCGCTTCTTAAGCTTGCGCTGGGCAAACCGTAGCCTTTCTAGCATTTTTCAGCATTTGTAGCATTTAAAATGAAACAAAGCCTAGTCTTTCAGACTGACTGTCACTTTTTTTACTATGTGTAGATAAATGTTATTGTTGCAGTCTCATCTCTGTGGGTTTACGATTCATAAATGAATTCATTTTGGACAACATTCAACATTGTTATACCTGACTGTCCAGGTTTCCTACGATCATTTCTTCAACAAATCCTTGTCTAAGCATTGGGTCCAGGTAACTAAACATATCTCGCCTCAAAGTCACTCACAGTTAGAGGGGTAGGATGAGTTATTCTCTCTGGAGTTCGAGGTAAGGCAAGATTTAAATAAACGGACATTTTGAAAAGTACTTAAATACTTATTAATGTTTTCTTCGAAAGAAAATATGTTGATAGCATATCAATAAAAATATAATTTTATCAACAATTAAGTATGGATAATATTAAAATTAAAATCAAGCGGCTTCGGTGGCGTAGTTGGTAGCATGCTGAGCTTCTATGCACAAGGTCACGGGTCAACCTGACCGAAGTCGTCGGATTTTTAAGAGCGTTAAAAATCCTTCAGTATGCTTTCCTTGGGAGGGGAAGTAAAGCCGGCGCGGTGGTCCCATGTCATAGATTTAAGGCATGAAAAAGAACCTTCCACTAATTACACCTGTGTGAAGCTAAATTATAGGCAATCCTTGAGTAACGCTCCTAGGTTCCAACGTTCGTCGCCAAGAGCCGACTGTGGTGGCATCTACTCTAATAACAAATTGCTGAACTAGTTGGTCGTTGACGGTGGCGTTTGGTAGCAAAAGTTGGAACTACTTGAAAAATCGAATGTATGCAGTCCTTACTTCAATTAAAAACACCGATAACACACACTAATACAACCATCACAACTAACACCGGTAATCAGACAGATTCTATACACACACAAAGTAAACGAGGCTACATGACCGTGTTGTCGCAGCCCTTCAACTAAGGAACCAACCAACCAATTTAAAATCAGAAACACCAGTGACATTGATTACGCCATCTTGAAAAAGTAATAAGCGTTTTAGTAACTTCATAAGTAGCGACGTTACAGTTACTGAATTCCATTCGTAAAGTAACGGTTAATAGTAATGACGTTACTGTAGAGTAACGGTAAATAGTAATGCCGTTACTGTAGAGTAACGGTTAATAGTAATGCTGTTACTGTAGAGTAACGGTTAATAGTAATGCCGTTACTGTAGAGTAAAGGTTAATAGTAATGACGTTACTGTAGAGTAACGGTTAATAGTAATGCCGTTACTGTATAGTAACGGTTAATAGTAATGCAGTTACTGTAGAGTAACGGTAATTAGTAGCGACGTTACCGTAAAGTAACGGTTAATAGTAATGCCATTACTGTATAGTAACGGTTAATAGTAATGCCGTTACTGTGGAGTAACGGTTAATAGTAATGCTGTTACTGTAGAGTAACGGTTAATAGTAATGACGTTACTGTAGAGTAACGGTAATTAGTAGCGACGTTACCGTAAAGTAACGGTTAATAGTAATGTCATTACTGTAGAGTAACGGTTAATAGTAATGCCGTTACTGTAGAGTAACGGTAATTAGTTGCGACGTTACCGTAAAGTAACGGTTAATAGTAATGACGTTACTGTAGAGTAACGGTTAATAGTAATGTCGTTACTGTAGAGTAACGGTTAATAGTAATGCCGTTACTGTAAAGTAACGGTTAATAGTAATGCCGTTACTGTAGAGTAACGGTAATTAGTAGCGACGTTACCGTAGAGTAACGGTTAATAGTAATGCCGTTACTGTAGAGTAACGGTTAATAGTAATGCCGTTACTGTAGAGTAACGGTAATTAGTAGCGACGTTACCGTAAAGTAACGGTTAATAGTAATGACGTTACCGTAAAGTAACGGTTAATAGTAACACCATTACTGTAGAGTAACGGTAATTAGTAGCGACGTTACCGTAAAGTAACGGTTAATAGTAATGACGTTACTGTAGAGTAACGGTTAATAGTAATGCCGTTACTGTAGAGTAACGGTTAATAGTAATGACGTTACCGTAAAGTAACAGTTAATAGTAATGACGTTACTGTAGAGTAACGGTTAATAGTAATGCCATTACTGTAGAGTAACGGTTAATAGTAATGCCATTACTGTAGAGTAACGGTTAATAGAAATGACGTTACCGTAAAGTAACAGTTAATAGTAATGCCGTTACTGTCGAGTAACGGTTAATAGTAATGAAGTTACTGTAGAGTATCTGTCATTAGTAGCGACGTTACAGTAAAGTAACGGTTACTAGTGACGGTTTGCTCCCCAACCCTGCTCTAAACTAGGAACGACTTGACCAGGCTGTTGTGATATTGAGATAAAATGCGTAAACTTGAACCATTATGACAATGGTAATAATTAATATCCGTGTTGACTGATTGTACTTTGTGATTTAAAACCACCTTGTCAAACACTAAAGAATGTGATTTAATCACTGCTTATACGTACATGTTTCGGTGTTCAATGACACCCTCGTCAGCGTAGATTGAATTAAAATAATCTTAAAACTAAGTTTACAAAAATAAAAGAGAAAATGGATATCCTTACAAAACACTATTAGAAATTTAAATAAAAAGAAAGCTCACAAAAGGAATTAGAAAACATATGAATAAAAAAGAATTGAATGAAGATAAATGTAGGCAGAATAAGGTAGATTATAGTGAATCAGACGTCGCTGCTGTATGATGTATCTTCCAGCTATATCACGATCAACTTCAGTGTGGCTTAATATTATCGGTTGTAATGTGACTATACCTAGGTATAATCAACCTTAATGGACACGGCAGTCTGCATCACATTGATGTGGTTTAACCTTGAAATAAACCAGAAGATTACTACGTACTAGTTGGATCGTTCTGTTGAAATTAGCTGTCCAATTTGGTAATGCAGTACATAATCTTAATCCAAACTGACCTTGTATTTTATATGTAAATTCGTATGGATATTGATAAGCCAAAATATAATATACTAGCAGTAGTGCCCGGCTTCGCCCGGTGGATTTATTTGTTTTACAGAACTGGAGCGCTCGAGGATAAGAATCGGAATAAATGAAAGTAAATTTGAAAGCACCAACGCTTATTGCAGCTGATAACCCCAGTATACTGCACCAACACCATCGCCCTTATACAGAGGCATACTATTGTCATGATGATAACTGTTTTAAGGGGCCTAAGAAATTGTTTGCACTAATTACTCCCCTTGAATGCAATTTATAAGCAGCTCGCAATTCTGCACCAGTACATTGGTAGGGGCGACGTGATGCAGCCCGCATTACATGACAACAATAGACTTCGGTAAGATTGAAGCCGTTCTTGAGCGCTTGTTCTTCCGACTTACTGAACAAAAATCAATCTTTAAGGTTACTTGAGAGGTTTAGCCTAATGCTACATAGCCTAAACTATTCCTCTTGAATCAGGCTATTATATACAAAAAGAATTTTTCGAATCCGACTGTTAGTTCCAGAGATTAGCGCGTTTAAACACATAAACACACAAACAAACAAACAAACAAACAGACTCTTCAGCTTTATTATATTAGTATAGATGGATACTTTGAGAAAAAACCAACATTCATGAAACAGTGAGCAAACAAATTGGAATATGCAAATGTAGTGTGATATTGAGACGATTCCTTACATCCGAACAATGCCTATGTAATGTTATATCGACAGCCAACTGCGTGAAGCCCTAGAAACATGACTTGGTCTGGAGGAAGCGAGTTATCTTCCTGACCTCAACACAAGCCATAGAAGCATCGCATCTCTCGCCATCACTGCGAAGCTCTCCACACTCAGATTTATAGAATATGATGAGTAGAATAGCAGGAAAACACTTACGAATATTTCTCCGGCATTGCATTTCTAGGTCACTTGACAAACTCCAATCTGATCAGAAAACAAGCTCGCTCCGAGAGATCCCATATTGTAAACATCCTACAGCCAGTGTACAAACAGGATAAACGGGATCGAAGACACTGTGAGTTGAATTTCATGGATATTCTACGTGATAACAAATGATAATAATAATAATAATAATAATAATAATAATAATAATAATAATAATAATAATAATAATAATAATAATAATAATAATAATAATAATAATAAAACTGGAAAACATTTTATTTCATTTTCTGCTCCATAGGAGTTTACAGCTGAATCCATATCTGAAATCTGTTTTCTTGTGCATGCTCTAGTTTTTACACAATTTGAATTTAAATTCTTAATGTTGCAGTTAACTGCAGCCGTTGTATTTGCATTATCTTAAACCTATTTGTGCATACAACATACTATTTTAAAAGAAAAGATCGTACAGATATTCTACAGAAAAAGAATCTGTTGACATTGAATACAGATTTAGGTAGGCCTATTAGGAAGACATTTTTGAAAGCCTTTGTCTGGAGCGTGGCACTCTATGCTAGTGAAACTTGAACTGTTGGTGCAGCATAAAAGAGGAGAATTGAAGCGTTTGAAATGTGGTATTACAGGAGAATGATGAAGATCAGATGGGTAGATAGGGTAACAAATGAAGAGATTTTAAGACGAGTAGGAGAGGATGGATGTTTCTGGCGACTGCTAATGAAAAGAGATAGGTTAGTAGGACACATACTAAGACAAATCGTACATACCTCTTCTGAGTTTTGCCTCGTGAGACTGTGTAAACCCCGTTCCAGTTCTCAGACCAGAAATACATTTCTTGCCAATAGAAACCTGGACGTCCACGGTCAGCATAGAATGCTGGTTGATACGCCACGAGTTCAACACTGTAGGTTGCATTTGACGAATGCATAAGTGTGTACAGATCCCGGTGATTAGCTGCGCACTTTACCTTGAGAGCTCAACGGCAGGAGAGGGGTGGGGCGTAGAGTGGTGCGGGGATCGTGCCAAATACTACCGTGACTGAGAACATTACCGCGTGTGACAGTAGCATGTTCCCTGTGACATTACTGGTCTAAACCAGTGCCGCGTAGCGTGAAAAATGTTTTTCTCTGCAGTATTATGCAGGAGGAGGGGGGTGTGCAAGTGCAGAGCTAGCTGCCGGTGACTGTGCCTGTGGCAAAGAACAGTTGTCGATGCAGGACATAATAAATATAGTCATATCTCTTATGGTATAGGCCCTACATAGCACATAAGAAATTTGGCTGAAATTCAATTAATAGTATAGAAGTTACATGCATTTAAGAATTGGACTTAACAACAGCAATGTTGGCAACATTGTTATGAATGGGCTCCTAAAATGTATCTGGAATGTCAATCTAGAATGTGTTCCAATTTTGGTATAGTTCGCATGCATAACTTCTAAGATATCCAACGTAGAGCTCAAATTTCAATTGCGATTTTTTAGCAGTTGGTAGAACTGACGCCATTTTAAAATATGACCGTGAGATATTCCAGTATGGATCTTTACTCAAACACAAATTTAATTTCGATAGCTGCAGCCGTTTAGGAATTGATAGGAGTGGACACACATACAGAACGACAGACGGACAGACAGACACCCATCTGCCCGGGGGATGTCATAAGACTACTTGTTCCTCATTTTTGAAAAATATGAAAAATTAGGCTAAAAATAAAGCAGTGATGGGTGAACTAGAGGAAAAATATTGACCAATTTAAGGATATATTTTTGTTGTGTATTGTGCTCTACCAGAGATGTAGCCTATTAATCAGTTGAGGGATATCATTCAATGGCCGGAAGCCAGTCGAGGGTGCTTCACTCCCTCTCACAACCGCAATTATCTGTGTGCACCATTTAAATGCTAAATGACGAGTGATTTCTGAGGGGAGGACGTAACATTAACCAGAAGGGTCAGTGTACTGTGTGTTCTGTCGATACAACACGAGGCTCTGGGACACGGTCTTCCATACAATCTATGCAGGTTCCATGGCAAATAGTAATAATAACCTATGTTCATATATATGAACAAGGCCTGGCAGAAAAATAGGAGATCAAAGAGAGAAAGATCTTGAGGAACATTATTGGCCCAATTAAAGACAAAGGTGAATATAGACGACAGCATAACCATAAGCTGTATATTAATATCTCTGATATGAGGAAAAAGCAAATATAAAATCACAAAGACTACGATGGCTAGGCCACATTGAAAGGATGGAAGACAAAAGAACACCAAAGAGTATATATAAAGCCAGAATGGAAAGAAGACGACCGACGCCCTGGTAGACCAAGGAATCGATGGAAATATGAAGTGCAGGTGGACTTGCAAACAATGGACGTACGACCCTGGAGAACAGCTGTCCAAGATCGAGATCGGTGGAAATCTGTGGTTGTGGAGGCCAAAGCTCACACCGGGTTGTAGTGCCAAATACTTACTTACTTTCCGTGTCCGGGAGACACACTAAATTCTTCCTTTCCAGAACTCTGCAGCTCTTATCCCTCGGTCTGTGGCCAACATAAGGTCTTCCTGGCTGCAGGTTTCATTAAGATATTTGCACGTGAGCAGGTGTTGTGGAGTCTGGATTTCTCCACAGGCACATCGTGGATCTTCTCTGGATAAGCCTTCGATGTTTATTGAAGTTATTGAAAGTCTTGAAAAAGACTGGTCGAAAATGTAATATCTCCCGGTGGTTGAAGGATCAGCCGCTGGCCTATGGCCACCGTTGCCCAGGGTACGCCCGATTGTAGTATTCATAATTTGTGCTTATCTAGCAAATATTAACAATCTTCGGGGAGGCTCCTTCAGTGTACCCCTAGTGCCAAATGAATAATACTAATAAGAAGAAGATGTTATGAGGAAACGGAAAATAACATTTTATAGCCACTTGCTAGGAATGAAACCCACAGGATTGACGAACCGGATCTTTTAAAGATAGAGAGACCAAGCCAGCCTGGTTCGAGATGGAGATTACCTGAGAAGATATTCAAAAATGCAACTCCCTCAGGAAGAAACTAAAAGACCACCATCAGGCTTTTCAAGAAAACCAAATGTAGATAATACTATTTAATTTTAATTTCCAGGAGGCCATGCATGACAGTGGTGCCAATATAATTTTAAGCCTTCTGATAAGTCCAATTTTAAATGCATATAACTTCTACACTATCAATTGGATTTCAACCAAATTTTGTATGTAATATGTGTACATAAATAGATATGACTGAGCGTATTCTTAAGAGCCACCAGGGCTGCCAACTGTTAATGAATGCTCTCAATTTCTTTCATCCAACTACCAATATATCAGAAAGAATGCAAGCCGACAGCTTTAAACTACGCACAGGTATAGTACCTGACATTTTAGATTAATTTGGAGTAACTTATATTCGTCAGTTCTATCAACATGAGATTCTAAGCCTGCTGATAGGACCAATTTTTAAATACATCTAACTTCTATACTATCAGTTGGATTTCAACCAAATTTCGTATGTGCTATGTGTAACATAAGAGATATGACTATAAGTATCCTTAAGAGCAATCAGGGCTACCAACTGATACTAAATGCTGTCTATATTTTTACTCTAATATCAATATATCAGAAAGTATGCAAGCCAACAGCTCTATACTTTGCACACGTATAGCACCTGACATTCAAGATTAATTTGGAGTAATTCATATAAGTCAGTGCTGCCAACATGATTCTATGCCTGCTGATAGGTCCAATTTTTTAAATACATGTAAATTCTATACGGTACTAACAAATGGATTTCATCCAAAATTGGTACAAAAAGAAATCATAATATTTCAGATTATTTCTGGCCAGAACACGCATGACATTGTTGCCAACATGCCTTAACGCGTGCTGATAGATCCAATGTCTAACTGCATGTAACGTCCATTGGACTTCAACCAAATTTTGTATTCAGTACCTTAAGAGATGGAACTAAGAATATATTCAGTCACCAGGGCTGCCAACTGTAGTGCTCTATTAGGCTACATTATACCAGTTATATTTCGAATTAGACATTCCGATATTACCAACTTAATTTCGTCATTATTCTGGACAGGTTCATATACTGTAGGTTAATCATTGGCATGAATCTTAATTTTAAGAAAAGTAGGCTCTTTAGTTCGACACGGAACTTCTTGTTAATTATTATTCTTTGTCCGTGTATTTCTCTCTAAATTATATGAAATTATATGACATTTTCTATAAATGAGTTGTTCCTACACGAGCCACTGGAGTTATTACAGAGATAAAGACGTGTTTGAACAGTGCAATGCATATGTGATGCCAATATCCCACTATTGATGTGATCGCGCGCCACATCCCCAATGATAATTTAATACGCGCTCGGTCCACTGGTCGCGCTGGTACAGTATATAATGAGGCTGCCTCAGGGGGGCGGGTGCGGTGTATTATGCATGGGCAGGAAACCAAACACATGTTTCAATTGGATGGCTTCCCAAATAAATGTCAGCTTATGGGCTACAGTTGGCAGTTAATTAAAACAAGTTTTATCTCCGACCTCGAGCGCACACGTATTAATATGCATCAAATAGCTTAAACAAAGATCATAATGGTATGTCAACAGCAGTCGTCACTCACATTACCTGGTCGCGTGCACACGCCACGTGATGGCTAACAATAGTGTTTCCAAGTACAGGGTTATTATAAATGATTGAAGCGATTTCATTAATTCACTGTAGCTATATTAATTTACATACTTTCACAAAACTCAACAGTTATATAAATAAACTCAACCAGTTTTGTATTGTTGTAGACACACTTCAAATTTCTGCCACGAGAGAAGTAAAGCAAGATGGCGACAGTCGCCGAGAAAACGTATTTCTCGTGAATATTTGTAAGTTGTGGTCTCTGTGATGATTTGTTAAAATACTGGAATTGGTGATTGATCTCCAAACTACTTGCTTGTTTGGAGTGAATATGTGATCTCTATATCTATATATATATAAAAATCAATGTTACGAATAGTTTGTCTGTATGTATGTCTCCTATGCGTTCATATACCATTCGTCCGATTGCGATGAAACTTGGGTGAAATGTTGAGTACACTCCAAGGAAGGTTTCTGACTTAGTAAATCCATTTTACAATAGGTAGCGCACGCGTAGATTCAACAAATGAGCGGCGATGTGCGAAGCGTTTCAAGAAAGTCCCGTATGTGTTCATATACCATCCGTCCGATAGCGATGAAACTTGGGTGAGATGTTGTGTACACTTACGTGAAGGTTTCAAAATTAGTGAATACATTTCACTGTAGATAGCGCACGAGTAGATTCAACAAATGAGCGACGACACGCAAAGCGTTTCAACAAAGTCCCGTATGCATTCATATACCATTCGTCCGATAGCTATGAAACTTGCGTAAAATGTTGTGTACACTGCAGGGAAATTTTCTGGCTTAGTACATCCACTTAACAATAGGCAGCGCACGAGTAGATTCAACAAATGAGCTACGATGCGCGAAGCATTTCAACAAAGTCCCATATAAGGTCATTTACCATTCATCCGATAGCGATGAAACTTTGGTGAGATGTTGTGTACACTCCAGGGAAGGTTTCTGGCTGAGTACATCCATATCACAATACGTTGCGCAAGAGTAGAATCAACAAATGAGCGACGACACGCGAAGAGTTTCAAACAAGTCCCGTATTCATTCATAAGCCATTCGTCCGATAGCTATGCAACTTGGGTGAGATATTGTGTACACATCATGGAAGGTTTCTGCCTTAGTAAATCCACTATACAATAGGCAGCGCACACATAGATTCAACAAATGAGGGACGACGTGCGAAGCGTTTCAACAAAGTCCCGTATAAGGTCATATAGCATTCTGCCGTTAGCGGTGAAAATTGGGTGAAATATGGTGGACACACCAAGGAAGGTTTCTGGCTTAGTAAATACATTTCACAGTAGGTAGCACACGAGTAGATTCGACAAATGAACGACGTCACGCGGAGCGTTTCAATACAGTCCCCTATGCCTTCATATCCCATTAGTCCGATAGCGATGAAACTTGGGTGAGATGCTGTGGACACTTATGTGACGGTTTCTAACTTAGTAAATACATTTTACAGTAGGTAGCGCACGAGTAGATTCAACAAATGAGTGACGGGGTGCGAATCGTTTAAACAAAATCCGGTATGCGTTCATATATTATTCATCCGATTGCGATGAAACATTGATCAGTTATTGTGTACACGCCAGTGAAGGGTCTCGACTTAGTAAATCCATTTCACAATAAGTAGCGCAAGAGTAGGTGCAACAAATGGTTGACGACGCGCGAAGCGTTTCAACAAAATCCCCTATTGCGTTCATATAACCTTCTTCGATTGTGATGAAACCTTGATGAGTTATTGTGTACACACCAGGGAAGGGCTTCGACTTAGTAATACATTTCTCAATAGGTAGCGCACGAGTAGATTCAACAAATAAGTGACAGCGCACGAATCGTTTTAAGAAAACCCCGTATACGTGCATATACCATTCATCCGATTGCGATGAAACATTGATGAGTTATTGTGTACACGCCAGGGGAGGGTTTCGACTTAGTAAATCCATTTCACAATAGGTAGCACACGAGTATATGCAACAAATGGGTGACGACGCGCGAAGCGTTTCAACAAAATCCCCTATGCGTTCATATAACCTTCTTCGATTGTGATGAAGCCTTGATGAGTGTACACGCCAGGGTAGGGTTTCGACTTAGTAAATCCATTTCTCAAGTAGGAAGCGTATGAGTAGAATCAACACATGAGAGACAGCGCACGAATCGTTCAAACAAAATCCCGTATACGTTCATATGCCATTCATCCGATTGCGATGAAACTTTTGAAAGTTGTTGTGCACGCTCCCACGAATGATTCTAAATTAGAAAATCCATTTTACGATAGCTTAGAGGCAGTGAACGGAAATTGAAAAACATGTTGTGTATCCAAAATCACTTCAAGAAACAGAATTTCAACGCCAACACTTTCTTTGATTGGCATTGCAACGCATGCCGGGTACAGCTTGTATATATATAAGAATAGCTTGGCACGGTGGGTGAGTGGATAGCGTGTCGGTCTACTAACCCCAAGATTGCAGGTTCGCCCCTGACCGTGGTAAGTGATTTTTGAAAGGCGGCAAAAATACGATACGCATGTCATACGATGTTGGCATGTCAAAGAACCCATTTGAGTTCAGTAGGCCGAGTTCATAATGGCAAAATTAATCTCGGGAGTTTCCGCCAGCACAAAGTTTCTCATTTCTCTACTAGAAAGCGCTAATGTGTTCAAGGAGATTAGATATCTAACATCTAATCTCCTTGACTTTCATAGTCAAGGAACTACGAAATTCGACATGCAAGCTACCCTCTGGGTGTCAAATAGCAAAGCTTGCACCAGGCACCCGAGGCCATACGATATTATTATTATTATTATATATAAGAATGAATGTTTGTCTGTTTTTTTCTGAATTTCTACGGAAATTTGCGTTATTTACGCGTTTCAGACTGTTTTATGACGGATGCGCGCGAAAAAAAATGTTTGTCTGTCTGTCTGTCTGTATGTCTGTCTGTCTGTCTGTTTGTCTGTCGACAATTTTGTTCCCTTATAACTCGAGAACGGCTGGGTGGATCAACGTCAAATTTGGTACAGATATCCTTCAGAGGCACGCCACTAATCATTGATGTAACTCTTCTCTGTACCTCTCATAAAAGGGGGCCTACCCCTTTAAAATACTTGCTGAAATAGGCGTAGAAGGGCGAGACAAAGCTCATTTTCAGCCCCTCAATGTCCATCTATAGCTGTAAGACGCAATACAATTCCATTTATTACATTACTGAGATAGTTTGCAAACGGCTATAAGGTTATAAAATCCATATAATCCATATAATGCGCTTAAGGGGGCCAAGGGGTACTCTAGAATTTTTTCACGCGATTTACACGTGCTGGTGTGGTACGGAAGGTCTATTATATCCCTATCCCTATATTGTTATGTTATTTTTATAATTATTATTGTGATACTACGGCCTACAACGACGAGACAAAGCTTATTTTCAGCCCCTTTGTGTCAGAAACAAAACTCGAGGCCCGTAAACAGCCGTAAAGGGTCCTCGAAAACAACATTTTAAGGCTCTAAAACCAAGAGTTTCAGAGATATTCCCAGAAAACTAATTTCATTTAATAAACTAATGTAGGAATGCAAGCCAGTAACCATGACAACAGTGTCTCAAAAAGTTACATCCAACTTTCCATCTATTTCTGCAAGAAGTAATGCCACTCCATTTATTAAATTTCTGTGAAAGTTTGCAAATGGCTATAAGGTTATCACGGAACCAACAAAAACTGTAAAATTCATCAATACGCTTAAGGGGGTCAAGGGCTACCCAGGATTTTTTCACAAGACTTAAACGTGCGATATATCGTACAGAAGGTCTATTATATCTTCAAACAGCAACATTATTTTCAAAAATTCCTGAATTGAAATAGTTTTTTTTTTTTTGCTCTTAGGAATTTGGGCCATTGGAGGCTAAAAAAAACCTGAATTTTCATGCACCACAAGCCTTTATAATTTATTAAAGGTGTCTTCCTCTGGATGCGGATTTGACACAACAGTGAGGGTCAGTTTTTATGTGACGTGTGTTGCGTTTCGTCTACGAGGTTTTCAATTTTATTTTCACGTCAGGAAGTACACGTTAGGTAAATTAGTTTCAGAGCATATTTCAACTAATCATTTATCTTTGTCGACAAATAGGTTCCAAGCCCCTAACCATTGCAACAGTAGCTCAATTGATTACGTCTGGTTGTTAATACCGAAGACCGTTCGAAGAATGGGTACTTCTGCTAGTTGTAGCTAAATGGTCAATGCAGGTTGTATTGTACAGGCTACTTATCTGGTGGTATCTTGCGCTGTCCTCGTGAGAGCAGTTACCTCGGTCACTATCTACTCTTAATTGAGACCACAACTAACAAATATTGGCGAGTTGAATTATCTCAACTAATACTGCAACTAAATAAGTGTACGTATTATACATATTTTCACCCATACTTTGTGACATAAATTTTAGGGCCTAAGTGTAATGAATCTGATGACGATCGAAACTGGTTATCCAAGTGTATTTATTAATCTCAAGTACTTTTTTCATGAAGCCGGCCCCGCGGTGTTGGGGTAGCGCGCCTGCCTCTCACCCGGAAGCCCCGGGTTCGATCCCCGGCTCCCTCAGGGATTTTAAAACTGACGTGAGGGTTGGAACGGGGTGCACTCAGCCTCGTGAGGACAATTGAGTAGCTGTCTGACAGTGAGACAGCGCCCCGATCACGAAAACCAAGATTAACGGCCGAGGGGACCCGACGCGCTGATCACGCGTCACCCCAATATCTGCAGGCCAAATGGCTGGGCAGCGGTCGCTTGGTAGGCCTTAGCCCGTCATGGGCTGTATTGTGCCAGGGGTTGACTTTTGACTTTTTTCAGGAATAGGGAATAACCCATTTATTTTGGGAAAACCCCGTGTTGACCGACTGAAAAGCATCAAACTTTCCTTATTTTAGAGTATCATCAATTTAAACCCCACATTATTACAAATCTGAATTTATGAGTTTCCTTTTATCAAAGAAAAGGAAAGCCCGAGTTAAATATTGATTCAATAACTTTGCTCGTAATTCAAATAGTTTGATTTATTTTAGACATCAATTATTGTAGAGGGCCACAATTTGGCTGAAACTGGTATTTTCATTATTTATTGACTAAGGTGTATTTAATTTAATAAATAGACATGGTATTTTATGTCCGATTATAACGTCAACAAGGAACTTTCTAAGTATGATTAGTTTCATAAGACAACTAACATTCAATTCACAATATCATGACTGGTCATGAATGAATGCTTTAATGCACACATTCCTCATTGATTACTGGATCATGATGTTTTTCACATTAATTAACTCTTTTGTAACATGTTTGTTTCACTAATGTAAATCTATGTTATGCACATTCGTGCGCTTTTCTGTTAATAATAATTAGTTTCATATCATACGTATGTTGTGGAATAGAAAAAGCCAGATGATTTCGCAAAGAAAACTGGACTTGATAATGTTAGATCAACAAAATTGTTAATTTTCCAGGATCAAATGCTATTGAAATCAATTACAAAATATGTAGATAGCAGGCTTTGAAACCTCGGGATCGTATATTCGCTTTTATGTTCGACCATGGCGAAATATAAATATTGTAAGTCAGAAAACTGTACTGTAATGAGGCTCATTATAATACAAGTTTTCATTATGATACAGTTTCTCCCACCAATCAGAGCTCAAAAAACAGTTGTGTGGCCAATTAGGTAAGGATAGCATCGCACCTACGCTGACTTTCAGGGCCTCCTATTTTAAATTTCACAGCGTGGCTAGTGCCATAGTGGGGTTATTCGAGGACGCCATGGTCAAATGCAAGATATTCTCTGCGTCCCATGCGCTCTGTTCAGTACATAAAACTGGCGAAATCTTAACAGATATTTATGAATATTTATGTTCGAACATAAAATAGTTATAATTATCGTCGAACATAAACAGTCGTATGCAACTCGCCTATAATGGTAATTAAGACACTCGTATGGAAATTATAAAACTCACTTCACTCGTTTTATAAACATGCTCGTGTCTTAATTATTGCCATTATAGGCTCGTTGCATAATGTAGCCTACTATTATAGATTATGCCTCTCATTATATCCACCCCCAGGGGCTCACGACTTGTGGGACGTGGGTTGGCGACCACGGGACCCCAGCTGAGTCCGGCATTGCTTCCACTTACTTGTGCCGGGCTCCTCTCTATTAACTTTCCTCTCGACCTCCCTTGGTCAACTCTTGTTCTTTTCCGACCCCGACGGTATTAGGGTATCCGAGGCCTAGGGGGTATTTCACTTTCCCGCCTTAATTGGCCCTTGTCTCATCTTTCCTGATTCTTCATTCTTCGAGGGGTCAGACCTCTTGTTTTCTTTTCATTGTATGTCCTGCCTTCTGCTCAAGGCCCTTAAGGAGGCAGGGTGTGTGTAGCCCCACCATTTATTGTGCAACCTGGATAGTGCTACACTCTCAAGGGCTCACGTCTGGTGACTCCGGGAGTTGCCGAACCCGAGGGCTTCCTGAGCTGGGTGTGGTTTTTCTCCTTCTTCTTTGCCTTTGGGGCGGGCCCTCTCCTCTTTCCTCTCTGTCTTTCTTGGCTCTCCTTCCTTACAAGTTCCTCAATTCTCATTCTTCGAGGGTTGAGGACATTTCCTGTCCTTCTGTCTTTTAGATACATTCTTCTCCTTTTTGGTTCTAATTTCCTCTTGTAGTTTGTAAGTCCTTAGTTAGTTTTAGTTGTAGATTTCATTTGATCATCTTCCATTTTGACTATCACCCAAACCATTAGGGGCCGATGACCTAGATCTTAGGCCCCATAAGACAACAATTATCATCATCATTATATCCGAGCCCTCACCCCCTCCAGAAGCAACCCTAGTTACGCCACTGTACCCTACTTCTCGAGTGTTGATCTCCCGAGGGACGGGGAGTATGAGATTGCTCCTTAACTCTTAAGAGCAGCGCCAGTACTCTGCCACGCTTCATTGCCGTCAACGTCTTTGACATTAGAATGTGCTCGGGGTAATGGTTTTCGACGTGATCCTGCAGTAACAAGCAACTTCTGATAGAGTAGAATAGAATACAACATAATGTAGTGTATAAGAACGAAACGCAATGGCAAGAAATAGAACAAAATAGAACGGAATGAATGATGTATTAATACACAATATCCCTGCCTATATTAAACTGCTAAGGTCCCATTCCAGTTTTGTACCGAAAATAAGGTCCCATTAACACCAACCTACACATATGGGGTACCTACAGGTTCAGCATAACCCAATGCGTACGCGAAACGCACTCACTTACTCTTTAAATGCTTCACAATTAAATAAATACCGTAAAACATGTATATTTACAATGAAATAATGAAGGAATGCAACGCGGTAACCATGGTAACAGAATCTCACAGGTCCATCTATTTCTCTAAGACGCAATGCAATTCCAATTATTACATTACTGTGAAAGTTTCCAGACGGTTATAAGGTTATCACGGAACCGAATTAAGCTGTAAAATTCATCAATACATACAGTATAATGCGCTTAAGGGGGTCAAGGGGCACTCTTGAATATTTTCACGCAATTTTCACGTGTGAGAGTGGTACGAAAGGTCTTTTTCACCCGACTATGAAGGGTCTCCGAAAACCACATTTAAAGGCCCTTAAATTAACAGTGTCTGTGATATTCCCAGAAAACTAACTTCGCTCTGATATACCTATGAAGGAATGACAAACCCCTAACCACTGCACCAGTAGCTGAATTGATAAAGTCTGATTATTCATACCAAGGATAAATCAGTCATAGCATTCATGATTGAGATTTTGCTAAGTGTAGGCTACTCTTTACAACTAGAATATTCGCGGGCGAAGTCGCGACGGGTAATGCTCGTATATAATACTACTGTAGTTAGGTTACCTTGTAACCTTCTTCAGTTATAATTAAAACGTAAAATATTAATCTAATATTAAACTAACTGACCATATGAATTGGATGTCAATAACACATGAAAAATAATTCATAGAAGCAGATTTTTCGTTATTTTTGAACTTCAACATTATTTATGAGCGAAATGTTATGTTTTGAAAATGTCATTAATATTTCAAATGTGATCTATTTTAGGTAGATTTCTTTAGAAAGCTAACTATTGCAATGGGTCCCATGTTTCGACTTCCGGAAAATTTCGACATATCTTCGCGTTTCACATCCCCCAGACCCCAAAACCACCGTCAGTTCAAAAGTTTATATATAATTTATGTATATATGTATCTATATATATATATATATATATATATATATATATATCAGTTTCTTGTGGACACGATAACTGCCGTAATTTTGCACCAATCACTTTGAATTTTTTACATAATATGTATCCCTATAAAATCTCGGTCGAGTTCGTTAATGGGCAAAATCGGTCAAAGGGGGTAAAAATGGGGGGCTTTTTTCGAAAAAGTGAAATATCGCTATAACTCTCTTAATACATGAAATATCGAATCCCTTCAAAGTTCATAATATGTGTCGGATAAGTGCCAAAAATTTATGTCAAATAAGGTTTTTGAGAGCACCAACCATTGACCAAAGGGGTGGGAAAAAGTGGGTTTTTCGGGAAACATTAATCATATCTCTGTTAATAGGCACAATATCAAAACCGCACAAAATGGACAATATTCCTCCAATAATTACCTAAAACTTTTGTCTGAAAGAATTTTTGATATGACCCACCATTACGCCACGGGGTGAACAAAATGATTTAAATTATAAGAAAATGCCAAGTGCCAAGAGAGGTTGCCATGACAACTTTACTTTTAATTGATAAGGGATGACCATCAGCAGTTGCTATGACAACGCCACTGCACGAGATCACATTCAGTTTTCATATGTCAGTGGGAAGCGACTTCGGTATCGGAACTGGTAGCATGCTGAACTTCTATGCCCAAGGTCGCGGGTTCAAACCCGGCTGAAGTCGTCGGATTTACTAAGAGCGCTAAAAAACCTGAGTTTGCTTTCCTTCGGAGGGGAAGTTCCAACGTTCGTTGCGAGTTGCTGATTGAGGTGGCATCTAGTAGCCAAGTTCACAGCTAGGTGTCGTTGACGGCAGTATTTTAGGTAGATTTCATTAGAAAGCTAACTATTGCAATGGGTACCATGTTTCGATTTCCGGAAAATTTCGACATATCTTCGCGTTTCACATCCCCCAGACCCCAAAACCACCGTCAGTTCAAAAGTTTATATATAATTTATGTAATATATGTATATATATGTATATCAGTTTCTTGTGGACACGATAACTGCCGTAATTTTGCACCAATCACTTTGAATTTTTTACCGAATATGTATACCCATAAAATCTCGGACGAGTTCGTTACTGGGCTAAATCAGTCGAAGGGGATGAAAATGGGGGACTTTTTTTTTTCGAAAAAATGAAATATTGCTATAACTCTCTTAATATGTGAAATATCGAATCCGTTCAAAGTTCATACTATGTGTCGGATAAAGCTCAGAAATTTATGTTTGAAACGTTTTTTTGATAGCACCAACCATTGACCAAAGGGGTGAGAAAAAGTGGTTTTTTCGGGAAACATTAATCATATCTCTGTTAATAGGCACAATATCAAAACCGTACAAAATGGACAATATTCCCCTAATAATTACCTAAAACTTTTGTCTGAAAGAATTTTTGATATGAGCCACCATTACGCCAAGGGATGAGAAAAATGATTTCGGAATTGTAAGAAAATGCCAAGAGCTATCAGTGGTTGACATGGCAACACTACTAAATTGATGAGGGATGAGCCATCAGACGTTGCCATGACAACGCACTTGCGCGAGATCAGATTCAGATTTCCATCTGACTAAGTGTGATGCGGCTTCGGTGACTTAACTGGTAGCATGCTGAACTCCTATGCCCAAGGTCGCGGGTTCAAAGCCGGCCAAAGTCGTCAGATTTTCTAAGAGCGCTAAAAATCCCTCAGTATGCTTTCCTTTGGAGGGGAAGTTCCAACGTTCGTTGCGAGTTGCTGATTGCGGTGGCATCTAGTAGCCAAGTTCACAGCTAGGTGTCGTTGACGGTAGTATCTGGTAGCAACATTAGGAACTACTGCTTGAAATTGAGCGTCTGCATTCCTTACCTGAATTACAGACTAATACAGCTATCACAATTCACACCGTTTATCAGACAGATTCTACACTCACCCAAAGTACACGGGGTTACATGACCACGTTGTCGCAGCCCCTAAACTGAGGAACCAACCAACATCTCTGCGGGAGATATAATTTTGCGTGAAGAAGTAACAGACCGTTACATAGTTACACATCAGTGGCGAAACTTTGCATAAGGACAGTGTGACCACAAGTATAAAAAAATGGACTCCAAATGACAAGAAGGTTACCGTCAACATAAGGCAATAGAATGTTTAAAATATGCATAAAATGACGAAAAACAAAGTTAATTAATCTCCAATTATAAAATTCTTTCACGCAATAAATGTGGTCTGATCCTTCTACGAAAACCTGCATATTCTGCCTATTTTCGACTATCCCCAAGTTTGTCCGGTGAAATCTACCTCCGCCTTCCGGCGTGCCGAGAGGACTTTTTAAAAACAAATTTATATTATATTTTTACCATATTGATAACAATTCTTCAAATACTGTAGTTAACATGTTAGACAGTATTTTGATTATGAATTAACATTATTTTAAGCAGAAGTTGTACTATTTTGGAAGATTATTCAAGGATTAATTAAAAACCTTTATAGTGAATATTTTTATTTAATCCTTATTTTGTTCATAGAATGTTCGTGTTTATATTATTGATGCTCTTAGTTTAATATGTTTAATTTTAGTGATAATTGAAGAAGGTTACAAGCACTTAGGAAAATGTAAGTTGTCGAAAAGTGTTTCATAATATTACGTTCATTATACTGTAATGGTTTACTTTTAATTGTCGGGGCAAAGGATCATGTTTTGAACATTTGGGAACAAGAATATGAGAATGTACGATTTATAAAGGGATTCTGTCGCCTAGGGTTGGGTTTGTATCTGCATTAACTTTACAGCTTCCCGCTATTATTGGGATGTGAGAATGGAGGTTTGTTGTGGCTTTGTTGGGCTCTCATTTAATGACTTGTTATTCAGTACTTCTAGAGCATCAAGAGGTTCGGTTGCAGTAAAGATGAGGGAAGACTGAATGTGTAAGGATCTGTTGTGGCGTTTCTATCTGTAGCTGAATATTGTGCCCCTGTGTGGTTAAACAGCCCTCTCATGGGGAAGATCGATGTTGAAATCAATAAGACCATGCGATTGATATCTGGTACCATTAAATGCACCCCTATTCAATGGCTTCCTGTTCTGAGGTACATTCCTCCACCCCATCTCCGCAGGTGTAATATTCTGGTCAAAGCATACCACAAGATACTTCAAAATCAGGATCTCCCTATTCATGCTGATATACCGGCTGCTTGTCTGCCAAGAATTCGCTCAAGGCAGCCCCCCCCCCCCCCCCCCCCCCCCCCTGTGAAGACAGCTACAAGACTTATCAATAAGAACTTTGACATAGTCCAGCAGTGGTCTCATGATTGACAGATTTTTGCTCCACAGGAGTGCCAAGACAAGCCATCTGTCACATCTAAAGTACCTGGCTTTGATCTTCCTCGTCGGATATGGTCGAAATTATACCGGATCAGGACCAATTCTGGTGTTTGTGCGAACTCTTTGTTCAAGTGGAACAGGTTACCCTCTCCAAAGTGTGACTGTGGAGCCGATAGACAAACTGAGGAGCACATCATTCAGGACTGTCCTCGAAGAGCCTATGGTGGTAACATAACGGATTTTACCTCAGTAACTCCTGCATCAGTGGACTATATTTTGAATTTAGATATTATGAGACTACCTGTTCTCTTTTTTTTTTCCTTTTCCTTTTCAATATTTCATTAAGCTGAAATATGATGTAAGTGTGTACCATACCATACGATTAATAATAATAATAATAATAATAATAATAATAATAATAATAATAATAGTGGCAGTGATTTTGGTTTAAGCACAAAATATTGGGAATAAAGTAGCGATGTATGTTCATGAAAATTTGCCAAAAATCAAAGAACTTCATTTATACTCATCTGAAAGTAAACTTTTAACTGAAAAATTATCTTTCCCTTCAAATAAAGTTGCTGTTCATCTTCCTTGCATTTAAGTTTCAAAATAATGCAAATTAAAATAATTTTCTGTAATTCTTCGGTGGCGTAGTTGGTAGCATGCTGAACTGCTGTGCCCAAGATCGCAGGTTCAAACCCGGCCTGGGCGGGGGGGGGGGGCCGTGGTGGCTCAGCGATCTAGCTGTATGCCTCTCACCGAGGCGGTCCGGGTTCGATTCCCAGTCATTGCATGTGAGATTTTTGAAGTGAAATTCCACGTCCTGTGGTTCAGATTCCACGTAAAAAGGAGGTCCCGTGGCTCGATCTCTAGATTAACGGTCACGTTAAACTACAAGCTTCCTTCCTTCCTTGCTTCAAACCCGGCCGAAGTCGTCGGATTTTTAAGAGCGTTAAAATCCTTCAGTAGCCTATGTCTTCCTTCGGAGGGGAAGTAAAAGCCGGCGGTCCCATGTCATAGATCTATGGCATGTAAAACATCCTTCCACAGACTAAACTTGTGTGAAGTTAAATTTCTAGGCTAGATTTCGTTGGAAAGCTCGATCAAAGTTCCAACGTTCACTACTAGGTATCACTGACATCTGGTAGCGAACGTTGGAACTACCGGTACTTGAAATTGAAGGAAAATTGTAGCTCACCCTACGGGTGTCCACTTGAAGCAGCTTACAGCCTCTGACGAGCCGAACATGTACTCGGACACTCCCGGCACTAAAAGCCATACGATAAATAAATGAATAAATAAATGAATTTGAAAAATCTAAGTGTTAGGCTGCTTCTTTTTGGCCGGCAGTGTTCAATGCAAAATAACAGAATAGAACTGAATCTCGTACACTTGAGTATGATGTTGACCTTCCATTATACCAGGTATGGTAGGATGAAGAGCTCCTACGTACGTGTCATTATACTCCAGTTTCGACCTCGACACGTCATCGCGCCACTTTGATGGGCCGGTATAAAAAAAAACAATCATTGCAATCTGAGTCTAAAAATGAGCCCTTTTCTGTATTTGTATGCGGACACCCATCTTAATTTTGCCAGAGAAACACGCAGAAAATGAATTCAAGCAAATAGAGATCGTGCTCCAGGATGAATAAAAATTAACAATATTGGGAAATGAGTAAAAGTACACTTAGACTTTGAAGATGCATGTACTTTTGAAACTGAGTATACCATCACCACTAGAACCATAATGTTATTATTATTATTGAACGGTCACCATCCTGTGAGCGGCTTCGGTGGCGTGGTTGGTAGCATGCTGAGATTCTATGCCAAAGGTCGTGGGTTCAAACCCAGCGAAGTCGTCGGATTTTTAAGAGCGTTAAAAATCCCTCAGTATGCCTTCCTTCGGAGGGGAAGTAAAGCCGGCGGTCCCATGTCATAGATTTATGGCATCTAAAAGAAACTTCCACTAATTACACTTGTGTGAAGCTAAATTATAGGTTAGATTTGACTAACGCTCTTAGGTTCCAATTTTCGTCGTCAGGAACCGACTGCGGAGGCATCTAGTAACCAAGTTCAGAACTAGTTGTCGTTGACGGTGGCGTCTGGTAGCAAAAGTAGGAATTAAAAACAGATAACACACACTAATGCAACCATCACAATTAACACCGGTTGACAGATTCTACACACACCCAAAGAACACGGGGCTACATGACCGCGTTGTCGCAGCCCCTAAACTGAGGAACCAACCAACCATCCTGTGTAAACAAAAGTGAGGTTGTAGTTTTATGTAGCTCTGATTATCACGATCAAGGCCACGCCACATCTTTTTACTTGGAATCTGAACTACACGACTTTTGACTTTTGACATTAAATGCATTAAGAAAGATTCGAACCCGGTCAACCGTAGTTAGAAGGAAGTCGCTTCACTATTGCGCTATAACGCCCTCTCTCCCCAATTAAGAAGGAATGATGAAACTCTCAAGACTTTGAAGGCGCATGCACTTTTGTAACTGACTATACCATCTCACCACCAGAACCATACATCACTGATGTGTCTGGAAGTTCTAAGTTAGCTGCAGAGCGAACATTGGATTCCGTCCCTATTGGCCAGAAACCAAGTCGGAACACTTCCGATGCTTGCAAATCTGTCGAACAATAACCCGAGCCTAAAGAAGACCGATTGTAACAAGGAACAATGCAATGCTTTCCTTCATGTAATCATTTCTTTCTTCTACACAGCGACCTTCAAGAGAAAAAGTACAGAATAATTCTCTACGACGTAACTGCATCGAGCATGAGAAATTAAGAACAATCTGACGGCCTTCCATTGGTGCGAGCCAGAGGAGAAACTCATGACTCATTCTTGGGAAATATGAAGGTTGATACGTGGTGTCAAGGAACCGAAACATGGCAGGCGGGAGTGGTTCATTGTCATAGTCCGGCCATGGTCATGGGAATAGGGCGTGAACTATCTCTTCTTGCAGTTGCTTCATTTAGGGGATAAGTTTCGCCATTTGGAGCTGCCTAAAGCAAAATGTGAAAAAAGAAAGAAAGAAAGAAACTAACAAACAAGAAAGAAAGAAAGAAAGAAAGAAAGAAAGAAAGAAAGAAAGAAAGAAAGAAAGAAAGAAAGAAACTAACTAACTAAATAAATAAATAAAAAAGAAAGAAATATAAAAATAAATAAAGCAAAAATATAATAAAATAAATATAAAATAAATAAATAAATAAATAAATAAATGAACAAGTAAATAATCAAATAAATAAAAACAAAAAGCACAGGAACAAATAAAAAAGCAATAAATAAACAAATAAAGAAAAAGAAAGAAAGAAAGAAAGAAAGAAAGAAAGAAAGAAAGAAAAGAAATAAACAATAAATAAACAAACAAGTAAATAAACAAAAAACAAACTAATAAATAAATAAATAAATAAATAAATAAAAGAAGAAAGTAAGAAGGAAAGAAAGAAAGAAAGAAAGAAAGAAAGAAAGAAAGAAAGAAAGAAAGAAAATAAATAAATAAACAATAAATAAACAAAAAAGTAAATAAACAAAAAGGCAAACTAATAAATAAATAAATAAATAAACAAAAGAAGAAAGTAAGAAGGATAGAAAGAAAGAAAGAAAGAAAGAAAGAAAGAAACTAAAAAATAATGAAATAAATAACTCAATAAATAAATAAAAAAGAAAGAGCAAAGGAACAAATAAAAAATAAAAATAAAGCAATAAATAAACAAATAAAGAAAATAACAAAGAAGGAAAGAAAGAAAGAAAGAAAGAAAGAAAGAAAGAAAGAAAGATAGAAATAAATACAATGAAATAAATAAATAAATAAATAAATAAATAAATAAGTAAACAAACAATCAAATAAACAAACTAATAAATAAATGAATAAAAAATAAGGATAGAAATAAATAAAAAGAAAGAAGGAAGGTAAGAAAGAAAGAAAGAAAGAAAGAAAGAAAGAAAGAAAGAAAGAAAGGGATAAGGAAATATCGAAATAAATAAATAATTAATTAATAAATAAACTAACAAATGTATAAATAAAAAGACTAATAAATAAACAAACAAATAAATAATTAACTAAACAAGTCTCAACCTAATCTTTAATACCAGGATAAATTTGTGAATGGATATCCTGTTCATCAGTCCCTTGTACTTGGGTGTGAGCTGGCCTTGAATGATAACCCGTGATTCAGTGATGAGATGACTGTAGTAGTGTGTAGTTGTAATAGAGACACGGTTGCGGTAGGTGCTCCGGGATTTCATGACAGGTAATATCCAGACATTTTCTTGGGTCAAGCCATGGGATCAAGCTCATTGCGGACTCGGTAGACGAGGGTTCGAGCTCCACCGTCGGCCGTCCTTGAAATGGTTTTCCGTGGTTTCCCCATTTACAACTCAAGGCAAATACTGGGACGGTACCTTCTGATAGACCTCAGCCATTTCCTTCCACATCCTTGCCCAGTTTCATTCATCTTCATTAATTTCATCTCTCATTAACTCCTCTCATGAGGTTGGCGTCAGGAAGGGCATCCGGTCGTAAAAACCACCCGCCACATAGCCTCTCATCGCATTTCATCCCGAAAACCGTTGAAAACGGGAATAAAAATGGGTAGAAATACAATGGAAATCACTGTGCTCCACCATTTTATGAAAAGCGCCCGAGGTTATAGCAGTGGCTTTGTTGGCAAATACAGCCATTTATGAAGCAGTAATACTATGAAGCCAACGCAATTAGTTCACTTCCCACAATTAATTTCCAGGTTGAACAGGACCATTCTGATGAAACAAATGAAGTAAATGGAACGAAACGTGGCTCAATTGTTAAATAGGCCTAGGGCATTTGACAAAGACGAGGGGATATCATCCATCCAATCTTCTCATAATGGCTAATAACAGCCTCACTGCAATGTTCATTATAATTAGGCAATGCCTGCTTTTTTTTAGCAAGCTCTGAGAGTGACTTTTATATTATTTTGTGAAGCATTCTTCACGCATTTTTTTGCTACTCGAATACGAATGTTGAACTCGTATTTCGTAGGAAGGAACGTGAAGCATATGGCGGGAGCTAGGAACAGCTGAGATGTGTTGCCAAGTTTTTGTTGTTGTAAGTCAGCTGATTCGAATAATACATAGGGCAATATTTCGGTACTATTATGCGTAACATATTTTAAAAGTCAATCATGAGTCGACGTCGAGTACATTCGAATAAATAAATAATAAATAAATTAATGTATGTCTACCCCTTATTAGTCCCGTTTTCCAACGGGGTCGGGGATGAGATGCGATTAAAGTCCTTGTGGCGGAGGTTTTAACGGCCGGATGCCCTTCCTAACGCCAACCACATGAGAGGAGTTAATGAGAGATGAAATGAATCATGGGGAATGAAACTTGGTAAGGATGTGGAAGGGAGCGGCCGTGGATTGTCAGAAAGTACAGTCCCAGCATTTGCCTGGAGTTGAAAATGGGGAAACCATGGGAAGCCATTTCAAGGACGGCCGACGGTGGGGCTCGAACCTACGTCTACCGAGTCCGCAGATAGCTTGGCCCCATGGCCTAGCGCTGTGCTTTAGCGAGTATAGCTACCACTGAAGGTAAATAAATAAATAATTTGTCTGGTAACCAGTATTATTGTGATGTCTGTAGTGGTGTGTGTATTGTATTTGTAATTCAGGTAAAAAATTGTGAACGGGGCGGCCGTGGCCTTAAATTAGGAGTCATCCCGGCCTTCGCCAGAGTAGATGTGGGAAACCATGGAAACCCATTTCTAGGGTGGCTGAGGTAGGAATCTAACAACTTCTTCTCAATTTTGCATCACGAGGCCAAGTGTACCCCGTTCCAGCCCTCAGACCAGAATTGAATTTCTTGGCAGAGCCGGAGATTGAACTCGAACCTCCGGGGTGATAACCAAGAATGCTAGTCGTAATTTGATTAAAGTTTTGAACATTTGGGTGGCCGCCATTACGTTTCCGTCAAGATGGCGGCGATATAAAACATGACACTGAGGTGCCCTTTGCTAATGCTACCTCTGAACCAAATTTCGTTCAATTCGGTTTCACCGTGTTTGAATTGATTGGGTGGGACAGACATACCAAATCCCACACTCACACACAGACAGACACACAACTTTTTGGCCCTGTGTAGATCTCATAAGTCTACTTTCTTTTTTTTTTTTTTACAAAAATCGAAATTAGGCTAAAAATATCGTTTTCAGGTACATTGTCGCCAATAATGTGAGATGTTGTTGCGGGCATTGTAGTCTCATGCATGGATCTGTAGTGAAGTTTCTAGAACCTGTTTTCGGAATGGCTCGGCGATATTTCGAATGGTGTGCATGCGCAGGAAAGGAACTAAAAGACACTGAGGTAGTCTGCTTATCTTTGTACGACACGGAAATGTGTGTGAACATCGCTTTATAATCCCGGGCACTAAAGCACATAATAAATTGGAAGCAAAGGACACATAACTCCGCGCTGGCTGTAGTCCGCTTACTGTAAGCACGACAGGCATTATATTCAGTACACGGCCCTGGAAACTCCCTACAATGTATAATAACTACTGTGATCAGAAACACGCCCAATGCCCCACAATTAGGCTGACCTGCAGTGAAGAGAAAGGTTGTTTGAGCTCCGTCATTGTTTCCAGTCGTGTGGGCCACGCGATTATACATATTGTGTTACGTTTAGGGTTGCCAACTTCTGAAAAGATAAGGGGAGTAAAATAGGATATATTTCACAAAACTTTAAAATTCGAATAAGGGAGATAGTGCATCCTATATGCACTTGTGATTTTTCATAACCACTTGAAGATTTTACAACGAAATGGCTGTACAACAACAAGATTTCCTTAACCGAATTTAGATTTTTAGCATTCATAAATTAGGAAATTAATATCGTAAGTCAATACATTGTGATCTTCTTCAGCAAAAAGTAGTTAATACAAATGAAGTTGCAAGTTTTACATTACAATTTACTTGCAACTTCATTTACATTTAAAACTTCATTAAACTTCATTTAATTTGCATTAAAATTTTAATGTAAGATTTGCAAATTCATCCACATTTAACATTTCATTAATCTTCATTTAATTTACATTAAAAGTTTAGTGTAAGACTTGCAACTTCATTTACATTTACAATTTCATTAAACTTCATTTAATTTACATTAAAAGTTAATGTAAGACTTGCAACTTCATTAAACTTAATTTAATTTACATTAAAATGTTAATGTAAGACTTGCAACTTCATTAAACTTAATTTAATTTACATTAAAGTTTTAATGTAAGACTTGCAACTTCATTAAACTTCATTTAATTAACATTAAAATTTTAATGTAAGACTTGCAACTTCATTAAACTTCATTTAATTTACATTAAAATTTTAATGTAAGATTTGCAACTTCATTTACATTTACAACTTCATTAAACGTCATTTAATTTACATTAACATTTTAGTGTAAGACTTGCAACTTCATTTACATTTACAACTTCATTAAACGTCATTTAATTTACAATAATATTTTAGTGTAAGACTTGCAACTTCGTTTGTAATGAATACTATTTTTTGCTGTGACCGAAACCGGTACACTGTACTTAAAAATAAATAATTTATTAACTTACGGCATTAATTTCCTAATTAAACTTAATTAATTAATTATTATGTGGTGTGTACTTACAAATGCGAGAAGCAATTGTGTTGAATTAACCACAATAAGTAATGATCTCAAAACTAAACCATTTAATTCTAATAATATCCAACCAACATGTCCATTTGTTAGTTCACACAACAGAATAATTATAGAGATAAGGCATCACAACCTCGCCGTATTTTGTAGCAATCGCCAACAACAGCTGATTCAACATTTCCATGCAACCCAATCCATTGCAAGTGTGGCTTACTTAACGTTATAAGAGCATAGCATTCGTTTTCAATTAGAGCTTATAATATTGGGATCCATTCACGTAACAGCACGGAGTGATTGGAGCCGTGTGAGGTATATAAGCAATTTATGAACGACTACAGCGAGAATAGGCCGGCATTTGTGACTTTAAATTTGGTAGAAGTGGAGATTGGAAGTCTGAATTCCATCTGTCTCTTTCAACATCACAACCATCCATCACGGCTCCAATAACTAGTTTGAAAAGGCATCTCCAGAGTGTTTTGAAAATTATATTCAAATATTAAGAACCTTTATTTAACCCTTTATAGGGCAAAACTATTTTTATTTTAATGTGTTTTTACATTTTAATTTATTTTAATTATTATTATTATTATTATTATTATTATTAATGTTATTTTTTGTTTCTCTAATTTTAATGTTTATATATTTATATTTAATTTTTAATTTATGTTCTTATAGTTTTAATTTTGATATTTATTGTTTGATTTAATTAATTAATTTCGAATTGATTTTTACAATTATTTTCATAATTTGTTTAGGTTTGTTTAATATTTTAATTTTATATTTCTTTTATTATTGTAATTTTATTTTTATGATTTTTATTTCTATATTTATATTTTATTTTTACACTGTAATTTTTAATGTTTTCATTTTTTTTTTTAAATTTTATCCAGCACATTACGTCAAGTAGATACGTATATAATATTTGATTTTTAGAAATACTAGCACTTCGGCATGAAAATTCTCCAAAATTGGGCTGAAAGATTCAATTATCAGCATCTTTGAAAACATAAACTGTTCTTATGACAGGTGGTTAATAGGATACCACTATCTCATAAATGGTTAACCAAATTATTTGTAGGAATATCCATTTTATTTTATTTCAAATTGATTCTATAATTTTACATTTTACACGACTAGGCCTACTTATCCATTAGATTTTAAATATTTATTGTTGTGAAATTGCTTAGTTAATATTTTCATCGTAGTTATTCATTGTTTTCCAATTTCTTAATTTCATCCTGTATATATTTTTAATTAATTTAATTCCTCAACAGTTTTATTAAATTAGTTTCTTAAGGTTTAATTCTAATTTGCTGAAGAAAGTCCCATTGTTGGACCGAAACATGTACTAATTCCATTATAATTTGTATTGATTGGCGGAGCATTTTAATTAATTGCCCCTTAAATTGTAAATTAATCATTGTGATGACGAAACTGCGTTTGTTTACAATCCAGTTAACCACTACACGAATTCTAAAACATTGGTATAAAATTATGGAAATTTTCTTAAAATGTGTATCAATACCTTTAAATAGCCTTGTTCTTTGAAACGAATATTTAGATATTCAGAAATATGGGACAGTGGTTAGCGTTCTTGGCTGTCACTCCTGAGGACCGGGTTCAAATCCGAGCTCCACCAAGAATTATAATTCAATTATGCGGGTTGGAAAGGGGCACACGTAGCCCTATGAGGAAAAACTGAGAAGAGGTGCTTAGATTCCCATCTCAGCCATCCTGGAAATGATTTTCCGTGGTTTCCCCATTTCTACTCCAGAGAAATGCTGGGATGGTCCCTAACTTAAAGTCACGGCCGCCTCCTTCCCTATCCTATCCTCAATTAACAAATACACACACACTAGTACAACCATCACAATAACACAGGTTATCAGTAACCCAAATTACACACACACCCAAAATACACAGGGCTACATGACCATGATGCTGTAGCCCCTAAAATAAGCAACAACAACAATATTCAGTGCAGTGCTCTCTTAATCTATAACTGGGAAATGGGACTGGTCGTAGCGAGGCCGTAGAAATATAGTTGGCTATTGTGCCTGCACGGAAAATAGGAGATATGCTTTCGAATTCTGACTACAATTTCATTTTCAATTCGACAGCCATGGCCACTCGAAGGAGACTATTCTATAATAGTACATTCTGCAACTAGCCTATAACGGCAATAATTTAGACACGAGTATGTTTATAAAACGAGTTTTATAATTTCCATACAAGTGTCTTAATTACCATTATAGGCGAGTTGCATACGCCTGTTTATATTCGACGATAATTATAATTTTATTATATATACTGAACCCTTCAGAATAGCAGTGTTTTATGCAAGAATCTTAGATCAAGGGGTCGCGTTCAGTTCATAGTGTGGTGTTTACGTCCGCCAAACTACGTGCTTTTCTGAGGCAAGGGTTATAGGATGAAAACTATAACTAAGAAAGAAAGGAGACAAAACGTAAGATAATAACAAGATTTAATAACTAATTTGTGCATAAAGGAATAAAACAAAATAATAAACGAATCCTCCCTGAATTTTCCCCTGACATGAATATTTATCACTTTGAGGAGTCAGATGGATCTCCCCTTTTCTAATAAAATGTGGATCCCAGTTCCACTATCTTGCATATGAATTTATGTTCGCGTGGTGACTATCTACGGGAAATGAGTACTTGGATGATCATTCGTTCACAACGGGTTAACAGCCACGGTGCTCAAGAACAATCATCTCGTAAAATCAACTTTTATGGCTATGGGCATAACATTAATAAAAATCCTTAAATCTAACTCTGACACACATATTACAACTCTACTATTTACAGGCATCTCTCTGAGACCCTTATTAGTGTGGTGACACACTTAACAAATGAGCTGCCACAATGGCCAGATACTCAACAACAAGGAAAAACAGCGCCGCACGAGACTCACCGGTCACTGACATGGAAAATACACATAGAATAAACCAACAACAACAAACAACCTGAGTGGTTAAGATTACTTTATATTAACAAAACTGCATGTTAAGGAAACGCTTCGAAGGTAATCGTGTTTCGTAGGCAACTCCCATTTATTTAAACAATTTTACCATTGATCAGTTTCTCACATTTATATTTATTTTCAAGTAAATTTGCAGCCAGTCGTGCACTCCACTTTAATGAGCTCTGCTTGCGAAACTCAGCCAGCCCTTGTGACAACAACTCATCCATTCCACAATACCAGTCATGTCCCCCATCCAGTGTATATAAATAGCCGACCCGCTGAACTGTTATCTCAAGGAATCAACAGCCGCTAACATCTCCTCCCACTCAACATATGGTCAGACAATAATCACATATCCATAATTGTCCTCGCAAGGATGCAATATGAATCTGGTACCAAGCTGACAGAAATCAGTCTCTGCTGAAGTTCCCGCTTGTAATACCACAACAATATACTCACAGTACACACATCTGGGACTGACATAACACCTTTCACATGGGTCTGCTGAATTAGAGCTCGCAAACATTTAACACAATATTTAAAACCTACGATAGAGCTGAGTACTCTTCGTCACAAATTTACATTGCTCCAAAGGCAATAATCACACTGAATCTGATCAATAATAATTCTCAACATAATTTAATTACCCTCCAATCTACTATATAATTATATTAATTCAGTCCTACTTCTGAAACACGACATATCTCCGAGAGACGTTTTTAACCGCACTTCGTAACCTAGGCGAACACGGCCGTTCACATAGATACGTTAGTTAACACAACACAAAGAAAAGAACCTTCCATTAACTACAATTGTGCGAGCTGCTTCCAAACAAAAGTGTGTCAGATCAAAACAAAATATACTACATTAAATCACACAAGCAAAGTATTTACACAAAATATGTCCCATAAACCAAAAGTTAATTTAATAAATAATAAAATATTATTTGTACTCATCTCGTGTTGTAGTCACCCGTCAAAGAACATCAGACGCCATTCCCCAACTGGATGCTTCTCTATCTCATAGCAGCCATCTGGACAGACTGTTGAGACTTCCACACTTCTTCTGCATTCATCGATGTCATCCTTGCGCTGATACAAAAATTAGGTTATTATACACTTTATGCCTGACTACTAAATTCGCTTGTTCAGGTACTAAATTCCCTGTCACTGTTCGTTGGCGAATTATCGACGCTACTGTCCCTATAACTATAGTACTATGACTATCTATCACTGAATTTAACACTTTTCAATGAATATCTTGTGTCCTCGACACATAAAATACAAGTCTATCTCTTCAGACGAACAGAATCAAAGTCCTGTGTTCTCGACACATGGAATAAAAGTCAATGTCTGTAGACGCACAGAATAATAATAGTGTGTCCTCAACACAAGGAATAAAAGTCAATGTCTTGGCTCTTCGACACACTTATAAATGAACTGGCCCTTGGGTCTAGATGGAGGGGGATTTTATGTAAAAATTTCTCGAAATAATTGTGATACAGGAATGAAATACATATCACTGAACTCGTAATATTGCACAGGTCAAGAATATGCCCATTAATCCTAGATTCGATCGTAGAGATTTTGTCTAGGCGATTTCCCGCGTGAATGCTAGCCACCGCGTACCCCAGCCGGAGTTGGCGCGCAAGTAGGCATTCTCTTCTCATTGGTTCTCCATTTTCTGATAATTTGGCGGTTTCTAGTAGATCTTGGCGTCTTGGGAGTGTCTATTTTCTTCATCAGCCATTCACGTTACTGCATCATATTTCTTCTAGGCGCGAATATCACAATGAACATACCAGAACCATGTCTCACCGCGCGTCGCTTCTAAAATTGAGGTAGCCACACCTGTCCCTGTGATACATCGCTCTGCTATTTCTTTTCATAGCTCAAGTACTTAGCCTTTTGTTAAACTGATGCAGGTATGTCCCTACTGTCTCCAACAAATGCTTGAAATTTCCTCATCGCTGTCTGGCTACTTTCATGATGCTGGTTGAAATATTTATTAATTGAAGAAATAAAATAGTAGAATCATTTAACCAACATAGGGTAAAGGGTTCACAACTCTCCCACTCACAAAATTTCGAACTTAGGAATAAAGTCGACAATTTTACAATACTTCCGTAGGCCAATTTGTTTTATTTCCAGAATCACCCCTTTTTCTTACTTGGTCTAGGCGCTCCTGTCTTCAATGGCATTTACTCGTTTTCATGTCCTGCTTGTCTCTTCCCCTTCCAATCTTGCGTGACGCTCGATGCCTGCGGCAACACCTTACTTGCCTCGTTAATGTTTGTCAACAACAAGTCTACTTCCTCGTTCATCACGTGCCGTACTCAACTGCTCCCCGTTGACTTTGTTGATAGTAGGACGTCCGTATATTCAAACAGCGTCATTATTTCGGCGCTACCATGGTTCACATCGACGATATTTCTTTAGGTTGGCAGCGTTGTAAACTGACATTGTTCCTGTGCTCAATTCTTTCACTCTGTAAGCATTATTTCCAAGGTTTCTTACGATAGAATAGGGTCCTATTAATTTTTCGCAGAACTTGCTAAAGATTTTCTTTTCTGGGTCCGATGTAGCAGGTCGTTTTACCAAAACGAGCTGGTTGACTTCAATATCACCGTGGAACCTCTTATTTCTTACTCGCCGTAATCTGCGGTCTGCTTGTTTCCTCATGTATTCTCTCGTTCTTTCAATTCTCAGGTCTGGTGCTATCATGGGATCTTGTGGACAGTTAATGATGCTTTTCCACGTTCTTACTGGATACTCGTTCTTGTGTAGGACCATAGGGATTTGTCCTGTTGACTCGTGCCTGGTAGAATTCATGCATGTCTCTACGTCCTTAATTTTATCGACCCATTTGTGGTGTTCGTTCGGAATGAAGATCCTTAAATATGCAGTTACAGATTTAATTATTCTCTCGCTTGGATTAGCTTGGGCATGTCGGATACTGCTTAAAACATGTTTTATACCCATGTCTTCCATTCCTTTCTTGAATTCGGCGCTTGTGAAATAACTGCCGTGATCTGATAATATAAACTCTGGTTTTCCAAGGGTTGGAATAACTCTATTACGAATGCGACTGAGTACCTGCTTCGATGTTGTTTTCTGAATAGGGCATAGTACCACAAACTTAGAAAATACATCAATGCACACTAGCAAATGACGGCAACCTCTCCTTCCCTTCGGAATTGGACCAAGACAGTCCACCGCCAGTAGCTCACATGGTTTCTGAGGTAGCAATGGTCTAGGATATTGCCTCAGTAAATAATTATTTGGCTTTGTTCTCTGACACGGGTCACAAGTTGTAATGACGTCACATATAGTTGTTCTCATACGTGGCCATGTAAATGTCTCTCCTATTGTCGCTTCGCACTTGTCTAAGCCCACGTGACCGTAACTTTCGTGCTTATGCCATGTCAATCCTCGTTGTAACGATGCAGGTACTAATATGCGTAACTTGGTGTGGTCATTATCTACCCATTTGTGTAGCAAATTGTTGACATAAACATATCTTCCTTCTTTGGCTTTCGCTTCTCGAAATGCAGGTGTTCCTGTAGGTAGTTGCTTTTTGAAGTATTTAATTAATAGCATCATCCATGGTTCCGCTTCCTGTTCTCGCTGTATCTCACGTAACTCCTCCAAGAATTCCCGGTCCTTCGGTGTTAACTCCAAGTGTTGTACCATCGCTGTTTCTTCATTATCAGGCTCTGGATTCCTGCTGAGTGCATCCGGTATCACGTTCATCTTCCCTGGACAATGTTCAATTTCAATGCTGAACTGCTGAATGTATATAGACCAACGTGTCACACGTTCGCTTGCCATTGACGTCTTAAACAAGAATGTTAATGCCTTGTGGTCAGTTCTGACAACAATCGGGTAACCATAGATTATTCGTTTCCATTGTTGGAGCGCATGAAGGATGGCCAACAATTCTAGCTCGGTTACAGTATAGTTCCGCTCGTGCTTACGCAATTTTCGGCTGACAAATGCCAAATATGTTTTGTGCTGCAGGTTAGCTGGATCCTCTTGGTAGAGCATAGCACCTATCCCAATTAGTGAAGCATCCGCTTGGATTATAAATTTGAGCTTGAAATCTGGATATCCTAATTTAATGCAGTTTTCTAATAGCTGTTTTGTTGCTTGGAATGCCTTCTCACATTCCGCGTTCCATGACCATTTGTTATTTTTCTTTAACATTTCTTGCATAGGAGCTACAGTCTCTGTATAACCTGGACAGTTTTCTTTAAAGAATCCCGTTACGCCTAAGAAAGCCCGAATGTGCTTGACTCTCGTTGGTGTAGGGAAATTCTTTATCGCTTCAATCTTGGCTGGATTTGGCTTCACTCCCTCCTTGTCAATGACGTGACCCAAATATAAGATCTCGCTCTTGAAGAAATGCGATTTCTTCAGGTTTACTTTGAAATTCGATGCTTTCAGGTTGCCCAATACTTTATCTAAATTTTCCATGTGAGTTTCAATGTTGTCGGATGCCAACAGAATGTCGTCAATGTATCGCACCGTCATCTCCTTTACTTCCTCGGTTAGGTTCCGGTCCAGTGCTCGGATTAAAGCGCAGCCCGCTGTTTTGACCCCAAATGGCATTCTGACGAAACAATATGTCTGGTTATCGAATAAGAAGCCAGTTAGAAGCTGTGACTTCTCATCCAATTCAAGATGGTGGAACGAGCTCGTCAGATCGACTGATGAATAAATGCTCTTGTTTTTAAAGCCTTTTAATACGTCTCTGATCATTGGCGCTCTGTCATACTCAGGAAAAATGAGTCTCATGTTGAGATTTCTGGCATCTAAACAAAGTCTAATAGATCCATTTGGTTTTGTGACTGCCAAAATCGCATTTAGATAAGGTGTAGGTGTCTTCCTTATCACTCCAGCTTCTAACATCTCATCTATAATGATTTTAACTTGCCCACGATACTTTTCAGGAATTGGGTACAATCTGCTTTTGAAAGGTGACCAGTCCTCGACTTGCATAGAGTACTTGAAATTTAAAATTTTCCCAGGTACTGTATCAAATACTGATTTGTGCTTCCTTAAAACCTCTTCCAACTGTTTTCTGTGTTCACCCCCAAGTTGAATGTCATTGAGCCGCTCCTGTAGTAACTCTTCAAATTGTGCATCACTGTCATCTCCTTCTGTTAATAAAGACCATATCTCCTGGGATTCTATCTCCTCATCTAGTTCCACAACAGCCCCTTCTATGATGTTATCTTCCGCCTTTCGTACCTCCTCTTCCGTCTCTTCTGATATTGCTTCCAATGCCCAAGAATTTACATCTCTTCCGGTAGTGATTTCATCCATATGCAATCCCACGTTTTTCAGCTTGTCATATTCTCTAAAACTGACTGTATTCTTGTGTAAATCTATCACTGCTTGATAGTCACAAATGAAATTTGCACCAAGAATTATATTGAAATTCATCTTTGCCATGATAATGAATGTTTGCCCAAAAGTATGTTCCAATATGTTCAGCTCTAAGTATGCCTGACGTTTACAAGTAACGGTGCGTTCAGGAATAACACCCCTCACTTTGAGCTGTGGTACCGGAATTACAGGAATATTCTGAGTCCGTCCCAACTCTCGAACCAAGGCCTCCGATACTAGACTGATCTGTGACCCCGTATCCAATAAACATATTATATTAATTCCACCAATCCTTGCGTAAATAATGGGTAATTGCCTAATTTCATCGTTCCGTGGTTTCACCGTCTCCTCCAGGCAATCTTCTGGTAAAGCAATCCATTCTTGTATGTTCGCTACTATCCATCCATCTTCAACTTCCGACTGTTGTGTTTGGAGACTGTCTCCTTGATCCAAAATTAACATTTTTTTTAGCTCCATTTCGACTCCCATCATCCTTCTGTCGCTCATGTCCTTGATATTCCTCTTGTCTCAGTAGACTTCCAGCTTCCTCAGTATGTGTATCTGGGTTCTTTCTGTTCCCAATGGCCTTTTCCCATCTTCCTAGTTCTCCACCTTGATTAGCGTGTAACTCCTCTAAGTAATTTTGTGATTGAGCGTGCCTATCATCCCAGTCATCTCGATAGTTACGTTGATCTCCTTGATTTTGATCTCTCCTTCCTTTCCATCTTTGATTGGCATTGTAATCACCGTATCTTCCATAAGGCCTGTCATTCCTTCGATTATCACGCCATTGTTGATATCCTCTCTGTTGGTATCTATTGTTGCCCTGGTATCTATTGTTGTAGTAATTTTCGTTACGCTGATATGGTCTGTTTTCCCCTTCTTCCTGGTTTCGCCTAGGTATGGAGGTGCTCGTATTAGTACCCTGCGTTTTAGTATTTCCCTGTTTTGTTTTTACGACCTCTGTAGTGTTGACTAATTCCAGCTGTCTTCCTCCTCTAAAATGACTATGAGATGTGGTCTCATCTATTTGCCGTAATATCTGCTCTGCATGTAGGGCCGTACTGACGTTTGCTGCGACTAGCACTTGCTGTACATTAACTGGCATTTGCCTTGCTATTGTCATCACCAAATCTGATTCGTTTAATGGGTAATCCAGATCGCGAAATTTTAGCATTTGCATGTTAAAGAAATCTGAGTATTTTGTCTGCTGGGTAGTTTGGTATTTTCTAGAGTAAAGCTCCATTCTTAAACTCTGTTGTATGGCGGGAGACCAGTATTTGCGCAGAAACGCTAAGTTAAAGTCTGACATGGTTCCAAATGTATATTTGAAACTTAAAAACCAGGTGAGAACATTCCCTGATAAAAATCTCTCCATCATTCTCAATCTACGTGCTTCAGGTACCCCAGTGTCATTAAAATGGTCTTCAATCTCTTTGATAAAGGCCTTAGGTGTTACCCCTGAATTTTCGGTGTATTTCTGCGGTTTGTAGTCATTTGAGCGAATTACTTGAATAAGTTGTGTGGGCTGATGACCGTCCTGTGGTGTTGAGCTTCTATCTACGTTCTTACGAAATCCTTCCGTGTTTGTTGTTAATGGGCTCTCTGCTTGATTCTGACTTCCTGCTATGCTGGGTTGGGGACTATGTGAGTCATCCTGCTTGTCTTTCAATGCTCCCGTTTTAAATATAGACGATTGTTCTAATGAGCGAAGTTCGGCTTTAATGATCCTGTCTGTCTGCTCTTTAAGTCTATTTTTTACCTCTTGCTCCAAAGCTTGAATACGCGTGTGGTTTTCGCCTACTGTTTTAATAATGGTGGATCTTTCCTCTCTAGAATCAATATTCATTTTCTTCCAATCTTTCCTGATCTGTTCTTTAATCGTGCTTATTTTTTCTTCAATTTGGCTCTTATTTTCATCCTGATTATTTTCTATCTGGCTTAGCCTTTCGTCTAATGTACTCTTAAATTGTTCTTGTTCCGTTTCTAAGCCTTTCCACTGTTCCGCTGATTTTATCTCTAGACGGTCCATATCTTTAATTATGCCTGATATGTTCTCATCTACTGCTGATATTTGTTGTTGAATGACCCTGCCACTTTTCTCCATCTCCTTAAATCGACCTTCCAACTTATCTTGAGCTATTTTGACCTAGCTTGTATTCATTGTGCATGCTATTTCAATCTGCTCTAATTTAGCTAACACCGTTTCATCGAGAATGCTAAGTTTTTTTTATCGAAAATACTCTCCATTTGTTTAATCTGCTCTAATTGTTTCTCATTATTTTTGCTTACATCAAGGGCCAGTAATATCATCTGTTGGTTTGTGTGCTCTTTCATCTCTGCGGTTAACGAAGCTAATTGGTTCGTGTTTTTATTATTTTGCGCCTCTAACTGTGAATTTATAGTGTCATTAATTTCACTCTTTAACAACCTAGCTTGTTCCGCCTGATATTCATTTTGCTCAATTCTACTGTTATTTAACTGTGTCCGCAATGATTCACTTTGTTCTAACAGTTTAGCATTTAGCGATTTACTTTGTTCTGACAGTTTAGTATTTAGCGATTCACTTTGTTCTGACATTTTCGTATTTAGCGATTCACTTTGCTCTAACAGTTTAGTATTTAGCGATTCACTTTGCTCTAACAGTTTAGTATTTAGCGATTCACTTTGTTCTGACAGTTTAGTATTTATATGTTCAGATAATTTTGTATTCAACGCTTCACTTTGCTCTACCATACTAGTGTTTATAGATTGACTCTGTTCTGATAATTTAGCGTTCAACGCTTCACTTTGCTCTGCTAATTTAATATCCAACAATTCCTGAGTTCTCCTCGCTGCACTTTCAATGATCTCCTGGATCTGCGCCACCGTTGCCATGTTTTACAATTTATATGAGACATATGGGAAATGGCATACGCCAATGCCCTTTGACACGCACATAAATCCAATGCACATTTAATTTCTTTATTCTACTCAGTTCATTTATTTTTACCTTTAATCCCATTAGTTGATTGCATCTCTGAGTAGTTCTAGTTTTACTCAATTTAATTTTAACCCCAAGCACATATTTAGTCATTAAACAGTTATCCTGATCTGATATTAACACTGACTAATTAACAAAGTATTAATTGTCATTTTAGGCTACAGCCTCCTAATATTTCCATGAGTTTGACTTTCTACACAAATCTAGTTTTAACTTTATCATTGGGCGCCCGGTATCACATCTTAATTTTACTTTAATTTAAAAGACAACAACGTGAACCGTATTTTACTTTGCAAACTCCTGATTTTAATTTATCTTTCACACATTTGGCGGTATCCACTTCGCCTCAACTACTTTTAATAAAATATCACTTCCCGGTGATTAAATACTGTCATATCTGCCTGCACTTGCGGCATGCCAGTTTTACTCAAATGCGCCACTATTGACATGTGTAATCTCCCCGTTACAGCACAGTGAATAGCCCCACCGTTGGCCGCCAGTTTTCACCTATGAACCCTTCAGAATAGCAGTGTTTTATGCAAGAATCTTAGATCAAGGGGTCGCGTTCAGTTCATAGTGTGGTGTTTACGTCCGCCAAACTACGTGCTTTTCTGAGGCAAGGGTTATAGGATGAAAACTATAACTAAGAAAGAAAGGAGACAAAACGTAAGACAATAACAAGATTTAATAACTAATTTGTGCATAAAGGAATAAAACAAAACAATAATAAACGAATCCTCCCTGAATTTTCCCCTGACATGAATATTTATCACTTTGAGGAGTCAGATGGATCTCCCCTTTTCTAATAAAATGTGGATCCCAGTTCCACTATCTTGCATATGAATTTATGTTCGCGTGGTGACTATCTACGGGAAATGAGTACTTGGATGATCATTCGTTCACAACGGGTTAACAGCCACGGTGCTCACGAACAATCATCTCGTAAAATCAACTTTTATGGCTATGGGTATAACATTAATAAAAATCCTTAAATCTAACTCTGACACACATATTACAACTCTACTATTTACAGGCATATCTCTGAGACCCTTATTAGTGTGGTGACACACTTAACAAATGAGCTGCCACAATGGCCAGATACTCAACAACAAGGAAAAACAGCGCCGCACGTGACTCACCGGTCACTGACATGGAAAATACACATAGAATAAACCAACAACAACAAACAACCTGAGTGGTTAAGATTACTTTATATTAACAAAACTGCATGTTAAGGAAACGCTTCGAAGGTAATCGTGTTTCGTAGGCAACTCCCATTTATTTAAACAATTTTACCATTGATCAGTTTCTCACATTTATATTTATTTTCAAGTAAATTTGGAGCCAGTCGTGCACTCCACTTTAATGAGCTCTGCTTGCGAAACTCAGCCAGCCCTTGTGACAACAACTCACCCATTCCACAATACCAGTCATGTCCCCCATCCAGTGTATATAAATAGCCGACCCGCTGAACTGTTATCTCAAGGAATCAACAGCCGCTAACATCTCCACCCACTCAACATATGGTCAGACAATAATCACATATCCATAATTGTCCTCGCAAGGATGCAATATGAATCTGGTACCAAGCTGACAGAAATCAGTCTCTGCTGAAGTTCCCGCTTGTAATACCACAACAATATACTCACAGTACACACATCTGGGACTGACATAACACCTTTCACATGGGTCTGCTGAATTAGAGCTCGCAAACATTTAACACAATATTTAAAACCTACGATAGAGCTGAGTACTCTTCGTCACAAATTTACATTGCTCCAAAGGCAATAATCACACTGAATCTGATCAATAATAATTCTCAACATAATTTAATTACCCTCCAATCTACTATATAATTATATTAATTCAGTCCTACTTCTGAAACACGACATATCTCCGAGAGACGTTTTTAACCGCACTTCGTAACCTAGGCGAACACGGCCGTTCACATAGATACGTTAGTTAACACAACACAAAGAAAAGAACCTTCCATTAACTACAATTGTGCGAGCTGCTTCCAAACAAAAGTGTGTCAGATCAAAACAAAATATACTACATTAAATCACACAAGCAAAGTATTTACACAAAATATGTCCCATAAACCATAAGTTAATTTAATAAATAATAAAATATTATTTGTACTCATCTCGTGTTGTAGTCACCCGTCAAAGAACATCAGACGCCATTCCCCAACTGGATGCTTCTCTATCTCATAGCAGCCATCTGGACAGACTGTTGAGACTTCCACACTTCTTCTGCATTCATCGATGTCATCCTTGCGCTGATACAAAAATTAGGTTATTATACACTTTATGCCTGACTACTAAATTCGCTTGTTCAGGTACTAAATTCCCTGTCACTGTTCGTTGGCGAATTATCGACGCTACTGTCCCTATAACTATAGTACTATGACTATCTATCACTGAATTTAACACTTTTCAATGAATATCTTGTGTCCTCGACACATAAAATACAAGTCTATCTCTTCAGACGAACAGAATCAAAGTCCTGTGTTCTCGACACATGGAATAAAGTCAATGTCTGTAGACGCACAGAATAATAATAGTGTGTCCTCAACACACGGAATAAAAGTCAATGTCTTGGCTCTTCGATACACTTATAAATGAACTGGCCCTTGGGTCTAGATGGAGGGGGATTTTATGTAAAAATTTCTCGAAATAATTGTGATACAGGAATGAAATACATATCACTGAACTCGTAATATTGCACAGGTCAAGAATATGCCCATTAATCCTAGATTCGATCGTAGAGATTTTGTCTAGGCGATTTCCCGCGTGAATGCTAGCCACCGCGTACCCCAGCCGGAGTTGGCGCGCAAGTAGGCATTCTCTTCTCATTGGTTCTCCATTTTCTGATAATTTGGCGGTTTCTAGTAGATCTTGGCGTCTTGGGAGTGTCTATTTTCTTCATCAGCCATTCACGTTACTGCATCATATTTCTTCTAGGCGCGAATATCACAATGAACATACCAGAACCATGTCTCACCGCGCGTCGCTTCTAAAATTGAGGTAGCCACACCTGTCCCTGTGATACATCGCTCTGCTATTTCTTTTCATAGCTCAAGTACTTAGCCTTTTGTTAAACTGATGCAGGTATGTCCCTACTGTCTCCAACAAATGCTTGAAATTTCCTCATCGCTGTCTGGCTACTTTCATGATGCTGGTTGAAATATTTATTAATTGAAGAAATAAAATAGTAGAATCATTTAACCAACATAGGGTAAAGGGTTCAATACATCATTTACATAGAACGTGTTATTCGGCTAAGCCATTATACAACTTTTTAGAAATAGTAATCAATGATATGCTTGCCACACACAAGGTTTCACCTTTCAGTGGCATATGTGATATCTCTTCCTGCTCTGTATGAATTTGATATCCTATTTCGACCTGTCTTTATCATAATGTGACAATATAATTTAATAATTGTAAATTTACAGGTTAAACAATGAGTAGGAAGTGTAAGGAAATTCATAAAATGTGTACAGTTATTCTGAATTTTGTAAAATGTGTCTATTTGTAACGATTTAATAATAATGTTCTAAAATAAAAATTCATAAATATCAGTCGAGATTCTGTCAGCTGACTTAAGTGAAGAGCGCATGCGCTGGATTCCCACTAAGGATCAAAGTCCTTCCAAAACTTTGTTCTTCTCTTTCTTGGGAATTGTGTGGACTCAGCGTTGCTCTCTCTGCTCAATAACAAATTCGAAAGCTTTGAAACATTGTTTATTCTGAACTAGCACCAACAGATAGCACTCAGGTACTATGTGGGATGATTTTGTTATTTTTGTCAAATAACACACAATAGGCTGTTACAGACACTTTAAAATTAAAATATATCGTATTATCAACAAGTTATTCTTCAAATTCGATGCGTATAGAAAGTCAACAGAAGGCAAATCAATGGAGTCCCAAATAGAACAGTCCCTGGCGAAAATGTTTCGCTTAAGAAATCGCTTTACTGAGTAGAGCTGGTTCCGTGGATCTAATGTCATAAGCCTGCTCCCTCCATGACGTTCTGGTAAATAATAATATCGTATGACCTCGGATGCCGGGTGCAAGCTTTGTTATTTGACACCCAGAGGGTAGCTTGCATGTCGAATTTCGTTGTTCCTTGAAGCACTATGAAAGTGAAGGAGGTTAGGTATCTAAGCTCCTTGAACACTAGAGCGCTTTCTAGTAGAGAAATGAGGAACTTAGTGTTGGCGGAAACTCCCGAGATTAATTTTGCCATTATGAACACGGCCTACTGAATTCAAATGGGTTCTTTGACATCGTATGACATGGTGTCGTAATTTTTGCCGCCTTTCAAAAATCACTTACCACGGGAACCTGCAATCTGGGGGTTAGTAGACCGACACGCTATCCACTCACCCACCGTGGCAAGCTGACGTTCTGGTGAGTTAATGTCAACAACAGCATTCACTAAAATTGTCGGTGAAATTGTACGAATGCAATCCCTTTGTAGAAATTGGAGTTGTGGATATTAAGGTACAGTGCTATTTATTTTGCAATATTCCGCAGTTTGTTTATGCAAACATTTGGGACGGTGCACACTTTCCATGTCTGTAATTAATATTGGCTAGGGTAGAAGGATGGTGTGTTGCAAACTTCCGGGCGTAGATCCTAAATTTCTTGCATATTTCATAGTATTCCCTTGTTACCGTAAAGGTTCGTGCTGATTTTGTCTTTGTGTTTGGGATTGTAACTGCAATGGTTGATCGGATATCCTTGTCAACTTTCAAATAATGTAATTCATGTCTGATATGTTGGATTTTGAGCGCATGTGCGAAGCTATACTTACCTAATTGGTCAATGAATGAAAATATTGAGCTTTGATTGGTTGGAGAAACTGTATCAGAATGAAAAATGGTACTTTAATGACTGTCATTATGACACAGTTTTCTGACATATTTACATTTCGACGTCGACGAACATAATAGTACATTATGCAACGAGCCTATAATGGCAATAATTAAGACACGAGTATGTTTATAAAACGAGCGTATGCGAGTTTTATAATTTTACATACGAGTGTCTTAATTACCATTATAGGCGAGTTGCATACGACTGTTTATGTTCGACGATAATTATTATAACTGTTTTATGTTCGAACATAAATATTCATAAACATCTGTCGAGATTTCGCCAGTATTATCCACTGAACAGAGCGCATGGGACGCAGAGAATGCCTTGTATTTGACCATGGCCTCCTCGATTACCCTACTATGACACTAGGCCAGGCAGTGAAATGTAAATTAGAAGGCCGTGGAACTCAGCGCATCTAATAGGTCAAACAACTGTTTCTTGAGCTCTGATTGGTGGGAGAAACTGTTTCATATTGATAAATAGTGTTATAATGAGCCTCATTATAGTATAGTTTCCTGACATATAATAGTCAGGGTCGAACATAAAGTTCATTATGTAAGTTTAAATATATTTTGGTCTCCCTACCGACCGGATGATCGAGAGTGAGAGCAGTGTTGCAGTATTTATGATGAAGTTAGAGGCGAGAAGCAGCTATCCCCTGAGACGGGCGATCAGTCGATTCACGCTAACCCTGAGGGGCCTGCATCCCGCCTGACAAGACAACCCCCATAGGGACCGTGTAACCTCCCCCTCACAAGAGACACTAGGCCTACACACCAAACATATAATTGTTGTTATACTGCAGAAAGAGGTAAGAGATATCTCGGCCATTTGTACAACAACTCGTGTCATCGTCTCGTACTGTAGTTATTCAGTCTACGCTCACGAATGGAATACCGTAATTGAATAGGGATGAACTTATCAAACTAGTACAAGAAAAGCTCAAGAAATGCAAAATTGCGTATCATGTATAAAAAGGAAAGGCTATATCCTTCTAACGAATTATCTGCTGAAGCACACGTCATGCATATAGGACAACTTTATGTGACTGAAGTGCTTGGTCAATGTACGGATATGTCCTAATTCTTAAACATTTATGCATGTAATTATTTTCTTCTTTGCTGGATGTAATATAGCTTATTCTAATAATAATAATAATAATAATAATAATAATAATAATATGATATACGACGGATGATCGACTCCCGATGGACGAAACGTATCTTCAGTATCTTTGACTCAAAACCAAAAACGACAATGCCATGGTACGTTAACGTCCAGAAAGATCTTAAAGAAATGGGGATACGAGCAGAAGATGCACAAGACCGAAATCCTTATAGAGCAGACATCAAGACGTTTGACACTTTACGGGACGAAAAACGGACAACTGGTGCGAAATGGACATAAGGACGTCGTGCTAAACACAGTGAGCTCATGAAGTCAATGTGGATCAAGCGAAAAATGAACAAATGCCAGAATGTAAAATGAGGCTTATCGTTGTCCCTAGTTGGCCGATTAGCGAAATTGAATGAAAATGAATAGAAATAATAATAGAAAAACTCAATGAAATAGCAGCCAAAACAGGACTCCAAATTTCATTTGAGAAGACAAAGTATATGGAAGGGACTAAATCAGGTTTCAACAATCACCATTAATAACTAACTATGGGAATATCACTCAAGTAGACAAAAGTAAATATTTAGGTGAAATTATTGAACCAGCAGGGTTAAATCAGCAAGCTAACACAGAAAAAAATAAAAATTACAAAGCATACAAAATTACTTGGAACAGATACAATAAAAGAACAACAGTATATCAAGAAAGGCAAAATTAAGTAATTATAACACAGTCGTTAAAACAGAAGCTCTATATGCATCTGAAAATATTATAATTGGTGGCGAAAATTATCGAAAAACAACAAAGAAAAATCGTCGGGAAAATCTTAGGACCAACGTGTGAAAATGGAATTTGGATGAAAAAGAAATCACATGAAATTTATTAAGTTACAGAAAAAATCACAGATACCATAAGGAAACGGCGTTACAGTTTTACGGACACCTATATACGGTAGAATGGATAATAACAGGATAACAAAGACAATTTTCAACCTAGCCTTATCAACGAAAAATCAAAACTGGCTAAAGGAAATCAGGAAGACATAAATGAAATTGGGTGTCATGAAGAAACCATTCAAGACAGAACAAAATTCAGAACTTTAATTCACAAACACACATTTTCTGAGAAGCCCACTCGACAAAATACAGGATGGACAGAACAGCGTAAAAGGTAACACAGCGAGAGGATGAAGAGATATTGGGAAGGGAAGAAGAGAAAGTGTTAATACGTTCAAACGCGCTCCTTAGTTAGGCACAACGAATCCAAAAAAGAATAATAATATGAATGTTACTATCATTAAGTCAAAGTTTGAAATTGAATGGAGTTCTTTCCAAGTGTTTTATCATTTTAAATAATCTTATCGACTTCGTCGTTACGCTGAGGTCTGGCGTTACGTTACGGCGACGGGACGATGCACTGAGGTGTGTGACGTCATAGTACCGCTTGGTGCATGTGTTCCCCGACAATCTCTACTTCGTTCGTCTGTGTCTGTTAGGTAGTCAGCCAGAAGGCTGGTTAGATCCTCAAACAGTAACGCCATTAGGTTATGTGAGTAGATACCCACAAAAACCCAAGGCAGCGCTATATTGAGGCGTACTAGGCAAAAAGAGGAGTGAGGTAGTTTGCCATTGCTTTCCTCACTGAGTCAGAACAGTAGTACTAACCCTATGAGTAGAACCTTTCACAACATCCACAGGCACTGGCTGTGCCCTGAATGCCATTACTAAGCACCACCCACACCTCAGTAGCTTCCATATAATCACTGCCATGAGTGAGACTGAGACATCGGTGAAAAGCCACCTTTTACTCTAGCCTGTGCCAACAGACAAATGCAATTGTACTGCATTCATCAAGGGATGGCAAACATCCAGGGATGGCGAACTTCGTTCGTATAAGACAAAAATCCCCGATTCTTGGATGTCACGGGTAATCTCGAGAACCACTGGATGGATTTTGATGCGGTTTTCACCATTTTGTAAAGGATATCTCGAGGAAAGATTCTGTAGAAAATAATTTATTTATGATCAAAGGAAGCCAAGCAGTAACGATTTCAGTGAAAAAGTTAGAAACAAACTTGGCGTCCGTGCGCTTCTTGAGCTTACGCTGGGCAAACCGTTAAAAATATCAATATACTATGAGCGTAAGAATTGGTCAGCATGAAAAGTTCTACAAAAAAGTCCGAGAGAGCATGTCTCTATCTTCAATACATCGCCCACTATAAGTGGTTTTAGACGGGATGGAAGGGGCACGTCCCCGCACGCTCTGGTGAGCGTGACGGCATCCCGCGCACTTGACCTTGCTTTGCCCTTGGTTTGCACTTGCCGTTCACGAGTAATTTGAAACAAGATAAGCGAGATAAGTATTATGCAGATAATTTTCTAACATGTCAAGAGTCTTTGGTTTCGAGCGAAGCGAGAAGCCTCCAGCCTTTCTAGCATTTTTCAGCATTTGTAGCATTTAAAATTATACAACGTCTAGTCTTTCAGACTGACTGTCACTTTTTTTCTTAAAGTCAGCGTGGAACAGAATCACTCTGAGGACGGCCGCCATCAGTGCACGGATAAGCACCTCGAGTCTACGAACGTGCAGTTCAAACCCCGCCGAATTCGTCGGATTTTTAAGAGCGTTAAAAATCCCTCAGTATGCCTTCCTTCGGAGGAGAAGTAAAGCCGGTGGTCCCATGTCATACATTTATGGCATGATAAAGATCCTTGCACTAATTACACTTGTGTGAAGCTAAATTATAGGTTAGATTTGACTGACGCTGTTAGGTTCCAACGTTCGTCGCCAGGAGCCGACTGCTGTGGCATCTAGTAAGTTAACCAAGTTCATAAATAGTTGGTCGTTGACGGTGGCATTTGGTGCGAAAAGTTGGAACTACTTGAAAATCCAATGTCTGCAGTCCTTACTTGAATATTAAAAAAAGATATCACACACTAATACAGCCATCACAATTAATACCGGTTATCAGACAGATTCTACTCACACCCAAAGTACACGGGGCAACATGACCTCGTTGTCGCAGCCCCTAAACTGATGAACCAACTAGTTCCTTATGCCTTGGTGTAAGTGACTAAACACACCAACCCGGACAGCAGATTCGCGATTGCCGTCACATTTTCAAGTCTTGCGCAATAGATATGACCGACCACTGTGTAGGGAGTTATTTCTATATTAATAATAAATATAATTATTATCGGTATTACAGAAAAGTTATCTGTCCTTTACAAATCAAATCAAACTATTGATAAGCGTACATTTCCATACTCTATTCCTAAATATTACAATATGCTTCCTAAAAACATAACATAGCAGTTACATAAATCTAAAAATTGTATACGAAACACAAAGAGTTCTAACACCACTATTTCTACTTCGCTATTTCAGTTCATATTTGAATATGTAGGCATAATATTACACTCACAAGGCTTTGTCTGCTGTGGTATAGTTCACATGGATTCTTCTCGGACACTGCTGAATTTGGCATTCATCATACAGATTTCAGAATGTACATCTTTCTACCAATAGAATATATTTACGTATATATTTATTATAACGGAAATTCCAGCGATCGAGAAAACAACAAGAAGTTCCGTGACGAACTAAGGAGCCTACTTTTCTCGAAATGTAAGATTCATTTCAATGATTAATCTGTATGGATCTATCTAGAATAATGACGAAATTGAGTTGGTAATATCGAAATTTCTAATTAGTTCGAAATATAACTGGCATAATGTAGCCTAATAAGGCACTACAGTTGGCAGCCCTGGTGACTGAATATATTCTTAGTTCCATCTCTTAAGGTACAGAATACAAAATTTGGCTGAAGTCCAATGGATAGTATGGACGTTACATGCAGTTAAACATTGGATCTAACAGCGCGCGTAAAATCATGTTGGCAACAATGTCATGCATGTATTGGTCAGAAATAATCTGAACTATTATGATGAAATCCATTTATTTTTATAGAAGTTACATGTATTTTAAAATCGGACCAATCAGCAGGCTTAGAATCATGTTGGAAGCACTGACGTATATTAATTACTCCAAATTAATATAGAATGTACGTGTGCAAAGTTTAGTGCTGTTGGCTTGAATACTTTGTGATATATTGATATTAGGGTAAAGAAATAGAGACAGCATTTATTAACAGTTGGCAGCCCTGGTTGCTCTTAAGAATACGCAGTCATATCTGTTATAGTACACATAGACCATACGAAATTTGGTTGAAATCCAATTGATAGTATAGAAGTTACATGTATTTACAATTGGTCCTATAGGCAGGCTTAGAATCATGTTGGTAGTACTGAGGTCCATTAGGTACTCCAAATTAATCTAGAATGTCGGGTACTATACGTGTGCATAGTTTAAAGCTGTCGGCTTGCATACTTTCTGATATATTGGTATTTGGATAAAAACAATAGAGAGTGCATTTATTAAAAGTTGGCAGCCCTGGTGGCTCTTAAGATTCCACTCAGTCATTTCTGTCTATCTACACATAGTACATACGGAATTTGGTTGAATTCCAATTGATAATGTAGAAGTTATATGCATTTAAAAATTGGATCTATCAGCATGCTTAGAATAATTTTGGCAACACTCTCATGTATAGCCTCCTGAAAATTAAACTGAAATATTATTATCTATATGTGTGCCAATTTTGGTATAGCACCCATGCATACCTTCCAAGATATACAACATTGAGCTAAAATTTCAATTGCGATTTTTCAGCAGTTGGTAGCACTGACATCATTTTCAAATACGGCATTGTGATATCCAGATAGAGATCTTTCCTCATACCAAATTTGGGTTCCATTGCTACAGCCGTTTAGGAGTTGATAGGGGGGGGGGGACACACACAGACAGACAGACAGACAGACAGACAGAAGGACAGACAGACACACATTTTCCGGATCGATCTCATAAGTCAACTTTTTCCTCGTTTTTAGAAAATGCGAAAAGTAGGCTAATAAAAAATCTACGATATTGTAGTATCAAGGACAAGATCTACAGAATATGTGCAATGGAACTGCATCAAGTCACCGTATTTGAACAATGTAGCCTACAAGTATGTTCTAAGACTTAAAAATCTATGATGTATTTTCTTGTATCGGAGAGTGTAATATTGCTTATTTCAATACAGTATAATATTATTAAAAATAATGCCTCTGAACCCTTCATCATTGGAGCCAAATATCTTATTAAAGACTTAGAGAAACAAGAGAGGAAGATATTGAAGAAAATCCTTGGTTCAGTCTGCTCAGAAGGAATCTTGATGAAACGGAAGTCTTAAGGCGCGTTTAAACCGGAGTTGACAACAGTGTTGCCAACAAATGTTGACAACATTTACAAAAATCGTACTAAAATGTTTGTCAACATTGCTGCCAACAATGCTGTCAACACAGAAAAAGTGTTGGCAACATTACCCACCAGCAGTCGGTAAAGATCAAAGAGGGTTGTTAACATTAGTTGGCAGCAATGCTGACGGGACTTAAAGTGACCCGCAACAATGTTGGCAACAATTCCCCTTCAACTGTCCAGCGCACGTGGTTGGCCAACACGGCTTCACTTTAGTCACGGCTGTTGCTGGTAGTACTGGACTTCTGTTTGTGGTGTCGAACTGTCGAAGTGCAAGTTAATAAGGACAACCTTTTAAGAGAATTTGATTGGTCGCGGGATAATGTCCTAATTTTGATCGAGCTCTATCGTGAGCAATCAGTTGTCTGGAACCCGATGGACCCAGACTTCAAAAACAAAAACCTGAATAACTATGCCTGGAATGACATTTCTAGGGAAATGAAAACCACCAATTCTGAAGTTCAAGCAAAAAATATATAGATCTTAAGCCGCACAGTTCCAAAGGGAGCTTAAGAAGAAGAAAAGTTGTTCGGGGACTGTATGCGAAACGCGCCAAAAAAGAGCTAAATTGTTGTCAACAAATCTTACCATTCTCGATATTCGCCAACATTGTTGCCAGCATTTGTTGTCAACTTTTGTTGTCAACATGTTGTCAACGAAAGTTGGTAACATTTGGTGTAAACGCAGCTTTAGGAACTCTATCAGCACGCTGAAAAGATCACTAACATCTTAAGAAAAAGGCGATTGAAGTTCTACGGCCACATTCTCAGAATAAAGTAAACTACAGTATGACAGGCTCACCAAAAGGATTCTTAGCCTTGCTCTTTCAATGAAAGTCAAGCACAACTGCCTTAGTGAAATGGAAAAACAGCTTCAAGAAATTGGCATTACAGAGGAAATTATACAAGATCGACTCCAGTTCAGAACAGTGTGCCGCTCGTTAGCGACACAATACCCTCGCACAGTCAATTAGCATCATCCTGGGATCGAAAAGGGTCCTCTCTGAGCCTTTATTAATTTCATTATTCAGATTATGCGCCTCATTTAATAAACTGAGCATGGGAAATGAACTATTCAAATAAACAATATGGTTTTCAGTGACATTGTCGTCAATAATGTGAGACGTAGTGGGCATTGTAGTCATGGTTGCATGTCTCATGCACCTGCACGGAACTGTAGTCAAGTTTCTGGAACATCTTTTCTGAATGACTCGGCGATATTTCGAATGGTGCGCATGCGCAGGAACGGAACTAAAAGGCTGGCGCGTTTTAGCCGAATTGTACGTCTTGAAAGGGGAAGGAGGTGTGATCGGCCTCGGTAACTCCGCGTGGCCGGCTTCCCTTACATAAGGTACTGTGTCAATACGTGTATCAATTTCTCGACTTTTGATAAAGAGCATTATGGATATCTCTAGTTTGGGCACGAATTATTTTCCGTAAATTTTAGCTTTGGATATAGCCAGTACGGTGGGCAAATTGCACAGTGAGACTTAAGTGCATTTTCAGGGACCTGTGACACCCCAAGCTAGTTTTTTTTTTTTAAATAATCGTTTCGATCTTCTATGGACCACGTTATTTCAGTTGCCTTCTCCCTCGTTCTTTCCCATTGGCCCAGTGTTCGCGCATGCTTTTTCGGTGAGCTTATTTTCGTTCTTCGGTTCACTTCTTGCCGGTTTACAATATGGGTTTTGACTGAATACTCTGTATTTCCCCAAGTTTCTTCTCCAAGATATCCTCATGTGATATCCCCAGTTCTTGTAGGTCTTTTTCCACCCCTGTAAACCAGATCCCTTTGGTTTTCTTTCCCACAAAGTAGGCACAGATTTGATTGGACAATTTTCCGGAGCTCATTCGTATTAAATGGCCATACAAGGAAAGTTTTCTTTTGCGTATGATGTCCGTTATTTTCTCCACATGTAGGTAAAGTTCATCGTTGTGTCGTCTTCTATACTCTCCTCGTTCCTTGACCGGGCCCAAGCTAGTTATTATTTTGCGTTTCTGGGGATGGGGATTTATATTTTGAAAGTGTATGTCTGTTTGGTCTGTGTGTGTTTATCTGAATATATCGTTTGTTTCCTTGTTTTATCCCTTGATTTAATTTACGAATAGTGCAGTGTGGCGCTCCGGCCACGGACCCCTGTGTCAGGTCCACCCTTCCGCTCCCCCTTCGTTCCCCGACCTGTTCCGGATGGTAGCAGCGAATCTCAGTCAGGAATGGGGATGCTGCTCTCTGGATGTATTTCCACGACTGAGGGGGATATAACCACTAAGCAACAGCCATCATTTCTCTGAGGAAATGACTACCAGGACCAAGAAATCATGGACTGACAAACGGACGTAAATGTTCAGTGCCCAGATAGAGATTTTGGGAGAAGATAAAAACATCATTAACTAAATATGTTCTATCGCTCTCTACAGATGGGCATAGCGATGTAAAGTAATAATAATATTATTATATACACATCACGATCTAAAGTCTGTTCGCCGAGTCGAGACAGTAAACACAGTTGTACACGTGATTGCAGGGCTGCCCGCAAGGGGTGCATAGAGATGTGCCTGTGGAACGTACGCCAACTTCAGTGCTGTGTATAGCCTACATGTGTAGCAGGCTGACTTATCGGTCACATGCTACAGCGCGGTTTATTCACTGTTCGTTTATGTAATTAATTAATTATTTATTTATAATTAATTAACTTCTTAACTGTTTATGACAGACAACAGTATACAGTGCAGCACAGCACAGCACTACGTGCAGAAAGTCTTGTATTTTCTAGGACTACGGCATGACTAATGATCTCGGAGCTTTTAAGATGTTAGTGCCCCAAGTTGGGTGTCCATAATGTAAGACGTTTTCGGCAAGCTCAAAGCCACCTTACGTTAATTATACACAGCTATTACCAATAACTGATCACTTACCAGTTTAATATAGTTCATAGAGTTGTTCGTTGAGCGCCAGGTTCCAATTTGCAGTTGGGAACCAAAATGATAGTGATAATAATAATAATAATTGACCTGATAGAGCACACAGAGACTTCCTTCACCCAGGCTGTAGTGTGAATCTGTCACCAACCCGGTAATAATTGTTTCAGGAGAAAAGGTTGCCTTATACGTATTTCTAACTACAAGGTAGAAAACGCTAAGCATGAAATAAAAGGAATGAATTTAATATAAAACAAAGACAATAAAAAATGTAGTTAATAGAAGTTACAGAATTAAAGTTAAAATGTGGCCCAAATGAAGTATGGAGGTCGATTTAAAGATAAGTTATCTCCAAAGCTTGAAGTTAAATTCCCAAAATAATAATACACGGAGAGACTACTGTAGAGTAATCATGCCTGTTTCCTCACCGGTGTAGATTCTGGTAGACTATGACGCCTCAATATCTCAGTTTGAAATTGGCTGTCATCACTCCTTGTCCTCACCAAGATAGGAGTAGAACCGACGATCGCAGATGAATTCCTATGATATTAGAGGCTATGCAGAGACGAGATGTGTCAACCGCTCATTTGCAAGTATTGGCTACAATAACTTCCACATTCTTGCTCGGACTGATTATTATTTGTGTGTGATACCCAATCACTTTGCCTTCACCCAGCATTTTCATCAAGCATATTATCAACTATTTGCACATGGCTACATACACATCCCCATTCTTCTTAGTAGTTCCTTGTTGGGTCGTTGTCATGGAGATTTGTCAACAACCAAGGCCACTATATAAAATGTTGAGCCCAAGCAGTAAGGCGGCCATTTATAATAACAGATATCATCTCATACGGTCCACTGCCTTCTTATAATTTTTAATATTCCATGGATCATTATTTCCTTCGACTGTAGCAATGTACGCCTTCCTCTCCTCGCCAGTAGTGCGATCTATCGGATCAGCCATCTTGCACGTTTTAGAAAAACCACGTGGTACAGCTTCTTTAGTTCTGTGTATCACCACTATGTTCTCTCCATTGTGACAGACTGATTTGATATCTCTACATTCATTCCGTTCAAGACACATTTCACACTGTCTAATCCATCTTACGGCGATAGTCTCCCTCTTCCCACATGACGAAACATATTACAACCTACGTGTGCTACAGATGTCCATGAAATTAACATAGAAAATGAGACATATTATTCATGCATTAATCGGATCTGATTCGTGTCCAAATTTGAAATTAAATAATTAAAATGTAACATGAATAACATCCGGTCATAATGGGACCATTACAAGCTTCTTGGCTACCCCTGTCCAGCAGAGCCGATGACGTGAACAGGGCGCGTTTCCCTGTCCGGTAGCCAGGGGCACTGTCTCGATTCGGCGAATAGACTCAAGATTGATCTCATAAATCAGCTTTTCCAATTTATGAGTGAAAAGGGAAGGCAAACGTAAGAATGGAAAATTCGGGCATTCAGGGCCAGGATAATCAAATTCTAGATAATACGCAGTGTCTGAGGTGGTTGCGCTCAGATGTTCCATTAGACGCTGAACCCATTGTGGGATAGCAACTACTTGTTATGTCCCATTTATGAAGCGCATTGCAGTGCTTCTTGGCAAAAGGAGCTAAGAGTTTGGTATTAAAGATGTTGTTGTTGATTGAGACTTCAGTCCTTTGACTTGTTTGATGCATCTCTTCATGTCTCCCCTCTCTGACTAATATGTTTAACATATTCTAGCGTTGGTCAACCCCTACAGTTCTTGCCCGTGACCCTTCTTTCCATAATAAAGTTTGTTATTCCTGGGTGTCTTAATATGCGTCCTACCAACCTATCCCTTCTGTTCATAAGCAGTCGCAAGAAACATCTCTCATCGTCGACCCGTCTTAACGCCTCATTTCCTTCACTATCTACCCATCCGATCTTCATCATTCTCCTGTAACACCACATTTCAAATGCTTCTATTCTCCTCTTTTCTGCTGCGCCAACAGTCCAAGATTCACTTCTATACAGCGCCACGCTTCAGACAATGTCCATCATAAGTGACTTTCTAGCCCCTAAATCTATATTTGATGTCAACAGATTTCATTTCTGCATAAATGCTTTCCTTGCCTGAGCCAACCTACTTTTTATATCCTCTTTGCTTCGTCCATCACTGGTTATTTTGATTCCTAATTAATAGAAGCATTTAACCTGCCAATTTCACGTCAGGATTTCTTTCAACTGCATTCCATTATTTTTGTTATACATTTATTGATTCTCATCATGAATTCCTTCCTCAAGATGGAATCTATATCATTTCAAGAGTCATTCAAATCCTCTGGTGGTATTAAGGAAACCACAAAATAAAAAGTTAGTTCCGTGAAGAACAAAATAGCCTATTTTCATATATCCTATTAAATGATAATTGCCTCAATCAACTTACAAAATTTCAGTTTGATTGCTGTAATAGATTCGTAGATATTGATAACTATCTAAATATTTCGAATGGTCGCCATATTGGATTTTTATATATGTAGGCCATGGAGGTCTGTAATCTTAGATGAAGATTATTGCGTGCACATGATTAGGACACACGAAATAAAAACGAGATTTAAAAATTTCGCACAGCCGCCATCTTGAGGTTATGAAAACAATTGAAATAAATTAGATGGCAGTGGATAAAACTTTGTGTAAGCATTTACCGTATCAAGTTTCGCTACGCTAAATCGCGTGAAACGTCCATTTAAATATTTAAATATCGCGTCGCCGCCATGTTGGATTTGTGCCCACCATGTTATTGCAAGTTCCATAGGCGAACTATTGTTAATACCCTTTATCAACATACAAAATTTCAGTTTGATTGCTGTCACAGATTAGTAGATATTGAGAACCGTCTAAATATTTCGGATGGTCGCCATGTTGGATCTTTATTATGTAGGCCATGAGTTATGTACTGTTAGATGACGATTATTGCGTAGGTTCATTATTCAAACGATAACTTCGACCGCATGATTAGGACACAAAAAATCAAAACTTAATTAAAAAATTTCGCCAGTCACCATCTTGAGGTTATGAAAACAACTGAACTATATTCGATGTCAGTGCATTACAATGTGTATAAACATTTTCTGTACCAAGTTTCACTGCGTTGGATGGTTAAATCGCTAGAAACGTATATTTAAATGTTTCAACTTCGCCCTGCCGCCATGTTCGTTTTTGTACTTAACAGGTTTTCTGAAAGTCACATAGGTGAACTTTCAGTAGTGCCCCTTATCACCGTAAAAAAAATCAGGGTGATATCAGTAGTAGTTTCGGAGATATAGAATGCTGGTGAAATATTTCGCACAGACGCCATGTTGGATTGGCGAGACGTATTAACATTAGAAGGGCATGATCGGGGTCCCACAAAATAGTACCATATTCTTACCGAGTTTCATTGAAATCGCTCCAGCCGTTTAGATTTTATTAGGGGGTTACACACGCACTGACAAACACACACGCACACATACACACGCACACGGACAAAAGGTGATATCATAAGCCATTTTTATTTTCATTGATGAAAAAGGACTAAAAAGAGAACCTGGAATATTAGTTAATATTCAAGGAAGTATGACAACATACAAGTATTGCACAATATATCCTTCAGTAAAAACCAAAGATGTTAGGATCAACTTGCGAAGAGGAACACCAGCACGACAAACTAATTATTTGACGTTGCGTGTAAGAACTGTGCATGTTTATTGAAACATCACGCAGAGAGAAGGGGTGACGTAACTGTATTTTCATCCTGGCCACCATGTTTCGAGTCCAGAGACGTCTTCCACTACAGCATTCTCTTTCAGTCAATTCCAAGGTGAATGTGAAGAATTTCGAATCAACCAAATTATACTTACAGAAGGCGTCAACAAAATCAATGAAAAGTAAAAAGAAACCATTAATATTTGTCCCCTTACCCCCCCAGCGTAGCTGTGCATGTTAAGTATCAGACAAATTCAACACACACCCAAGAGCACGGGGTGTGTGTGCAAAATGTCCCTAGACCCTGGAACGAGTGGCCAGTATTCGTCCGTCATGCTGCAATGTATACAAAAGAACTAACACACATATGCCATAAATAAACTATGGAGCACCTCGTGGTGTAGTGGCTAGCATTCTTGGCTGTAGCCCCTGAGTCCAGCTTCAATTCCCGGCGTTACCAAAAAAATTGTAATAATTCTAGTCTGAAGCTGTAACGGGGTACACTCAGCCTTGTGAGCTAGAAACGAGAAGAGGTGGGTTCGAATACCACATCAACCATCCTAGAAGTGGTTTTGCGTGGTTTTACAATTCTACTCCAGGAAAATCCGGGACGGCTCCTAACTTATGGCCACGGCCACCTCTCTCCCAATCCCCATCTCAATTCCAAATAGACATCACAATAACACAGGCTGACAGACAAAATTTATACACACGATGTCCAAGCTCGTATCTATCTAACTATCTATCTATCTTTCTATCGTATGGCTTTTAGTGCCGGGAGTGTCCGAGGACATGTTCGGCTCGCCAGAGGCTGTAGCTGCTTCTAGTGGACACCCATAGGGTGAACTACAAGTTCCGTTCAATTTCAAGTAGTTCCAACTTTCACTACCAGATGTCAATGATACCTAGTGGTGAACGTTGGAATTTTGCTAGAGCGTTCCAACGAAATCTAACCTAGAAATTTAGCTTCACACAAGTTTAGTCTGTGGAAGGATCTTTTACATGCCATAAATCTATGACATGGGACCGCCGGCTTTACTTCCCCTCCGAAGGAAGGCATACTGAAGGATTTTTAACGCTCTTAAATTACGACGACTTCGGCCGGGTTTGAACCCGCTATCTTGGGCACAGCAGTTCAGCATGCTACCGACTACGCCACCGAAGCCGCTTTCCAAGCTCGTAAATTGAATCCACAAAACACATTTATTTATGCATGTATTTATTATTTATTTAAGCGAAAATTCCCCGACAGGAGAACGATTAAACTTGATAACATGATGTCATTTGGAGGTGTGTCTCCTCCGCACCTCCCAAAATCTCTTCAGTCTTATTGAATGATCCATCTCAACCGTCAACTTTTTCCCAGTGATCTTCGTTCAAACTTAACATTCGCGATTTTCGGCTGGCACTAAGTTCGGTGTTCGAAATTTTCTATGGTGATTACTTGTAGGTCTCTCTGTACCTCCTTAAGCCATTATTTGTGTATTTATTTATCTATCTATCTATTTGGAAACTCATAATAAGAGACCCTAATTCAAGCAATAAACAGCACTTTTGCTTCCTCGGTGTTTTGCTCTATAACAACGAACTCCAGAAAAGCCCACGGGAGTGCAGTGCAGACGGAGACAAAAGACTCGAGTATCTCTGCTTCCCACAGCCCACCATCTAATGAAAGCAGAGGCGGCCACTTCTTGTGCCATCTCAAGTCAGCGACCGCGCGTATGACGTAAACAAAGAAAACAGATAGTGGCGCACCTGTAATGCCACACGTGAGCTTCAATATTCTTCGTCTTGCAATATGTCAGAAGTTACTTCAATTTACGAACGTCAAATTATGAGGTTATCCAACATTTTCATCATTAATGTCGATGATGGTTATTATTATTATTGCATTTTTTTCTGACTCGCTAGAAACAGCGGCAGAGCAAATCAGTGAACTGATGACACAAGCAGCAAATGCGGAACTCCAAATATCCTTCGAGAAAACAAAATTTATAAGAAACATTATGTCAGCACCCAACGTGCTAGAGGTAGGAGAAGGGAAAATCAAACGAACAGGGAAATTTAAATATCTTGGAGAGGGGATAGATCCCAACACCTCGGAGAAATAAGCCTGTGCATCACGGTTCAGAAAAATGGAAACGGCATATCAACTAACTGAAGAAATCGATATCCTTTAACGCCAAGATACGATATTACTGCACTGTAATAAGACCGGTGGCTTTATATGGTGTCAAATGCCTTGCTATGAGTAGAAAAGGTAGGCTATTATCGAGAAGCTAGAAATAAGAGAAAGGCAGATCTTGAGAAAAATCCTTGGTGCCATCAAAGAAAATGGTGAATGCTGAAGACGACATAATCATGAACTCTACTGTACTCACATGTAGGAAAGATCACGGACACCATTCGAAAGAGAACGATAGTTTTCTATGGTCACATTGGTCGTATGAGTTCTACAAGGTTGAGCAATAGGATTTTCAGTCTCTTTTTCTTAACAAGGAAACCAAGGAGGCGTGGTTCACCGAGGCAGAAGAAGACCTGCGTGAAGGGGGGATAACCGAGGAGGCTATCCAGAAACGTGTTCCACTAAAGATGAAACTCCAAGAACATCATGGTTTCCAAGAAAGGTCAAAACTAAAAACTGGCAAAACATGGACTGAGGCGAGGAAGGAACAACATAGGAAACGAATGCGGGAATACTGGGCGAACGTTAAGGCCCGGGCGCAAAGACATGGACTGAGGCGAGGAAGGACCAGCATAGGAACGAATGCGGGAATACTGGGCGAACGTTAAGGCCCGGGCGCAAAGACATGGACTGAAGCGAGGAAGGACCAGCATAGGAACGAATGCGGGAATACTGGGCGAACGTTAAGGCCCGGGCGCAAAGACATGGACTGAAGCGAGGAAGGACCAGCATAGGAACGAATGCGGGAATACTGGGCGAACGTTAAGGCCCGGGCGCAAAGACATGGACTGAAGCGAGGAAGGACCAGCATAGGAACGAATGCGGGAATACTGGGCGAACGTTAAGGCCCGGGCGCAAAGACATGGACTGAAGCGAGGAAGGACCAGCATAGGAACGAATGCGGGAATACTGGGCGAACGTTAAGGCCCGGGCGCAAAGACATGGACAAGGGCAGTTGAAATAGCGTGGCTCGTAGATGGCCGAAACGACAAGAAGATTATTATTAGTCTATTATTATTATTATTATTATTCCTCTAAAAATTTGTATTTTATAAAGAAAAGATCTTCGGTGAAGCAAAAAGCACTAAAATTCTCTTTCACAATAATTCTTCATTGTGACTAATTATTCTCCTTTCTCTACTAGAAAGCGTTATAGTGTCAAGGAGCTTCGATATCTAACCTCCGTGACTTTCATAGTCCTCCAAGGAAAGACAAATTTCGACATGTACTGTAAGCTGCCCACTTGGCGTCAAATAACAAAGCTTGCACCCGGCACTGAGGCCATACGATACTATTATTATTATTATTATTGTGACAAAAATCTCCTCACTGACACGTGTGCAGGATGAATGGTGCATCTTATGGTGTAGTGTACTGTTCCAAGGAACAATTTCAGTAGCCGATATCATTATGGAATATATCCTGACCAATTCCACATTTGCTTAGACTTATTTGGAAATTCAATGTTTTTCAGTCGGTCCACACGATTGTACCCAATAGTAATGAATGGGTGTTCACTAATCCTACATAAGATTAATGAATACATTTAGATGACCGGTTTCGATCGTCACACGATCATCATCAGATCCTTAACACTAAGTCTATTAAATCTATTCCAGGCTCCGTCAGGGATTTTAGAAACTGATGTGAGGGCTGGAATGGGGTGCACTCAGCCTCGTGAGGACAATTGAGTAGGTGTCAGAGAGTGAGGAAGCGCCCCGCTTACGCAGACCAAGGTTAACGACCGAGGGGACCCGACTCGCTGACCACGCATCACCCCATAATCTGCAGGCCAAATGGCTGATGGTATTTACAACATACACACTTGTTGAGCGCAACCAGTCAATCGACTAGCTAATCGAGCCTAAATATATGAAATACTAGCAGAAGTACCCATTCTTCGAACGGTCTTCGTTATTAATAACCAGACGTTATCAATTGAGCTACTGTTGCAATGGTTAGGGGCTTGGAACCTGCTTGTTGACAGAGAAAAAGGATTAGCTAAAATGTGCTCTCAAACTGAATTTACCTAACGTGTTCTTCCTGACGTGAAAATAAAATTGAAAACCTCGTAGAAGAATCGCAATACACGTCACATACAAACTGACCCTAACCGTTGTGTCTAGTGCCCAACCACAGGAAGAACCCTTTTGTAAATTATAAAGTCTTGTGTTGCATGAACATTTTGTTTTTTTAGCCTCCAATGGCCCAAATTCTTAAAATCAGCAAAAAATAGTCTACTATTTCAAATCAGGAATTTTTGAAAGTAATGTTGCTGTTTGGAGATATAATAGACCTTCTGTACGACATATCGCACGTGTAAGTCGTGTGAAACAAGAAGTTCCGTGACGAACTATCGAGCCTACTTTTCTTAAAATTTAAGATCCATGCCAATGATTAATCTATATGGATCTATCTAGAATAATGATGAAATTAAGATGGTAATAATAGAGAACTACAGTTGGCAGCCCTGGTGCCTGAATATATTCTTAATTCCATCTCTTAAGGTACAGAATACAAAATTTGGTTGAAGTCCAATGGATAGCATGGACGTTACATGCAGTTAAACATTGGATCTAACAGCGCGCGTAAAATCATGTTGGGAGCAATGACATACATGTATTGGTCAGAAATAATCTGAAATAATATGATCTATTGTTGTGTCAATTTTGAATGAAATCTATTAGTTAATATAGAAGTTACGTGCATTTTAAAATTGGACCTATCAGCAGGCTTAGAATCACGTTGGCAGCACTGGCGTAGGCCTATATTAGTTACTCCAAATTAATCTAGAATGCCAGGTACTATACGTGTGCAAAGTTTAGAGCTATTGGCTTGCATACTTTCTGATATATTGATATTAGGATAACAAAAATAGAGACAGTATTTATTAACAGTTGGCAGCCCTGGTTACTCTTAAGAATCGGCATAGTCATATCTGTTATTGTACACATAGCACACACAACATTTCGTTGAAATCCAAATGATAGTATAGAAGTTACATGTATTTAAAGTTGGACTTCTCAGCAGGCTTAGAATCATGTTGGCAGCACTGACGTATATAAGTTACTCCAAATTAATATAGAATGTCAGGTACTATACGAGTGCATAGTTTAAAGCTGTCGGCTTGCATACTTTCTGATATATTGGTATTTGGATAAAATAAATTAAGAGCATTTATTAACAGTTGGCAGCCCTGATGGGTCTTAAGAATACGCTCAGTCATATCTGGTTATGTACACATACAACATACGTAATTTGGTTGAATTCCAATTGATAGTGTAGAAGTTATATGCATTTAAAAATTGGACCTATCAGCAGGCTTATAATCATTTTGGCAACACTGCCATGTATGGCCTCCTGGAAGTTAAACTGCAATATTATTATCTATACGTGTGCCAATTTTGAAATAGCTCCCATTCATACCTTCCAAGATATCCAACATGGAGCTCAAATTTCAATTGCGATTTTTCAGCAGTTGGTAGCACTGACATCATTTTTAAATATGGCCGTGAGATATTCAGGTATAGATCTTTACTCCTACCAAATTTTGTTTCGATTGCTGCAACTGTTTAGGAGTTGATAGGGTGGGGGGGGGGGGGGGGGACACACACACACAGCCAGCCAGCCAGCCAGACAGACAGACACACATTTGCCCGATCTCATAAGTCTACTTTTTCCTCATTTTTGCAAAATGTGAAAAGTAGGCTAAAATCTAGGGTACTCCTTGAACCCCTTAAGCGCATTGATGCAATTAACAGTTTTAGTTGTTTCCGAGATAACCTTATAGCCATTTGCAAATTTTCACAGAAATTTAATAAATGGAGTGACATTACTTCTTCCAGAAATAGATGGAAAGTTGGATGTCACCTCTTCAGATACTGTTGTCATGGTTACTGGCTTGCATTCCTTCATTAGTTTATTAAATAAAATTAGTTTTCTGGGAATATTTAAGAAACTGTTGGTTTTAGAGCCTTAAAATATAGATTTCGGGGACCCTTTACGGCTCTTTAGGGGCCTCGAGTATTGTTTCTGACACCAAGGGGTTGAAAATGAGCTTTGTCTCGTCATTGTACGCCATAATAATGATAATAATTAAAATAATAATAATAATAATATAACAATATAGGGATAGGAATATAATATTGGATCCGTCCTTGCGTGCGGGTTGCCTGTGATCGGCAATATTTTACAAAGGTTGGAAATGGGAGAAGAATGACGTGATGTGGGTTGCCTATGCATGGGTGTACTTACTAGAGGCTGTATACATTTTTGAAAACGTATTGGTCCCGTTTCCCACCCTACCGATGAAATTACATCCAACCTGCTGTTTTGGGCTCGATTGCAGGCCATAAGCTTCATATTCATCCAACTCTGAAAACTCTGCCATGACGCGTTACGCGTCCAGACAGGGAGGGTTGGGGGTGCAAAATTTTCAAGTTTGGGGGACGGAATGTCAATCAACGATTGGAAGGGGTTGATTTCGTGTCACCACTTCTTATAAGGACCTTTACAGCCCTTTCACCGAATAAGACCTCGTTTCAGCCCTTAAAAAGGGCCTGATTCGAAAAATCATAAAAACGGGGGTAGCAGGGGAAGGGGTGGTGACACAGGCACAGCTCCTTTTTTGAAACGTTAGGGGAAGACCCCCCATTCACAGCACTGATGAACATCTCGATTGAAACCTTCCTTAGGGGTGAATCGAGAGGGGGTTGTTTGGTCCCATGCCAGTTGAGGGTGTTAGGTGGGGGGGGGTTGAACATTGCCGGAGGCCTTAAGAACTTACTGCAATCAGCAACAGAGGACGGTGTGTAGGTTTTCAGGTGGTTAAACACACCCGGTACCTTCTCAGACGCCCCAATGGCAGTCCATGTTTAGGGGATGACAAGGGGGTTGAAAATACTCAAACGTCAAAGGTAACGATTTCAACGTGTTTGTGGAACCTTTAAGAGCAAGACTCATTCATTTTTTACTGCTTTGGCAACCTGCGACAAGTCCTACAGCGTTTTTCGCAAACTTCAATTTGCGGTTTTCGAAAATGGGCTGGTTTTCGGGGTACTACCCCGAAACTACTCAAGTTGGGGAGTTGTGCTGAAGCATATGCTTGGTAGACGTCAGGACAAACGTCATACTGAGATTTCGAGCTTGTGCAGTCAACTTTTCAAAATCGGTGGCCTTTGAAAAAAGTGGTGCTTTAATTTTTTTGAGCAGCATATATAAAGATTTCAATGGTAATGACTTCATTTACAATGCAGATTGATGTGTATCAAGGCAGCTAATGTTGTAAAGGTCGAATGGTGTCAGAACACTCCAGCTGGCTAATACCATTAGGAAGCCAGTCCATAATCTGCTGTACGTCACTCAAACGGTGACAAAAGAAGCACTATCAGCGCGGCTTACCGTGTAACAGTGAATAACATGCGAACACCTGCAGATCTGGACAAAGAGCATCACCCCACTGGAATTGACCGCCTCGGGTTACTCATACCCTTGATGCACTGGAAGTGAATTGACTTGTTTACATTGCTAATATTGTCACGATAACCTATTGAACCTATTGCTAGTTCCTAGGGACACTTTAATCATTCACTCATTTACTTCCTTCTGTATTTATACAGGGTGAACAAAAAATGCCGCACTCGGAGGTCGGCATGCGGTTCCTCGTCGAAATTCACGACAAAAGTTTATGTTGCAAAACCTAGTCCCGCCAATAGGTTTAACAGAAATTCGTGTTAAGAAACGAGGCTCTGGCAACGCTGTAACTGCACGAAGCGTGGCCAAAAGCAGGTCGCAGGAACTCGGCGCTCTGCCGGAGCTTTCTCTGTACATTCCGATGCAATGCAGGATGTGACAGTGTTGCCAACTTCTCGTTTTCATACTTGTGTTTTCAAACAGCACCCGATCCGATTTTGCTATGGAAACTTTTGTCTTGCAATTGAATGAGGAATCGCTTGCCGACCTCCAAGAGCGGCATTTTTTGTTCACCCTGTATATGTCTTTCTTTCATTCTTTCATTCTTTCTTTCTTTCTGTGGAAATTTGAAGCCATTCTTTTTTCAGTGTTGCCTATACAAATTGTCTTTTGCTGCTCTTCAGTCGGTCAACATGATTGTGCCCAATGAATTGAGCGACGTACAAGTTATAAATATGTAAACACACCCGTGGAAAAATACATGTATTAATTAGTTATCATTTGCCCATTTAAGTGTGATAACTAACTAATACATGTAATTTTTTCCAGGAGTGTGTTTACTTATTTATAACTTGTACCTCGCACAATTCATTGGGCACAATCATGTTGACCCACTGAAGAGCAGCGAAAGACAATTCTTTCTTTCTTATTCATTTACTAATTTCTTTCGGTGGCGTAGTCGGTAGCATGCTGAGCTTCTATGCCCAAGATAGCGGGTTCAAACCCGGCCGAAGCCGTCGGATTTTTAAGAGCGTTAAAAATCCCTCTGTATGCCTTCCTTCGGAGGGGAAGTAAAGCCGGCCGTCCCATGTCATAGATTTATGGCATGTTAAAGAACCTTCCACTAATTACACCTGTGTGAAGCTAAATTGGATAGGTTAAGAATGTAAACAACACTCTTAGGTTTCTACGTTCGTTGCCAAGAGCCGACTGTGGTGGCGTCTAGTAGCTAAGTTCTGAACTTGGCCTAGTAGTCGTTGACGGAGGCGCTTGGCGGAAAAAGTAGGAACTATTTGAAAAATTCTAAGTTGCAGTCTGTAGCCTACTTAAAATTTAAAAAAAAGATAACACACACTAATACAGTCATCACAATTAACACCGTTTATCAGACAGATTCTACACACACCCAAAGTACACGGGGCTACATGACCGCGTTGTCGCAGCCCCTAAACTTAAGAACCAACCAACTTACTAATTTCTTGACAAAAATCTCGACATGGATGTCATACGTTGTTGGCATGTTAAAGAACCCATTTGAATTCCGTAGGCCGTGTTCAATGGCAAAATTATACTCGGAGTTTTCCGCCAACACAAAGTTCCTCCATTCTCTACTAGAAAGCGCTGTAGTGTCAAGGAGCTAACCTCTTTGACTTTCATAGCGTTCAAAGGAACGACGAAATTCTACATGCAAGCTGCCCTCTGGGTGTCAATTAACAAAGCTTGCACCCGGCATCGAGGCCATACGATATTATTATTATTATTATTATTATTATTATTATTATTATTATTATTAATATTATTATACTAATTTCTTTATATTCAATTTTTATTTCTTTAATTTATTTAATTATTTATTTAATTTATTAATTTCTTTCTTTCTTTCTTTCTTTCTTTCTTTCTTTCTTTCTTTCTTTATCGTATATTATAATTATGGTGTTTGAAGCCATTTTCAGTGTTACCTTAGTAAACGATTTTAGATGCTTTTCAGTCAGTCAACACGACCGCACCCAAGTGAGATGGGTGACTCACTAATCCTGATTTTTTTTACATGAGATCAACAAATGCACTCGGACGAGCAGCTTCGATCGTCAAGCGATCATCATCAGATCCACCACACAACTAAAGAAATGTACATATTGTAAATATTTTCACACATACTTTCAGACGTAAAAATTTTGTAGCCTAAGAGTGGTGGATCTGATGATGATCGCTTGACGATCGAAGGTGGTCAGTGTATTTGTTGATCTCATGGTTTTTTTTTTTTCAGAATTAGGGAGTGACCCATCTCATTTGGGTGCTGTAGTGTTGACCGACTGAAAAACATTAAACTTTCGTTCTTTATCGTATGTCAATAGCAAGCATCCTAAACTATAAGATACTAGAGGGCCTTTGTGAGAACTCTCGCATGTGTTAAACCACCGCGCAGCTTTATTGTTATGCGGGCTCGACGCGACACAGTTCTGCCAGGGACTATCTTTGTGTTTATTTGTTTAAACGCACTTTATAAACAAATTATCGATATTTGTGAAATTCGTCACTGCTGCTGCTTTCTTTTGAATGCTCACTTGTTATGATCGGTTACTTGTGAACGCCCCATGTGTATATATCATACGCCCAGCGTTACTGTTATGCGGGCTCGAGGTAACACAGTTCTGACAGGGACTATCGTCTTGTTTATTTGTTTACACGCACTTTATAAACAAAATGCGTGAGGATCGACTGCGATGGTTTGGGCATGTGCTACGGCCCAGGAGCGGACACCATTGCACAACAGGCCGGGAAAAGACAAAAGGGGCGGCCGAGACAACGTTGGGCCATACACTGCAGAGAGATCTGAGAAGCGTCAACCCACATCCGGACATGGCCCATGCCCGAGTAAAGTGGAGACAGCGGATTCACATAGCGGACCCTGCCACGAGGCGAGACAAACGCTAAAGCAAAAGAAGAAGAAGAAATATATTTCCGTTGACTTTTCAAGAAATGCAAGATTTTTTCTGTACTATTGAGACGATTTGTAAGATTTTGGCACAAATCACACCTTCTAACTCCCTTGAGCTTGAGTTTTGCAAAGCATACACCTTGGAGTTTTATATAGGCCTAAAATACGATTATATTAATACGTTTACAATATGCACAAACTCGGGTCTAATGGGTCTATCCACTGCAGTACCAGTGGTGCCGCCTACAGGAAATGAGACCAATCTGCTCAGAAGTATCAGTAAGATAGGTCGAAACATATCTTCAAACTTTGTGGACGCAATCGTTGTACTATAAGAGGACAACGTGCCGAATATCAGCCGCCAAATAGAACTGCAAGGCTCCGAAATCATGTGGCGAATCTCTCATATAAATCAATGGGAGGTAGCGAGTACCGTACATGTTGATGTCTGATAACCTGAGCCATTGTGATGGCTTACAAGTGTGTATTTTGTAATTAAGGCTAGGAATTTGGTAGGAGGCGGTCGTAGCCTTAGGAACCATCCCGGCATTTGCCTGGAGTAGAAATGGGACACCACGGAAAACTACTTCTATGATGGCTGAGATGGGAATCTAGCCCACCCCTTCTCAGTTTGGACTCGCGAGACTGAGCGTACCCCGTTCAAGCCATTAAACCAGAATTAAAATTTCTTGACAGAGCAGGGAAGCGAACCTGGACCTCCGGTCCGGGACGACAGTCAAGAATGCCAGCTAGGGATCTTTCTGTATCTTTAATTAGATATCTCCGCCAATGATCAGTGTTTCAAGTTAACATCACAGATCTCTTTTGCAGTGCTTTGCGATTCTGCAAAGCACTGTGATGGATGGAAATACGTGTAACAAATTGCTCATTTAGTTGATTACAATTTGATCGTCCAATATGCCCGGCCAGTAAAACTAACACCTGGATAAACATGCAGAGATCGTTCTGCTAAAGTGCTCTGACCATATTTATTCAACTAACACACTGAGATTTATCCACAATCGGGTTACTTAAAATATTTACAATTTAACTTAAGTAGTTTACCCTCAAACAGGACGCCAGGTCCGTTATTGATGATTGACTGATTGATTGATTGATTGATTTCCACGGCTACATTTAGAGCTTAAGAGCGAGCTTCTTTACAGTAGCGTCCTACATAGGGCTTATAAAAATTTAACATTTCACTAACATTCACAATATAAATAATAGTCTAACAATAACAGTAAGCAAAAGACAGTAATAATACAATAATAATAATAATATGGAAAAATTATATAGACTACAAAAGAGCCCACTGATGAGCCAGCTTGGTGTTCCTGGGCGAAACCCCACACAATACCCGGCATAAACCTAGAAAAATGCTGAGTTTTAATTCACGGGCCGTGAAAGCCAATAATAACATCTTCTGGGATTGTTGCGGGTAGCCATGGATACTTCAGTATAGTTATTTATTAGTATAAAAGCGTGCTTCACCTCAACGTGTTCGGCAAAGCCTCGAACAGAACATCGTTTAAATATATCACACAGCATAACCCGGTAAGTGTTATATTAAACACCCCAGGAGCTCACACCTTTTGTGACACACGTTAACGACCACGAGATCCCAACTGAGTACGGCACTGCTTTTCCTTACTTGTGCCAGGCTACTCTCTGTCACCTTTCCTGTCGGTCTGCCGTGGTCAACTCTTGTTCTCTTCCGACTCCAAGAGAGCATGTCAGTGCAGTGGTCAAGCTCCTTGCCTCTTACCAAGGCGAATCGAGTTTGATTCCCGTTGAGTGCATGTGAGATTTTCGAAGTGAAATATCACGTCCTGAGATTCGGATTCCACGTAAAAAGAATGGAGGTATCAGGTCTCATGTCTCATGATCGCATGGGATAGTGGTCTCTGTATTAAACACCTGTCATAAGGACAGTTTATGCTTTCAAAGATTCTGATGGTTGAATCTTTCAACCAAATTTCGGAGAATCTTCATGTTGAAGTGCTAGTATTTCTAAAAATCAAATACAGTACAGTGCTCTCTCGGTAATCCGGCAGATATCGGACCAGAGCACTGCCGGATTACCGAAAACGCCGGATTACTGGAAAATATCGAGAAAAAGGCAGATATCATTTGAAATTCAGTTTTAATTACATCCTTTAAGGATTTTCCCAGAAATTGGTGTATAACTACCACGTTCTTGTAAAAACAAAGCATAGGGGCTATCGTCAACTTTAGGATTTTCACCAGTTTTCAATATCTGTCGTTTACTTTTTAAATTCTCATTCGTCTTAAAAAACGACTATTTTATCACTTTTTTTTCTTATGTCATGAACGTAGCTCGACCAACACCGTATTCGTTAGCAACACTAGTTAACGTTTCGACCTTTTCAAGCCGCTTTAGTGTTTCATGTTTATCTAACAAAGATAATAGAGTTTTATGTTTACGTTTTTTCTGCACGGATGCCATCTTCAACACAACACTACTATATACTATATACAGTACTACTGTCCTACACTAAGCACCTGAGGGGGACGTGCGTGAGTCATCGCTCTTGGCGCCAATGCATTGTTTACTCAGACACCAGTCTTGTCGCTGCGTGGGAAACATTGTACAGTATTGGGGACGCATTATCAAATAAAGTGTTGAGCTCGTACTCGAATACAAAACGCCAGATTACTGGAAGTGCCGGAGAGCTGAGATGCCGGATTACAGAGGGAGTACTGTACTATATATGTATCTACTTGACGTTATGTACTGTATACTTTTTTTAAACTAAAAACATTAACAATTAAAGTGTACAAATAAAATATAAATATAGAAATAAAATCATAAAAATAAAATTGCAACAATAAAAGAAATATAAAAATTAAAATAATAAACAAACCTAAACAAATTATGAAAATAATTTAAAAATCAATTCGAAATTAATTAATTAAATCAATAACAAATATCAAAAATAAATCTATAAGAACATAAATTAAAATTAAAAATTTAATATATAAACATTAAAATTACAGAAACAAAAAATAACATTAATAATAATAACTAAAATAATTTCTGAGAAAAGGTGTAAAGTAACATTTCCCACACATCACCCTTTCACCCACCACCCGCATCGATATCTCATTACCAAACACTTAGATGTGGAAGGAAATACTGAACGATGGATTGTGGGAGAAAAGAGAAGATTGGAGGAGACTATGTGAACGACCTGCGAAAGCAGAAACATTTTAGAAGAAGAAGAAGATATGGGCCTAATGCCTCATTGGGAAATTAAAAAAATTGAGTGTGGTGTCTGGAATTTTGAAACAGATTCTGGGTATATTTGCGCTGCTGATTCCAAAACAGCTGTCCATTTTGTTCTAGGAGCTCTAGTTTTTAAATTATATTGTTGATTTTGTGATAATTTATTACAGTAATTTAGACATTAGGATCACGGTAGAACAGTGCTGTGGACGATGAGTACGCATATGACGGCAGACTATTGTTGGAGCCGCCATCGAGAATGTACAGAAATATCACATTGCAGTAAATCACAGAAACGTGGATTAAGCCTTGTGTCAAATTGATGCTGTCATACGTGTGTCGTTTTTGCTCTTTTTCTGCTAGGCATTGCCTCATTCTGAAGAAAGAATGGAGACGTATTCACCGTGCCCCTCCGTATGTGTCTTGCTGATCTACGAAGAAACCTTGGCCTGCAAAATACTCTCAGTCTTAGCCGAAGAGGTTGTGGCTGCTAATCGCGTCATCCGTTTTGTAGAAGAGAATGGGTTAGGGCAAACAATCAAAATGTCCAAGTCTTACTTCACTCAAAGAGCTTGTTGTTTTCTTAAACGTGTATTTTTTTTGTCATTAGTTTATAATTACTAGTTTTATTTTATTTTTCTGTTTAATTAATATTAAGTTGATATCGTATTATGTAGGCCTACAATTCTGCGAAACTAAATTTGTAGATCAGATTTAAATAACACTCTATTAGCTCCAACGTTCGCCGCCATATGCCAGTTGCGGTGGCATCTAGTAACCAAGTTCACGGCTAGGTATCGTTGACGGTAGCATTTGGTACCAAAAGTAGGAACTACTTAAAATTGATCGTCTGCAGTCCTTACCTGAATTACAGCACTAATGCAGCCATCATAATTAGCACAGGTTATCAGACAGATTCTACACACACACAAAATACACGGGGCTACATGATCGCGTGGACGCTGCCCCTAAATTGGGGAAGCAACCAACCGTCGTATTAGGTATCCACCTCAAAATGTTAAATGATTACAAATTTGTTTATTCAAATGTGTTACGGGGGGGGGGGGGGGGGAATGACCAGGCTATTCCACGCCGTAAAACGACAATCATCATCATCGAAATTCATCCCATCATATATATTATTTCAGTAGTCTAGATCCCTCCTGCGGCGCTCACAAGCGACCGATCGTGACAAATGAGCATTCAAATGGAAGAGAATAGACATTAGCAGTGACGAATTGCACTCTAATTGACCTCGTAGTTCCGCCCCTTAAAACAACAATAACTAACTAACTAACTTCATAAATATCTAACTTTTTTTTATGACTTTTAAAAATGTACGAAATGTGCGATTTGCAGATACTGTTGCTGTAGGAAACTACGCTCCATAATTGCTGTCCACTTCACATTTTGGCCGTTGTGACGCCTGTTTCATGTAATTTAAAATTTTGAGGTCTTTCCTTTATAATTTTGCATGGATTTCAGTAACAGTAGGTAAATCAAAGGAATGAGTACTCAAATCGTATATTTTCATAAATATCGAATAACCGGTGAGTGTAATGATGATCCAATTTTCAGTGATTGCCTTCTTAAGTTAAGGAACGTAGAACTTGGAATTCTAACTCAAATTTAAATAGTGTTCTATAATCATGTGGTTGAAATAAGAATATAAGAACCTTTCTCCTTAAGTCTCTCAATATAAACCTATTGGGGAAAGTGTGGCTTATGAACATGCGAGATTTCTCGTACGGGTCCGCTAGTCAAAATAGTATTCACTCTACACTGCCCTCCGAGTGACCTGGCGCACAGGTATGTTTTCTGATAGCTCGTTGTACTCAACTTCTATCTCAACCTCACCCCTATGATAGCGATGTTTTGTTCCAATCAGTTAATGAGTGGAAAAACTACCTACTAGCAAGTTCTGGTGCCACTTTTATCTGCCTGTAAAACCGTGCATTGGATTTTAGCCTTAACAATCATCTTAGTTGGTCGTGGTTGTTTGGTTCCTTAGTTTAGGGGCTGCGACAACGCGGTCATGTAGCCCCGTGTAATTTGGGTGTGTGTAGCATTTGTCTGATAACCGGTGTTAATTGTGATGGCTGTATTAGTGTGTGTTATCTGTGATTCAGGTAGAAGGACTGCAGACGATTAATTTTTTCAAGTAGTTCCTACTTTTGCTACCAAATGCTACCCTCCACGACACCAGGCTGCGGGCGAGGCTACTAAATGCCATCGCAGTCAGCACCTGGTGGGGAACGTTGGAACTAATATAACGTTATCAATCTAACCTACACAATGTCATTTTAGCTTCCGAATGTGTAGTTAGTGGAAGGTTCTTCTTCATGCCATAAATCTATGACATGGGACCACCGGCTTTACTTCCCCTCCGAAGGAAGGCATACTGAAGGATTTTTAACGCTCTTAAAAAATCCGACGACTTCGGCCGGGTTTGAACCCGCGATCTTGGACATTGAAGCTCAGCATGCTACCAACTACGCCACCGAAGGCGCCAATTTTAACGCTATTATCATCTTAGTTGGTCGTGATGGGAGCTCAACAAACCATGCATCTAACAATGAGCGCGTAACCACAGTTATTATGAATTATTTATTAGTTCAATTGCGGGAGATTCAATTGCTCTACGTTGAAGAGTTCATGCTACGGCTCTACACAGCTACATTTTCAGCCTTAAGAAATTGGATGTCGCCTCCGTAGCGTAGCGGTCAGCATGGTTAGCTGCCGCCCCGGAGGTCCTGGGTTCGATTCCCCGAAATTTGAAAAGTGGTACGAGGACTGGAACGGGGTCTACTCGGCCTCGGGTGGCCCAAATGAGTAGAGGGGGTTCGATTCCCCCTCAGCCATCCTCAGTGGTTTTCCGTGGTTTCCCACTTCGTCTTCGGGCAAATGCCGGGATGGTACCTTCTTCAAGGCCACAGCCGCCTCCTTCCCTCTTCCTTGCCTATCCATCCTAACCATCCCTTACCTTCCCTCATGAGGCCCCTGTTCGCTTTGCAGGTGAGGCCGCCTGGGCGAGGTGCCAATCCCACCACGCCAGTTGTATCCCTTCCGATTCGATGTTCCCCGCTCTAGGACACTGCCCGTAGAGGCGGTAGTGGTGAGTTCCCTCGCTGATTCCGTCGATTTCACCAACCTGGAGGGTAAACGACTAAAAAAAAAATATATAAAAAAATGGATAGTGGACTAGTATTCCGGATATAACGTCACAAGTCTTAATTCAAAGCTCATAGCAAAAGTCTGTAGGAGCTAGTGAAGGAAAGTGCTTGTCGACTTGTACAACGAATTTATCGAAGTAAGTAGTAGCCTATTTTGTCTTTGATTTTGGTTGGTTGTTTCCTCAGTTTAGGGCCAGTTTAGCCCCGTGTACTTTGGGTGTGTGTAGAATCTGTCTGATAACCGGTGTTAATTGTGATGGCTGCATTAGTGTGTGTATCTGTTTTTAATTCAAGTAAGGACTGCATACATTCGATTTTCAACTAGTTCCAACTTTGCTACCAAACGCCACCGTCAACAACCAACTAGTTCTGAACTTTGTTACTAGATGCCACTGCAGTCGGCTCCTGGCGACGAACGTTGGAACCTAAAAGCGTTAGTCAAAGATAACCTATAGAGTAGCTTCACACAGGTGTAATTAGTGGAAGGTTCTTTATCATGCCATATATCTATGACATGGGACCGCCGGCTTTACTTCCCCTCCGAAGGAAGGCATGCTGAGGGATTTTTAACGCTTTTAAAAAATCTGACGACTTTGACCGGGGTTGAACCCGCGACCTTGGGCATAGAAGCTCAGCATGCTACCGACTACTCCATCGAAACCGCTCTCTTTGACTTTTATTCGAAGTAAAAGTCTCATCAGTAGACAGCGGAAGTCTCACCCGAATTACAAATGCACACACTAATACAGCCATCACGTCAACACAGGTTATCCGACAAAAATCCATACACACCCAAGTACATGGGGTTTAATGAGCACGATGTCCAAGCCCCTCAAATTAATCAACAACAAGAATCATAGTAGACCTAAAGTTAGACTACAGGTTCTTAAAGAGTTAAGAATCATCGTAGCCTATAGTAGGCCTATAACATTATTATGAACTAGCGGATCCGTGTGAGAACTCTCGCATAATGGGTTGTGTGCGCCCCATGTGTACAGACTACCCGCCCGGATCTAGTGCTATACGGCCTGGACGCGACAATGTTCTCCCAGGGGCTATCGTCTTGTTTATTTGTTTAAAAATCACTTTATAAACAAATACATATATTTCCGTTGACTTTTCAAGAAATGCAAGATTTTTCCTGTACTATTGAGACAATTTGGAAGATTTTGGTACAAACCACACCTTCTAACTCTCTCTGGTTTAGGAGCTTGAGTTTTGTGAAACATACACCTTAGCGTATTATATAATCAGATACTGTAAAACATTAATAATAAAACGGAAATAGGCCTACAAATCTTACACAGGAAAACTAAGTTAAACTGGAAAATAGACACTAAAAATAGACTTAGATTGGAAAATAGACGTTAACGTCAAATAGGCATTTTAGGCAATAAAACTCTTTTATTTAGACCTAAACTTTCGTGAAACATGTAAATTCAAAAGGTGAGGCACGTATAGGCCTATGTTAAGAAAAGGCATTTGCCTCAACTTCGATATCTACTCATCAGAATAGTTCATACCGTTAATACAGAGAGATGGTGCGGAACACAGCCTTCTTGTGCGTCGGTTTGGTACCGGCATGTTAGACTAGTGCGTTTCAGAACAGAAGTCTATGGAGGAGGCCATGCTTTAAGCACATTTGTTCCAAAGCTGCGTAGTGAGTAGTGGTTAGCATCTAGTTAACAGTTATTAACTTGAGCTTTGGAATGCAATCTGACTAACTAATGCCAGTATCATTCACTGAATTGCAGACCAGAATAACTAGATCATAACGGAAGTCATCCCAGACATTCCTCTCGAGCCACATCGAATCTTCTGTGCCTCATAGATTGAACATTTCAGCGGACTGCATCGCCAACTGCAAAGATGGAGGATCATGAATAGTCAAGAGGTACAGGGAGATTCTTTTGCTTGAGTTGGGCCGGCGGCCGGCTGTCGAACACACACGCCTACCGCCAGGTGGCCGAACTCGGGTCGCGGATTGCGCGCATGTGGAAACCGTAACAAAGTACATTAATTAATGGTAAATTCACCAGAAAATCATGATTAAAGAACTTACCTTTTCGCAGAGGATGCTTACAGACAGGCGTTGTACCGTGTAAATAAATTAGCGTTTACACCCTGTAATTCCCTTCTGTTGTGAGGGATATCTGCTGCCGTATATTGTTCTTCAGCTCCCCTAGAGTACGGGTAATTGATCTGTACACTTCGTATTTTAAGTCACCCGACAATTAAACATCAAACGGGCTGAGGTCAGTGCCTCGATCAATCACAGTAAACACGCAGGGGGGAACAGGAGTAGCTACATAATGGAACGATGTAACTTCCAAAGATACTGTCTGCCAACTGAGGGAGAACATTTTCAGCGTCTTCTGTGGAAAGGTAAGTTCTAACCTTTAACTGGTGACGTGAGGTCATACAGATTCACAAGAAAAAAAAGGGGTTTCTTTAATTAAATCTTGCAGGAAGCTGTTGTCTGTGTTACCTTCTTATCAGTGCGCTGACACTTCACACCCTCGTTGATGAAAGTTTTGTGACTTAATGACTTTTAATGACCCTGGTTAGCTCGCCTCCGAGCAATCTGTAACCCGAGCTTGGTTGCCTGGCGGAGGGCGTGCGCGCCTGGTGGCTGGACGCTGGTCCCGCTCCAGCAAAATAATCTCACTGTAGTATTCAACAAAGATCTAGCATGGATTTTCTAAATCGGTAAGTGTCAAGTTTATTAATTGGTATCATGTGTGTGTGTGGTATACAGTAGTCTCGGTGTCTTGCTATACGGCGCCATGTCAGTGAGGAGGTTACGTTCCCATAACTGGTCCCCCATTGAGACTGCAGTACCCTCCAACAGCATCCCCACTGCCATGTGTGTGTGTGTGTGTGTGTGTGTGTGTGAGAGAGAGAGAGAGAGAGAGAGAGAGAGGAGAAGAGATGCCATCATCAAAGAGTAGTCTTGGTCACAGGTATCAGGAGCACAGCCATGTCAGTGAGGAGGTTACGTTCCCATAACTGGGTCCCTGTTGGTTGTGAGTCTGCTGTACCCTCAAACAGCATCCCCACTGTCATGTGTGTGTGTGTGTGAGAGAGAGAGAGAGAGAGAGAGAGAGAGAGAGGGAGAGAGAAGGAGAGAGACCATCATCAAAGAGTAATCTCGGTCACAGGTATCAGGAGCACAGCCATGTCAGTGAGGAGGTTACGTTCCCATAACTGGGCCCCCGTTGGTTGTGAGTCTGCTGTACCCTCAAACAGCATCCCCACTGTCATGTGTGTGTGTGTGTGTGTGTGTGTGAGAGAGAGAGAGAAGGAGAGAGACCATCATCAAAGAGTAGTCTCGGTCACAGGTATCAGGAGCATAGCCATGTCAGTGAGGAGGTTACGTTCCCATAACTGGGCCCCCGTTGGTTGTGAGTCTGCTGTACCCTCAAACAGCATCCCCACTGTCATGTGTGTGTGTGAGAGAGAGAGAGAGAGAGAGAGAGGGAGAGAGAGAGAGAAGGAAATAGACCATCATCAAAGAGTAGTCTCGGTCACAGGTATCAGGAGCACAGCCATGTCAGTGAGGAGGTTACGTTCCCATAACTGGGCCCCCGTTGGTTGTGAGTCTGATGTACCCTCAAACAGCATCCCCACTGTCATGTGTGTGTGTGTGTGTGAGAGAGAGAGAGAGAGAGAGAAGGAGAGAGACCATCATCAAAGAGTAGTCTCGGTCACAGGTATCAGGAGCATAGCCATGTCAGTGAGGAGGTTACGTTCCCATAACTGGGCCCCCGTTGTTGTTCAAACCGTACTGAGTGAATAAAGCGGAGGATTCTCACATGTTTCAGCATGCTCTGGCAGCTTAAGCATCAAACATGTAAATTCAAAAGGTGAGGCATGTATAAGTTAAGAAAAGGCATTTGCCTGAACTTCGATGTCGACTCATCAGAAAAAGTTAATACAGTTAATACAGAGAGATGGTGCGGAACACAGCCTTGTTGTGCGTCGGTTTGGCACCGGCATGTTAGACTAGTGCGTTTCAGAACAGAAGTCTATGGAGGAGGCCATGCTTTAAGCACACTTGTTCCAAAGCTGTGTAGTGAGTAGTGGTTAGCAGTTAGTTAACAGTTATTAACTCGAGCGATCTGACTAACTAATGCCAGTATCATTCACTGAATTGCAGACCAGAATAACTAGATCATCATGGAAGTCATCCCAGACATTCCTCTCGAGCCACATCGAATCTTCTGTGCCTCATATATTGAACGTTTCAGCGGACTGCATCGCCAAATGCAGAGATGAATAGTCAAGAGGTACAGGGAGATTCTTATGCTGGAGTTGGGCCGGCGGCCGGCTGTCGAACACACACGCCTACCGCCAGGAGGCCGAGCTCGGGTCACGGATTGCGCGCAGGTGGAAACCGTAACCAAGTGCATTAATTAATAGTAAATACACCAGAAAATCATGATTAACGAACTTACCTTTTCGCAGAGGATGCTGAGGGTGTTCTCCTTCAGCTTACAGACAGGCGTTGTACCGTGTAAATATATTAGCGATTACTACTTGTACGAAGGCAGATCAAAAAATAAGTTGCACTTCCCAGTTATGGCCATTTATTACACGACCTATACAACAGCAACACATTGTGGTGTTTGAAGCCATATTTTCAGTGTTGCCTTAGTAAACAAGAGTTTAGTGCTTTTCAGTCGGTCAACACGAATGTACCCAAAAGAGATGGGTTATGCCCTAATCCTGAAATAAATAAATTAATTAATTAATTTATTAATCTCATGTAATTTATTTCAGGATTAGGGCATAACCCATCTCTTTTGGGTACATTCGTGTTGACCGACTGAAAAGCACTAAACTCTTGTCAACAGCAACACGCCTATAACAACATAAAATGTAACGTCACTTTTCCACATAGTTTCCAGGAGACTCCAAGCATTTCTGCGAACGCACAACCAACTTGTCGATGCCGGATGCATAGAAAGTTCCTCCAGCGTTCTGCAACCACACGGAGACAGCGGCCTTCACCTCCTCATCGGTCTGGAAACATCGACCACAGAGCTCCGTTTCGAGCTTACCTAACAGATGAAACTCATATGGCGCTAGGTCGGGACTGTAGGGTGGAAATTTGCCAGACCTCCCACTTGAAACGCTGCAGCAGTTCGCTCGTTTGGCGGACGTAGCGCCATGCGACTTTCATCTATTCGGTAAGCTATAACGGAGCTCTGTGGTCGATGTTTCCAGACCGATGAGGAGGTGAAGGCCGCTGTCTCCGTGTGGTTGCAGAACGCTGGAGGAACGTTCTATGCATCCGGCATCGACATGTTGGTTGTGCGTTCGCAGAAATGTTTGGAGTCTCTTGGAAACTATGTGGAAAAGTGACGTTACATTGTATGTCGTTATAGGCGTGTTGCTGTTGTAAAGGTGGTGTAATAAATAGCCAAAACTGGGAAGTGCAACTTATTTTTTGATGCACCTTCGTAATTCCCTTCTGTTGTGAGGGATATCTGCTGCCGTATATTGTTCTCCAGCCCCACTAGAGTTTGGGTAATTGATCCGTACACTTTGTATTTTAAATTAACCCACAATTGAACATCAAACGGGCTTAGGTCCGTGCTTCGATTAATTACAGTAAACACGCAGGGGGGTGCAAGAGTAGCTACATAATGTAACGATGTAACTTCCAAAGTTACTGTCTGCCAACTGAGGGAGAACATTTTCAGCGTCTTCTGTGGAAAGGTAAGTTCTAACCTTTAACTGGTGACGTGAGGCCATCCAGTTTCACACGGAAAAAAAATTCTGTGCTTAATTAAATCTTGCAGGAAGCTGTTGTTTATATTACCTTCTTATCTGTGCGCTGACACTTCACACCCTCGTTGATGAAAGTTTAGTGACTTAATGACTTTAATGACCCGGGTTAGCTCACCTCCGCGTAATTTGCGGCCCGAGTTTGGGTGGCTGGCAGAGGGCGTGCGCGCCTGGTGGCTCGCTGGTCCCGCTCCAGCAAAAGAATCTCACTGTAGAAATCAACAAAGATCTAGCATGGATTTTCTAAATCGGTAAGTGTCAAGTTTATTCTCTTGGACATCAACTACTAGTATTTTGTAAACTAGTAATTGGCCACGGGTACTCCCACCTTTTTGGAATTCCCCATTTTGAGCATTTTCATTTTTCGTTATCAAATTACTTCTACAAGAGGTACCATCTCATTGTTTTATAATTGTCAGCTTTTTATGCTGATTTGTTTATCAAATAAGTGATGAATGGTGGAATGTAGATTGTGATCAAGCAATAGAGAAAAGACACCAAGCATGGATAAAACATCAAGCTCTAAAGTCAGAAGAATCAAATTTAGAACTAACTATACAAAGAAAATTAACCCATAAAATCATCAGACAAACGAAACGTAATCATCTTAAAAATACACTGGAAAAGATAGAAGACGATTTCAAGAAAAAGCAATCTCGAGATTATTACAAAACATTTGGTAAATATCTAAAAAAAATTGAAGCTCCAACATTAATGTTGAAAAATCAAACAGGAAAGTTAGCACATTCTAACCAAGAAAATACAGAGATCCTTGCAGAAGCATTCGAGAAACTGTTAAATTGTGATGATCCACTGGAAACCCTGCAAGTAAACACTGATACACCTATTTTAACTTCACCTGATTTAATAAATCCTCCAAACATTAATGAAGTAGAACTCGTAATTAAAGAACAAAAAAATTACAAAACTTGTGGCGAAGACTTAGTCTTTGCTGAAATCTGGAAAAATGCTAGTAAACCTGCGATTATAAATCTTCATCAATATCTAGTTAAAATGTGGATTACTGAAGAAATTCCTGCACACTGGACCACAGGAATAATCCATCCATTATTTAAGAAAGGAGACAAAACGAACCCAGATAACTACAGAGGAATTACCCTTCTGGACTGCACATATAAAATTTTCTCTCGTATAATTTACAACAGGATCAAAAACATTCTGGAACCACAACTTGGAGAATATCAAGGAGGATTTTGCCCTTACAGAAGTTGTCCAGACCAAATCCTTAGCCTGAAATTAATAATGGAATATTACAAAAACAGAAATAAGCAACTCTTTATCTCTTTTATAGATTTCAAGAAAGCCTATGATAGTATTCATAGACTGACACTGCTAAAAATCCTCAGATCATATGGTCTCCATCCTAAATTGATAAAAATCATTCAATTAACATTAACAAACACAAATTCGAAAGTTAAATTTAGGGGAGAAATATCAACAGCTTTCACAGTAAAAACTGGTCTCAGACAAGGTGATGGATTATCCCCTCTGCTGTTCAATGTGGCTCTTGATTATATCATGAAGGTTTGGCAAAAGGAAAACCCTCCTAAGATCAAAATTGGAACAAAACCATCAATAAAAATAAACTGCTTAGGATTTGCAGATGACTTGGCTCTTTTAGCATTAGACAAGGAAGAGGTTTGTACTCAGATTACTAGTCTCCAAGAAATTGCTCAAGGGATAGGATTACAGATATCCTTTGAAAAAACTGAGATCATGCCTATGAAACCCTTAGATATAAATGAAGTCTATATAAATGATCATAAAATTAACCTAGTTCCTCAATTTAAGTATCTTGGAGAAATTATAACACATAACTTAAACGAAAAAGTAACTTGGATAAATAGAACAAATAAAATGAAAAAGGCACAATCTCTAACCTGGTCAACATATAATAAAAAAGTCCTCTCGGCACACCGGAAGGCGGAGGTAGATTTCACCGGACAAACTTGGAGATAGGCGAAAATAGGCAGAATATGCAGGTTTTCGTAGAAGGATCAGACCTCATTTATCGCGTGAAAGTATTTTATAATTGGAGATTAATTAACTTTGTTTGTCTCCATTTTAAACATATTTTAAACATTTTATTGTCTTACGGGGACGGTAACCTTCTTGTCATTTGGAGTCCATTTTTAGCCTATTTTCAATTTTGAAAAAATAGGCTTATGAGATCACCTTTTGTCCGTGTGTGTGTGCGTGTGTGTGTGTGTGTGAGGTGTGGGTGTGTGTCACCCCCTAATAAAATCTAAACGGCTGGAGCGATTTCAGTGAAACTCGGTAAGTTCATAGCACTATTCCCGGCGACCTCGACCGTGCCCATCGAATTTTGTTACGTCTCACCAATCCAACATGGCGGCTGTGCGAAATATTTCACTAGCATTCAGTATCTCCGAAACTATAACGGATATCGCCCTGAAATTGTGTACGGTGATAAAGGGTAGGCTACTACTAGAAGTTCACCTATGAAACTTTCAAAAACCTGGTTACTACATAACCAACATGGCGGCCAAGCGAAGTGGAGACTTTTAAATAGACTTTTCTCGCGATTTAACTATCCAAACGTAATGAAACTTGGTACAGCAAATATTTATACACATTGCAATGCACTGGAATCTAATTTAGTTCAATTGTTTACATAACCTCAAACTGGTGCCTGTGCGAAATATTTCACTGACATTCTATATCCCCGAAACTATTACAGATATCACCCTGCAATTTTGTACGGTGATAAAGGGTACTGATACAAGTTTACCTATGTATAATTCATAAACCAGTAAAGTACAAAACGAACATGGCGACCAAGCGAATTTGAAATATTTTAATAGACTTTTCTCGTGAGTTAACTCTCTGAGCGCAGTGAAATGTGGTACAGTAAATGATTTTCCAGATTGTAATGTACTGCCATCTAATTTAATTCAATTGTTTACATAACCTCAAGATGGCGGCTGTGCGAAATTTTAAAATTAAGTTTCTATTTCTTGTGTCGTAATCATGCGATCGAAGTGAAAGTTTGAATAATGAACCTAGGCAATAAGTGACCTTGAATGGTACATAACTCTATGGCCTATACATATAACAATCCTAAATGGCAAGCTTCCGTAATATTTATACGGTTCTGAATATATATGAATCTTTTACAGCAACCAAACTGAAATTTTTATGTTCATAGAGACTATGAACATATGTTCACCTATAGGACTTTCAGTAACCTCGTGAGCACGAATCCAACATGGCGGCGACGCGAAGTATAAATATTTAAATGGACGTTTCTCGCGAATTAACTATCCGAGTGCCGTGAAACGTTGCACGTTTTAAATGCTTACACAAATGTTGATCCACTGGCATCTAATTTATTTCAATTGTTTGCATAATCACAAGATGGCTGCTGTGCGTAATTTTAAAATCTCGTTTTTACTACTTGTGTTCTTATCATGCGATTGAAGTTTGAATACCACATTTACACAATAATCTTAATATAATAGTACAAAAATAAAAATCCAACCTGGCGACCGTCTGAAATATTTAGACGGTTCTCAATATCTACGAATCTGTTACAGGAATTAAACTGAAATTTTGTATGTTGATAGAGGCAATTAACGTGAGCAGGATATACGAAAATAGGCTGTACAGTTCTTCACGGAACTACTTGTTATACTTGTGGTCACACTGTCCTTATGCAAGGTTTCGACACTGATGTGTAACTATGTAACGGTCTGTTACTTCTTCACGCAAAATTATATCTCCCGCAGAGATGTTGGTTGGTTCCTCAGTTTAGGGGCTGCGACAACGCGGTCATATAACCCCGTGTACTTTGGGTGAGTGTAGAATCTGTCTGATAAACGGTGTGAATTGTGATGGCTGTATTAGTCTGTAATTCAGGTAAGGAATGCAGACGCTAAATTTCAAGCAGTAGTTCCTAATGTTGCTACCAGATACTAACGTCAACGCCACCCAGCTGTGAACTTGGCTACTGGATGCTACCTCAATCAGCAACTCGCAACGAACGTTGGAACTTCCCCTCCAAAGGAAAGCTTACTGAGGGATTTTTAGCGCTCTTAGAAAATCCGACGACTTTGGCCGGCTTTGAACCCGCGACCTTGGGCATAGAAGTTCAGCATGCTACCAGTTACTTCACCGAAGCCGCTTCACACTTAGTGAGATGGAAATCTGAATCTGATCTCGCGCAAGTGCGTTGTAATGGCAACGTCTGATGGCTCATCCCTCATCAATTTAGTAGTGTTGCCATGTCAACCACTGATAGCTCTTGGCATTTTCTTATAATTCCGAAATCATTTTTCTCATCCCTTGGCGCAATGGTGGCTCATATCAAAAATTCTTTCAGACAAACGTTTTAGGTAATTATTAGGGGAATATTGTCCATTTTGTACGGTTTTGATATTGTGACTATTAACAGAGATATGATTAATGTTTCCCAAAAAAACACTTTTTCCCACCCCTTTGGTCAATGGTTGGTGCTATCAAAAAACGTTTCAAACATTAATTTGTGAGCTTTATCCGACACATAGTATGAACTTTGAACGGATTCGATATTTCACATATTAAGAGAGTTATAGCAATATTTCATTTTTTCGAAAAAAAAAGTCCCCCATTTTCATCCCCTTCGACCGATTTAGCCCAGTAACGAACTCGTCCGAGATTTTATGGGTATACATATTCGGTAAAAAATTCAAAGTGATTGGTGCAAAATTACGGCAGTTATCGTGTCCACAAGAAACTGATATAGCCTACATATATACATATATTACATAAATTATATATAAACTTTTGAACTGACTGTGGTTTTGGGGTCTGGGGGATGTGAAACGCGAAGATATGCCGAAATTTTCCGGAAATCGAAACATGGGACCCATTGCAATAGTTAGCTTTCTAATGAAATCTACCTAAAATACTGCCGTCAACGACGCCTAGCTGTGAACTTGGCTACTAGATGCCACCTCAATCAGCAACTCGCAACGAACGTTGGAACTTCCCCTCCGAAGGAAAGCAAACTCAGGTTTTTTAGCGCTCTTAGTAAATCCGACGACTTCAGCCGGGTTTGAACCCGCGACCTTGGACATAGAAGTTCAGCATGCTACCAGTTCCGATACCGAAGTCGCTTCCTACTGACATATGAAAACTGAATGTGATCTCGTGCAGTGGCGTTGTCATAGCAACTGCTGATGGTCATCCCTTATCAATTAAAAGTAAAGTTGTCATGGCAACCTCTCTTGGCACTTGGCATTTTCTTATAATTTAAATCATTTTGTTCACCCCGTGGCGTAATGGTGGGTCATATCAAAAATTCTTTCAGACAAAAGTTTTAGGTAATTATTGGAGGAATATTGTCCATTTTGTGCGGTTTTGATATTGTGCCTATTAACAGAGATATGATTAATGTTTCCCGAAAAACCCACTTTTTCCCACCCCTTTGGTCAATGGTTGGTGCTATCAAAAAACTTATTTGACATAAATTTTTGGCACTTATCCGACACATATTATGAACTTTGAAGGGATTCGATATTTCATGTATTAAGAGAGTTATAGCGATATTTCACTTTTTCGAAAAAAGCCCCCCATTTTTACCCCCTTTGACCGATTTTGCCCATTAACGAACTCGACCGAGATTTTATAGGGATACATATTATGTAAAAAATGCAAAGTGATTGGTGCAAAATTACGGCAGTTATCGTGTCCACAAGAAACTGATATATATATATATATATATAGATAGATAGATAGATACATATATACATAAATTATATATAAACTTTTGAACTGACGGTGGTTTTGGGGTCTGGGGGATGTGAAACGCGAAGATATGTCGAAATTTTCCGGAAGTCGAAACATGGGACCCATTGCAATAGTTAGCTTTCTAAAGAAATCTACCTAATAGCTTTCTAAAGAAATCTACCTAAAATGCCTATCAATAGCTACTAAGATCCAACATTATAAAACTGTAACTCTCCCTGAAGCCACTTATGCTTGTGAAACACTGTTCCAAATTAAAAATGAACAAAGAACTGATCAGCTCCTCAAAACGGAAAGAAGAATCATTAGAACGTGCATAAATAAAAAGTATCAGGTTGAGGGAGTCAGGAGGATTCTCCCAAATGAAACTGTCTATCGTGAGATTGATCCAATCACCAGCACAATGAAGAAGAAAAGAATTTCATATTTTTTTCACATCTTACGGCTTCCAGAAAACAGAATTGTATGCCAACTGGTGATGAGAAATCTAGGAAAGAAAACTGGAGGAAAATGGATCCAAGAAATCCAACAAGATCTCAAAGCAGTTGGACTCAAGATAACAGATGCCGAGGAGAAAAATAAAATTAACACCATTCTTAAAACTCACAAATTTTCTGCAGAAATGACACACAGAAAGCCTATGGAGATTTCAGATGAGTTGAGAAAATCCCGATCTGAAAGAATGAAAAAGTACTGGTAAGGGTAGCTAGTGGAGACTCCTAATGGATAGCTCCACTCAGGGAGTGGCGCCCCTGCCCAAGCAGCCCCAGGTCCCTCTGGCCCGGAGGGTAGTCCCTGGCAAGGGTGGGGTAGACAGGGCTCCTTAGCCACAGTGAAGGCAACCTGTCTAGGGGTGACAACCCCGAATAATAAGCCTCTCAAGCTAACAACTTGAGCAGTACCTTGGACAGTGACTCGTCGCTGCCCCATGAAGAATGATCTTCAACTGAGCATGGAGGACAATTTCGCTAAATGCACTACCCCAGGTGGTAACCAATCCACCGTTGCCCATGGCAACGTTAGCGGACCTTCGGATTCTGGGGAGTCCGCATTAACATGCTTTAAGGATGAGTCGGAGCATCCTGAAATTCCTGGACCTAAACTCAGATCAAGACGGCAAAGTTTCTTCGCAACATTTAACGCCAATTCACTGCTCAAAGTGGGTAAACTGAAACATCTGACAGACTCACTAACACGACATAACATAGTACTGACAGCAGTACAGGAAACCAGATTCACTGATGACCATGCCCTTGAATCCCAAGGGTACAGAATCCTCAAAGGAAAAGTCGGTCAGCGAGTAATGAAGAACGTACCCCACTTAGGTACAGGATTTATAATCAGCCATAAGATACTGGATTCAGTCATCGACTTTAGTTCTCCAAGCAGTCGTGTATCTATCCTCTCTCTCAAATGTGCTAACAAGGGCTACACTTTAGTCAATGTACACGCCCCAACCAACCAGGACAACAAGCGCAACCCAGACAGAACTGACAAATTCTGGGAAGACCTAGAAGATATTCTCTCTAAAATCCCAGACCGACATACCACCATACTGCTTGGTGACTTCAATGCCCAGTTAGGAAGGGAGAAAAAATACAGAAACATAGTGGGCAACTATCCAGCGCATAAACGAACTAATCGCAATGGAGAACGATTGGTGGAACTGTGCAGGGCTTTCGACTTGGTTATGAAGTCTACAGCATTTAAACATCTGCCAAGAAAGCAAAAGACTTGGATCTCTCCTAACATCAACCTGGGTGAATTCCAGATAGATCATGTGGCCATCTCAAGAAAATCCCAAAAGGAAATACAAAACGTGAAGGTATTAAGAAGCGCCAATCTGTACTCAGACCACTACCTCTCAAAGATCAAACTGCGACTCCAACCTAGAAACAATAGATTACACAGAACCTCCAAGATGGTCAGATTTGATATAGAGCGACTTAAGAACAATCAAGAAGTCAGTCGAAGACTGAACAGTGCAGATCTTAACAACTGGGACCAACTGAAAGAAGCTCTTGTCAAGACGGCTAGTGAACTTGCTCCCCTCACTAGAAGAAAGAAACATCCGTGGTGGACTGAAGACTGTGACAACACAATAGCTCAAAGACAGACAGCCTGGATGAAATGGAACTCTAAAAAGACTAAGGAAAATTGGGAGAACTACTTGGAACAAAGGAAGCTTACAACCAAGATAATCCGAGGAACCAAACGGGCCTTCACACGCAACCAACTAACCCAAATCGAAGAGAACTTCGCTAAAAATAACACCAGAGACTTTTACAAAACATTCAAGCAGTCACTCGGAAAATACACTCCACCAAGTCTCCACTTCAAAGACTCACAGGGCAAACTGACTTTTAACGACAAGGACAACTGTCGCCTCTTAGCTCAGTACTTTAAGAACTTGCTCAACTGTGTTCCACCCAGCGAAGACTTTGACTACATACAAACAACACCAAACCCGGACTCGCTGCCTCCTTCACTGGAAGAAGTTCGTGAAATCATTCAACTTCTTAAGAACAACAAGGCAGCTGGAGAGGACTCCATTGTTGGTGAACTCTGGAAATGTGCTGGAAGCAATGCTGTGTGCAAACTCACCGAGATCATACAGAACATCTGGGAAACAGAGAAATTACCACCTGACTGGACCTCAGCTCTGATCCATCCCCTCCACAAGAAAGGAGATTTTACTGACCTAAACAACTACCGTGGGATTTCTCTCGTCCCGGTAACATACAAGATTTTCTCCAAGGCATTACTAACACGGGCAGAAAGTCAACTGGACAGTCAACTCGGAGAATATCAGGGAGGCTTCAGGAAGGGCCGATCCTGTGCTGAACAGATCCTCAACTTGAAAACTGTACTTGCATACTCCAAATTGAGAAACCGCAAGGTGGTTGTCACCTTTGTTGATTTTAGGAAGGCCTACGACTCTGTTGATAGGGAAACACTTAATAGAATTCTCCAAGAACTAGGGTTAGACAACAAAACCCGCAAACTCATTCTAGAAACCTTGACCAATACCCATTCCAAGGTTAAATTTAGAGGCGAGGTCTCAGCAAGCTTCGAGATAAAAACAGGGGTGAGACAAGGGGATGGACTTTCTCCACTTCTTTTCAACTGTGTCCTTGAAAAGGTTGTGAGAGAATGGCGCAAGGAACTGACCAATATGGGTGTCCAGAGTGGGATATACCTGGGGCGTAGGAAGGAAGGACTGGTTGTAGATTGCCTGGCCTTTGCTGACGACATGGCACTTATTGCCGATTCTCTGGATACAGCAACAATGCAGGTCAATTGCCTCAGAAGACAGGCAGCCAAAGTGGGTCTTCAAGTGTCGCTGGAAAAAACAGAATTCTTCACCAACATCAAAGAAGCTAACAGAGAGATGCTACTAGAACAGGGAAAAATCAAGAGGATTGAGAAATTTAAGTATCTCGGCGAATGGATTGAACCCAACTTATCAGAAAGAGCATCATTATCCATGAGAGTCAACAAGCTGGAACTGGCTTATCGACTGACAAAGAACATCTACAACAAGAAATGCCTGTCACGCAACCTGAAACTGAAGCACTACACCTCAGTCATACGACCAGAAGCCCTGTATGCCATGGAGTGTCTCTCATTGAACCGAAGTGGTCTGATGGAGAAAATGGAAGTCAGAGAGAGGAGAATTCTCAGGAAGATCCTAGGTCCGGTAAAGGAAGATGAGGAATACCGTAGGCGGCACAATTCCGAGCTCTACGAACATATAGAAAGGCTCTCTGACTGTGCTAGGAAAAGGAGAGTAGCATTCTATGGTCATGTGGCAAGATTGCCTCCCAAAAGACTGACCAATAGGCTGTTCACTTTCTGGCAGAACAAGAAGGTTCGTACCACTTGGCTGACAGAAACTGAGAAAGACATTAATGAACTGGGAATATCAGATCTTCAAGACAGGCAATCTGTGAGACATGCCCTGAAGGAAGTCCATGGATTTCAGGAAAAACCCCGGAAGAAAGGTACCCCTTGGACAGATGAAAGGAAGGAGTTACACCGGCAGAAAATGCGACAACACTGGGCAAAGATCAAAGCTCAACAGTTGAACAAGCGTGGTCCAAAGTAGGCCCATTCGAAACAAGAAGAAGAAGAAAAAGTACTGGAAAGAGCGCAAGAACCGAGCAGTACTACCTTCAAAGAAGAAGTGATTGTGGAACGACTCAAGTGGTCCAATGTGACCAATCAAGATTAATAATAATAATAAATAAGTGTTTTTGGGTCCATCCCTCAAAATCAAATTGTTCTACTTTCTCTCCCACACCTATTTCATTTTTCCTACCTCATCTTCTCTCTGGTAGTGATCGGGCCCTCCCGATTGCTCCAATTTTGGCACATAAACCCATTGTACCCAAGTTGTCAATAACTTACAAAATATTAATCTTCATTTGGAATTTTCAGCTCAACTTTGAACGTGCTCAGAACGGAGACCGTGACGAGAGAGGCCATTTCCTGCAGTCTACTTCAGCGACTTGTCTTGCAACCGACCTGTCGGCCTGGTCAATTCCATTTTCTTCAAGAAGCGTAAGTTGGACTCCGGCTTCCATCTTTTACCATGGCACCCTTGGATGACAAACTCGTCAACAGGCGCGCCTCTTATAAAGGACAACTTACGCGATTTCGTAAATTACTTAAAGGGCCGCCTGCAATTACTCGCTCGTCACTTCCCTTCAGTGTAGTCTATGCATAACTCGTCTCTCTCACGACGCAACCGAGCATCCAGCAGACATTATATAATGGTCAAACACCATTCTCCTCTAGCCATGTCATGGTGACTTGGTAACGGCTATCTACAAGCATCTTCACCTTCTGCCATGCCAAGATAAGTGAAACTTTCATGAGTATTTAATCTCTCTGATGAGGCACTTTTAACCACTTCTGGAACTCTTATTAAAATTGCCATACTTTTATCCCGCTGGTTGGGAATGCAGTTTTTAGTGGTTTCTAGTCAAAGTTGCACCCTACGTGGGAAACCCTATTCTTCATGTTAATTATAAATTGATAATTCAACTCAACGTGGGATTTGATCTTGTCTAACTTCGCTCTATTAAAAGTCATTTATTTGGCTCAACGTGGGATTATTCTATTTGCCTCATTCAACCTTTTGCTGAGTAAATAAATTTAACTTCTTCGTGAGGCCCATATTTCGCCCCATTCAACTGGGCCAGAAACTTTGACCAAATTCAACAAGCAATATTGCAAGTGTATCAAGATTAAATGAACATTCAAACATAATCAACACTCGGAATGTGTAGAAGAACCATCATATTTAATAGTGACATTCAGTGCCAAAAACTTTCAAGTGCGACGTACCCATCAAAACGAACTGACTCTTGCAGCGAATAATCCCCAATTTCCTTCCTCCCATTTCTGCCCCGTTATCCAGATAACAACTCAATCTTAAATAACCAATGTAATTTTTTTGTTCTAAAATTGAAGTTTTTCTTCGGAAATCCTCCCCATTTTTGTAATTTTCCATATACTTGTAATTCTGTTACAATATTTAGTGGTATTCTATAAACCTCTTTTCTAGGCCTAACATACAATTTGTTAGATCTTTTAAGTTTTCGCTTGCTGTTCCCAAGGTTGCAGGATCGAATCCCGGAGTAGTCAGCTGGCATTTGAGGGTGCGCAAATGCGAGGGAATCGTGTCAGTAGATTCACTGGCACGTTAAAGATCCCCTTCAGGAAAAAATTCCGGCACCCTGGCGTCTCTAAACGCCGCAGTAGTTAAAAGGGACGTAAAACCAATAACATTATTATTATTCCTGTGTGTCTTAGAACGCATCCTCAAACTTCTTTTGTGTTTTTGTGTGGGTACTATTTCGGGACTCTCCAAAAAAACAAAGACAAAAGTTGACATTCTAAGGCACCCAGGAATACTAAACTTAGTTATGGAAGGAAGGATTGGGGATAAGAACTGTAGGGGACGAGCAAGATTAAATTATACTAAACAGATTGCCTCGGATATAGGGCGTGGCTTCTATTTAAAGATGTGTGGCATTGAGAGCTGAATCAAACAAGACTGAAGACTCAAACACAAATGCACAAAAGATAACTTAAATGATTGAAGGAACCTCCAGCTCTTGATATTTATTTAAAGACCACAATAGAGACCAACTGGTACCTGGTATCACAACAGATACAATGTTTAGTGATCAATACTGGAGAACCAGTTAATATTCACAAGAAAAGTCAACGGATGACGAGGCACCAGTTGCAACGTTCCTCGCCAACTTGGAGAACAGTCAAACGTTACAATAAGTTCATAGCAAAAGTAACGTAGTATTGCTAAATATTTCTGAGGACCAGAATCTTCGATATGAACATTTCAAACGACACCTCAAATGGACTATCGTGGACTAGGCCTACAGGGGAAACCACGTTAAAAAAACGCGCCATGTACTCTACCTCATGGTGGTGTGGAAACGAGTATTCAGCCAGACCGGCACTCACTCTTCAAAGTCGGATTTTAAGAGCGTTAAAATTCCCTCAGTATGCCTTCCTTCGGAGGGGAAGTAAAGCTGGTGGTCCCATGTCATAGATTTATGGCATGATAAAGAGCCTTCCACTAATTACACTTGTGTGAAGCTAAATTATAGGTTAGATTTGACTAACACTCTTAGGTTCCAACGTTCATAGCCAGGAGCCGATTGCGGTGGCATCTAGTAACCAATTTCAGAACTAGTTGGTCGTTGACGGTGGTGTTTGGTAGCAAAAGTTGGAACTACTTGAAAATGAAATGTCTACAGTCCTTACTTTTACAGAAATAGGTCCTCTTGGAACGAACATATCCATTTTGTGGACTACGTAGCCCAATTGGTAGAGGCACTGTGCTTCTAACTAGGAGGGAATTGGGTTTGATTCCTACCCAGGTAGTGTATTTTAGAGACAAAACTACCGCTTCCAGATATACAGCCTACAACAGAGATTAGTACCATGGTAATTTCTGGGAGCTAAGACGGCCGTGCCTGGAAATGACAACTTCATCCCATCCAGTGCTGATGTCACAACCAGTGGAAGCAGTTACTGTCCACTACTATGACCTGTAGGGAATTTGTTAAAAAATAGAGATTTGCAGACTTTAAAGACTCCTCTAGAGACAAAGAAATTCTCTATAGGTAGAACAGGAACACAGCGACTTCCGTAATGAACTGGTGAATTTCCATAATTTAAGTTGGCAGCACTGTTCGTGTATCCTTGTCAACGCCACGGGAGAAAGATGTCCGATAAGTTTAAAAATAAACTCCAGTTACCGTATTTGTTTTGCTCATGAACCCGGACTGACCGACTCTATAGCTAAATTTAATTATTTTTTTAAAATCTAACAAGCAAATCAATTTGAGCTGAACAAGGGCGCACAATCTGTTTTAATCATATGCATGGAACGAAACTGTCCGTGGTAACACACGTCTGCATGGTTTGAGTTCCCATCGCAAATTCCGCGCACGTCGCTCTGAAAAGGTGCGCCAATGTAAACAGAGCTTCCATTTGCCTTGCTCTTCATTGGGCGTGCATTGGAATCAATCAATGTAAATGTGGCTGGCAGTCTGCTGTCGTTATAATGAGCAAACTTTGTCATCGCCGAGTGCTGAAGTCTGACTTGCGTAATAACATTGAAGACGCTTTGTTGCGGCGTCTGTGAGCAGGAGGTGGTAATTTCCGGTCCGGGGACAGACAAAAGACTAATGAACTGCGACTGCTGGCGGCAAACATCAAAGACTTACCGGATGGGACGAGATGGGAGAGAGTAAAAATCACCAAGAGATAGGCCTCCACCTGATTTCTGTGCCATCAAACAGTGGCAATACCTACTGTTCATTGGTTCATATTCATAAGTGAACTCCGCAACTGCAAGGCTAGCCCACAGTGGCTTTCATCTGCTCCAACTTGCCCAGAATTGTAGGCTGACATCTGTGAAACACCCCATCTCTAGTGATTAGCTACTTTGATGAAGTGTATGTGAAATACCTGCTGAGTGAAGCAATAAATTGCACCTCAACAGTTCGTTGCTTCAGTAAAATTAATACCTGACCTGCCATTTGTTGATGTGTAACATCTTTCCACTCGGTTGCTGGATATTTTTGTGGGAGTGATTTTGAAAAATGGGACGGAAGTGGATCGGACGGAAGTGTGTAAGACGCACTGCCAGTTGGATCGCATCACTCCTGGCTGCTAAAGCGCCATTACAGATATTTCTACAATAAAGCATCTTCAAGTTGTCGTTCTTTGGTGTAAAAATATTAATTATATCATATTTGCTGAAAACAATTATGATTTATTAAGGGTCTGTTTTTTAATCTCGGGATAAAAGTGATGGGCATCATCTCCCGGAGTAACTTTGCTCAACACTTTCATACTGAACAGTAAACGCTCATGCGAATTCTTGTGTCAACTGATAGAAACAGAAACCACATGTTAAAAGTCTTCGTATCAGTATTTAAATGAAGATATGCTTTAATACGAAACATTGTATCTAGTCAGCAAAGCCGGTGTTATGTTTTTGCACAAAGGCTATTCAGATATTAACACACATTGCGGTAATGCAGCGATCATTGTAATATATTAAACCCTTTGGAAAATAGCATGTAGACAAGATTCAAAATTTCGGGGTCGTAATGGATTCTTGTGAATGTGATTTAGAGGTTTTGCTATCAACATAACTTCCAGGGTTCATAAGGTTAACTTATTATTATTATAAAGCCAAGAAAAACAACAGGATCTACTAACAAATGAAATTTATTAACTGAATCAAACATAAAAAAGAAAACTATAACCACCCTTTTATTTTTCACTCGCGTGAACAGATCTAACACTGACCAGCCTGACGTACCATGACGACATGGCATGACAGCTGTCAACAAGCATTGTGACTGCAATGTCACTTAAGTCAAAGTAACAAAAGAAAACGGATCACAAGATCCAAATATAACAAACAAATAAAATAGTACAAAAATTCAATATTTATGAGCGACACGGGTTTTAAGACTAGTTCAAGTAATGAGCATTTTGACGGGCGCTCGTTTCCGACCAAAACAGTTGGTTCGGGAACGGACTCCGTACTGCGAAGGACGAATTACGGAAATGTGGGAACAACAATTACATATTTATATACACTACTGACATGCTCTAACCTTAGATTACCACAACCAAATACACGTGTGTATTATTTAAAATAAGGGCTGCGGAATTACCGTCTTATACCTTAAACACTAGGATAGCATAACATGACATGAACAAGTTTGGCCGGTTGCCAAATTATATTTATATGAATACAATGGCCTTGAAAATAAGAGCCAACAACAACAAAATACAATTTTTAATTTTCACGCCGGAAAGTTTGGCGTTTTAAAACAATGAACAAATAAGTCGTAGTAATGATAAAAGAAACTTGGATCGACAACATGGCAACTTCCCAAATTAAACCAAATAAAATAACCTTAACTCATAAGGCTTTAAAGCAAACATAACGTGTCATAACGAGCTGGAGACAACCGGGCCTGTTATCGCATCACCGAGAGAGTGGCTGATTTCTTCCCCCAAGTAGTAATTAGTGCCATGCTAAATATAGATTCTGGCCCATAGCCAGCGTACAGCACCTTTGCTAATCGCCACCTGTTAAACGCGTACAAATAAATAACACATTATCTCAAAACATCCTCTCAGGGATTTTTAAGAATACATTCCCAGGTCAAACTTATCCCCACGGATAACTAGTTTGCCGGAATGATATCGCAGTCATGGACAGGCTTTACCTCTCCTCATCATCATCATCACTTACACCCAAAAACACGTGGCACATTTCTCGAAGATCTCGTCGTAGCATTAATCAGCACACCCCTCAGATAATGACACACAACATGTCCAAATGACAATAAAGAATAAATAACAGGATCAGTCCTAGCCCGAGTTATCAAAGCAACAAAATGCAAATATTCCCCCCACGTAGTAATTAGTTTAACATATCATTAAATCAGTCCATTTATCATTGTCGTTCCTAGGTTCTCATTCATGGCTACACTTTTTATAGATACGTTAATCGATGCGGCCGTTTCGCTAAGAATTACGTATACATAAGGAAAACATTTATATTACAAAATTTACTGTACAACATAATTGTCACGCAATGCCAAAATTTACTACACGCATGTCAGTTAAGAAATCAAACCCTGAAATTTAAATTAAACCACACAAATAAAATCTATACAAAGTTCCACACATCTCTCGCGATTCCCCTCGTCCAAAATCAATAAATCAATTTTTTAATACTCATCACTTAAACTGCTTTCCAGAGGCCTCCCGCCTCGTCAATTCCCATCATTAGGCCGTTAGCCCATAACACTGATGGTAATGGAGGATGAAGCTTGCTGTCTTCTCTCCATGGTCGACATTTTGCTGCTGTTAAAACACAATTAAATCAAAGTTTTTAAACTGTTCTATCTGCGTTCTAAGTATTTTATTTCCTCAGATCGTCCTATGCAGAATCGTCGACTTTCCCTATTCTATGGCTAATTGCCATCTCACAATTTATGAAAATTTCCAACTTCGTTGCCGACACACAACTATAATTTTAAAACCATATCGTCTTAAGGACGTCTTAAAATGACTGTCGAAGAATAATTAGGAGTGCCTCGGTTCATCTCAGACATTTGTATATATACAGAAAGCCTAAAGTTTCAATGGTGGGAGTAAAACAGCTCCTCAATATTTTAAGTAATGGGCCTATAATTATGTGTGACCTCTCAAAATTCTTGTATTTTCTCACAGGTCGCGAATCTGCCGTCGAACAAGCAAACCGATCGCTAGATCTTTTTATATCCGATTGCCGCGCAAAACACACTGACGCTATGTTCTGGCGTCATGTTTTCTTATTGGTCAGATAAGTTGGCTTCGGAGTTCTGACCTTACAAATCCCGCCCTTATATTGACGTCACGACTATTCTCCTCTCTCTCACTCCTTGCCTTGTACGCAGCATTTTGCCCTTTTATGGTCACGTACGCCACAGCGTCATATCTGATTTTCTCAGAAATCCAAGAATAACATTGGTTGTGAAACTATTGGTCATTTCCAGCCAGCACGTAGCATGTCTTACCAAGTCCAGATTTCTTGCTACATCAATTTTACTCAAATATCCAGCATTTCATGTATTTAGTATTTCCATCGTTTTTATTAATATGAAACATTATTATTGGACACAATGATAAGGGTTCATCTGACCCCTAGTTGATGAAATTCGAACTCAAATGAAGTCGAATTTCACATCCCCTACTTTTCTGGCTCAAATTTGAAGTTGCTGGTCACCCTCAAAATATAATGACTGTCCGCCTCTGTCTGTTTCAGTAGCCGTCTCGTTCCAAACTCATTAGGAAATTCCTGTATACTTATGCCCTCCGGCCTCTTTCCTTGCTACTCGTCTCCCCTCTCACTCTTTCAAAACATCAACATTTTCATTAACGACTTCCGCCTGAACTTGTAAACACGTCAGTAGTGGAGTACTAGGAGTTCTGCCCCACTTCAAAACCCCCCTTGCTCTACTACTAAGCCTCAGCCATGTTAAATATCTCTTGAACGCATGGTCCGATTTTGACAAATGAGGTATTGTTGGACTCGGGCTGACGTCCTCTTTGCTATGGACCACTCATTATATTTTTCAAAATTTTTTTGAAAATTTTTGTTTTCGAAAATAGGCGATAGTTTGAAAACCAAACAGGATAGAACGTTGTGCCATGGCTCAAACGAACAGTCTTTATGACCTTTATTTTTTGTAATAAAAAATTTTTATTTTTTATATTTTTTTGAAAACACTCGAATTTTGAAAATCCTATATTTTGGAAACTAGGAACTCTACAAAAAAAATTGTTTAACGTAAATCAATGGTCCCTACCCCCTCTACCCCCAAAATAAATTTAAAGTCTCTAGAATGAAAACCTGCAGTAGTGTGGTAAGGACAGAGCTGCTTATAAAAGCAAGTGGTGAGCCCCTGCGACCTTGGAATGGAAGGAGCCATGCTAGGAGGGCGTGCTTGGATTCGTTTTTTTCGTCTCGTTGTGCTCTTTACGGGAATGTCGGTGTCGAAAAGGTGAAAATCTGGAAACACAGTCTTTTTGGGGTAAAAACGTGATTTTAGACTTTTTGCTATATCTCACGAACCAATAACGCTAGAGGCGTGTTCGACAGGTCCAAGGACTCGGGGTGACGTCCTCTCTGCTATGGACCACTCGTTATAATTTTTAATAAAATTGGAAACTCGGTTTTGGGGTAAACACGTGTTTTTTGTGATTTTGTTGATATCTCACGAAGCAATAACGCTAGAGGCATGTACGATGGGTCCAAGGATTCGGGCAGACGTCCTCTTTGCTATGAACTACTCGTTGTAATTTTAAAAAATTTTGGAAACGCGATTTTGGGGTAAACACGTGTTTTTTGTGATTTTTGCCGATATCTCACGAACCAATAACGCTAGAGACGTGTACGAGGTGTCCTAGGACTCGGGCTAACGCCCCCTTTCAAATGTGGTAGATAGTTTTTTTTCCAAAAAGATAATTCACAAAGGGCCTAACGCCATACATGTTGAAAAAACGTTTTCTTTTTCTTTACCTGTTTATAATTTTCATGGAGCGTGGTGGTTGAGAGAGACGATACGGCTGGATGTGTGTGTTTCAACAAACCTGTCGCTGACCAAGGTGGCTGTGTTCAATAGATCAATTGATATTTCGACGAGTCGGTGTATGACAGAGCGAGGGTGCGTTTTCTGATATTTTACCTTTAACGTGTAAACGGTGATGAGAACTAGGTTCTATGTTGGTCGAAGCGAGTAGAGAAAATAAACTTGCCGACGAGCAGGAGGTGAATGTCATTTGAGCTTATTGGAAGGCTCCGATCTGACTTGACAACAGGTGACGCTTGAAGGTGAAATAATCTGACCATCGTGGTTGCAGGGGAGTGTGAAAGGCATGCACACACATGTGTGAAACCACAGGCACGCTAAACCAGTGACATCCTGTTTTGCTTCGTACGTGACAAAATGCAAGTTCATGTGAAATTTGATCTTCCACAGGTGTTCGCTTGGGTGTTATCCGTCCACGTGCGCGATAACTGTTAACAAGTCACATCCTGTTTTGCTTCGTACGTGACAAAATGCAAGTTCATGTGAAATTTGATTCGCCACAGGTGTTCGCCTGGGACGTTAGCTGTCCACGTGACCGATAACAGAATGTTCAAAGCGTGGGAAAAAATGATTATACATGCAACGTAGCATATATAAAGACATGTCGTTATCATTTCCACTCTCACTTGGGTGGACTACCTTTCAACACACTGCGTTGCATGAAACCCCTGGTCTTGTTTAACAGTTTTGGTGTTGGTGGAAAATACTTAACCTTGTTGTGGGGTAGGTATTTATTTATATATTTATTCATTTATACATTTATTGATTAATATATATATATATATATATTTACAAGCAATTATTTATTGATTAAGTAATTAATGATTTTATTTATTTGTTTGCAGATAACCGGCATACCTTACATGTCTGAGGGAGAAGAAACCATTGCACTTTTGAGCCCACTAAAAGGGAAGAGTAACAAGTCACTGCAAGTAAAGGTGAGATGATTTTTTTAAACTAACTTGTTTAATTTTTTTTGTTTTATGTTTTATTTTATGAAATGTATGTATTAACCTGAATTTAGGTATTTATAGCGGTTTATTTTATTTATTTTTAGAAACTTGGAAAGAATAGCCTTACCGCCGTAGCAGTCGCTGAAAAAAACCAGAAACGCACTAAAGCGAAACCACTGCCAAAGAGTGAACTGTTTAAAACTCAGGTAAGTCCAACTTAAAAATGCTATTCCATTTTACCACTACTGAAAACTCGTAGACAAAAAAAATTCATTACCTGTACATGACTGGGACAATGATTGCTTTCTTGATTAATGGCTATGTTGTTGTTGTTGACTGGGAAAAGTACAAGGCCATGTTGGATTTTCTAAAAATAAAATAATAAATTTAATTTACGGGTGGTTCCCTATGGACTCAACGAATATCCACAGGTTTGAACATGATAATGTGAACAAAATGACATGACATTCATTTTTGTTTATATATTGGTTAAAGGGAGGGTGGGGGAATGTAAATGACTGTAGCTTTATAAAAAAGAAAATAAGTACATGGGTTACTGTTAGTGCCAACATACAGTTTATTTTTAATGGTGTTTTGATATATTAATGCCAATTAACGTTAACGTTTTATTTACAAGTATTGATTGATTGATTGATTGATTGATTGAGTGATGGGTTATTTTGTTTGCTTTTAGGTGTCGTCATGTGCCATTAACGTAATGAACAGACAGTGAACAAGCATGCATTATGCTTTAAAGTACTCTGTGCAATGTTAATAACTTACAATAAGAAAACGTTTTATTATAACACATGGCGTTAGTACCAAATACAACAAGTGAGCAAGTTGGTTTACCACGTGGGTTAAATTTAAAATCAGAACATGATCGATGGTTAACATTTGAATCCTGGCCTGTAGGCTTTTTGTCGACGCATGAACTTGCAAAAGCAGGTTTTTTTTACTTGAACCGAGAAGATGTGGTGCGCTGTGTGTTTTGTCGTATTGAACTTTCACACTGGGAAGAAGGGGATGATCCCTTTAGAGACCATTTGCGATGGTCTCCTCACTGTCCTTACATGCTTGGAAAGCAAGTGGGTAACCTACCCGTGCATTCATTTTACCGAACCACAAGGCCTTTGGCCGCTACTTACGTTGCTGAATCACAAATAAATAATAATAATGATGTATTACCAGCCAACGGTAGTGTCGATATATGTGGTTCATATGCCATAGACAGTGTTGAATTGGCGTGTGCTTTTGAAAAATTGGGAGTTTGCAAGACTAAAGCACTAGCACACCCAGAGTACAGCTCTGTTGAAAAACGTTTCGAATCTTATAAAAATGTTTGGCCATTAATATTAAAACACCTTACCAAACAGCTAAGTGAAGCTGGATTTTTTTATACTGGTGAAGGGGATAAAACAATATGTTTTTATTGTGGATTTGCGTTAAAGGATTGGCAAATGACTGATGACCCTTTTGTGCAACACGCTCGTTGGTTACCAAACTGTAAATACATGGTGTTGCTTAAAGGTCAGGAATTTGTGAACACTATTCGTAAAGAAAAAGTGATTGCAGCACAAGACATAAAAGTGCCTTTAGAGTTAGAGCACGCGGAGCAAATACATAAGGCTGAAAGAAAAGACTTGTGTTACGAACAGATACAAAAGTGTGACCAACAATTATGTAAAATTTGTTATCAAGATGAACTAGGTGTTGTATTTTTACCCTGTGGACACATGATAGCCTGTGTCAAGTGTGCATTAGAACTTAACACTTGTGCTATATGCAGAAAAGTAGTATCTGCTACAGTTAGGGCATTTCTTGCATAACTAGTATAATTTATTCGCCATGCATCGTGCAAAATCCCTAATTGCACAATATTATTAAAGCTGTTTTAGAGTGTAATAGATATGCTTTTGTTTTGTTTATAGACTACTACAATGAATGTTTTGAATGCTGTGGGACAATCATGTGGCTTAGAGACAAAGAAGCTCAGCGAATTGCCAACGCATATTCCATTCCGCATTATCAAGATTCGGAAATTGAAAACAGCATATGGTGATCGTGTACTTTGTGTATGTGAAAACTTTGAGACATTTCTGCCTATACGGTTTAATGATATGTCGGAGAGTGTTTTTGATGAAGTCAATAATGCTGTGCAACCTGTACACTTAATTTATGAAGGTTTTAAAAACAATAGGTGCATGGTTCGTTTTAATTAAATAAATAAATAATGTGAAATAATAATGGAAAATATAAGTAATGACAATATACTGAAAAAGAAAGAAAATATGTGTATAGAATAGTAATATTTTAGTGTTTAGTGTTGTCTTTAAAAATATTATGATGAAACCAAAAAAAATGTATATAAAGTTTGTAAATAAATGCAAAATGATGTTACAATGCTGTTTTATTTTATACAAAGTTAATATATTTAACATTGCAGAGTATACATGTTTATGACAATAAATGCACACTGAATACAAGCCTTTCTCACTTTACAATAGTCTGTTATAGTTTTAAACACAAGGCTTGTTGTAGATCATTTTCTAGCAATGTCCATTCAATGTTGTTTTCGAAAAGTGGGGAAGCCACAATGGTTGTATTGACATAAAAACCTTATGGTTATTACTATTTAGTCACTTTGATCCCATTGCATATCAAGAGCAGATGACCTAGTTGTTCCACTCTTTAAAACGACAACAACAACACTACCTCTTGCATAGTTTGTGATGTTGATGGCTCTTGCGACGTGGAAGATGGATTAAAAATAACTTTGAGAACAGGGGTTAAACGTTGATCATTAAACAATGCACTATTTTGAGTAGCAATATAGTTTTCTTGATTTTTTGTCGACGGCAACTGTGTTTCATGCGGTACACTACATTGATGATCACTGACACTTAAAACCTCACTATTTTTACTTTTTAGGTCACCACGACAATGTTTGGAACGTTGCTTTGAACAACGCCAAATAACAGTTCCATTTTTATTGGTTCGTTTCACAATATATGAATATCCTTTATAGTATGCGTAAGGCTTACCATACCTAGTCACTGATACTTCCATATCAACTGTCAAGCATAGACTAAGCTCTAGTAAAGTCAACTTGGTAATAAGAATACTAGTTTAATGTGAGAGCAAATATGGATCCAAAGAGTTCAGGTAAAAGTGAAAGCAAATAAGCAAATATTAGAAACAAGAGTTGGGGTGAAAGTGGTCGCAAAGTGGTAGACCCATTACACAATAATGTCAGCACGACGAAGCTCTTGTTCAATTTCTTTGATTTCCCAATCGTGACCAGTATGGCCAGCTTGACGTGAGGCATGCAACAACTGTAGCCGCTGGACGAGCTTATTGGGATTGTGCCAGTATACAAATTTAACAAATGGATTTTTAGGTGTAAACAAAGCATTACCATTATCATGATCATTATCATCATCATCATCATTATCATCATCATGATCACCATTATCATCATGACCATCATCACTGTTACTATATAGTCCTTTTTGATCCTCTTGCAATACCACTTTATTTATAGTCTGAGTTGATTTTGATAGTGTTGAAGGTTTCTTGGACGTTGACAACTGTCCTAACATGACGTTTTGAGGACATGATAAGTCCTTTTGAACAAACACTGCACTATTTTTAGCCGCAATATCGTTTTCTTGAACTTGCTTTTTAGCATTTTGATAATTGTTTGTAAACAGTAAGCGTGGTTCGTTTCGAGCACTACATTGATGAACACTCACACTTAAAACCTTTCCATTTTTACTTTTCAGATTGCCTCGACATTTTGTTGACCTCTCTTTTGAGCATCGCCAGAATATTATTCCATTCACATTCTGGCGATTATAGTTATAGGAGTAGCCTTGATAGAGTGCACGTAGCCTACCTTTGTTGGTTGTAATAAGTTCCATAGTAGTAACTGACCTGTCAGTACGATGTTCACACTACAAAGGTTACAACTGTTTTGCTGATGGAGTGACCTACCATAAGCTTATATATTGGCTTATGTGTTGGCTTTTCGTGTTGGCTTTTCGTGTTGGCTTTTGTGTTGGCTTTTGTGTTGGCTTTTCGTGTTGGCTTTTCGTGTTGGCTTTTCGTGTTGGCTTTTCGTGTTGGCTTTTCGTGTTGGCTTTTGTGTTGGCTTTTTGTGTTGGCTTTTCGTGTTGGCTTTTTGTGTTGGCTTTTTGTGTTGGCTTTTTGTGTTGGCTTTTCGTGTTGGCTTTTCGTGTTGGCTTTTTGTGTTGGCTTTTTGTGTTGGCTTTTCGTGTTGGCTTTTGTGTTGGCTTTTTGTGTTGGCTTTTCGTGTTGGCTTTTCGTGTTGGCTTTTTGTGTTGGCTTTTCGTGTTGGCTTTTTGTGTTGGCTTTTCGTGTTGGCTTTTCGTGTTGGCTTTTTTTTGTATTGGCCTTTCGTGTTGGCTTTTTGTATTGGCTTTTCGTGTTGGCTTTTTGTGTTGGCTTGAGTACTGGCTTTTGTATTGGCTTATTTGACAAGTTATTTGTGTCAATGTATTTAGTGGATTTTTTTCTTGGTGTTGGAAAGTAGTTGAAAGAGAGGGAATATTTAATGATGATGATGATAATTGTTGTTTTAAGGGGCCTAACATTTAGGCTATCGGCCCCTGATGGTTTGGGTGATCGTGAAGATGAAAAATGAAAAGCGAACTTAAAACTAAAACTAACTACTAACCTACATACTAGAAGAAGAAATGGAAAAATAAAGGAGAATAAGGCAAATAAAAGGACAGAAGGAAAAGAAATGCCCTCAACCCTCGGAGAAGGCGGATCGAGGGACTTGGAAGGAAGGAGGGCCATGAAAGGCAGATAGGAAAGTGAAAGAGGAGAGGGTCCGCCCCAAAGGTAAGGGACAAAAGAGGAAAACGGACCCAGCTCAGGAATCCCTCGGGGTCGCCAACTCCCGAACTCACCAGCCGTGAGCCCCTGAGGGTGTAGCATTAACTAGGGTGCACCAGAAGTGGTGGGGCTACATACACCCTGCCTCCTTAAGGGCCTAGAGCACAAGGCAGGAGGTAAAAGGAAGAGAAAAAGAAGGCTGACCCCTCGCAGAAGGAGGGTATCAGAAAAGATGAGACAAGGGCCAATTAAGGCGGGAAAGGAAGAGACTCCCTAGGCCTCGGATACCCTAATACCGTCGGGGTCAGAAGAGAACAAGAGTTGACCAAGGGAGGTCGACAGGAAAGAAGACAGAGAGGAGCCCGGCACAAGTAAGTGGAAACAATGCCGGACTCAGCTGGGGCCCCGTGGTCGCCAACCCACGCCCACAAGATGTGAGCCCCTGGGGGAGGGAATATTTAAAGACTTAACCTCAGCTCACTAACCTAACCTAACCTAACCTAACCTTTCAACTCTCAGATGTTAATTAAATTCTGTGCATAGTCGAGTTGGAGCCCAAGACCTCAGGGGTAAAAAAACAATTATTTTTGACGACTTATTTTGGTAACTTATTTTAATGGCTAACCTAACTTTACCTAACCTAACCTAACCTCAGCTCACTTTGGATATTACTAGTAAGTGTTCATATCCTCTGCTAGGTAGCATGCTAGTAGTACAGGTAGTGCTCATATTTACCGCTAGATAGCGGAAACATACTTTGCATGTTGCATGTGACACTTGTGAAGTTTAACCACATGCAAGACGTGCTTGTATAAGTTCTCTATTTAAACTCAATATACAATAAACCACTAAATGTTCAGAACTAACATGTATAGCCATGTTTAGGGTATATAGGAGACCCTTAGCAAGAAAGGCTGTCTAACCCACGAGTGTACAGCCTTGTCATACACAGTAAGCACCTGTTGGCAGAAAACAACAACAACAACAACAATTTGAGAAAGCCAACAGGTGCTTACTGTGTATGACAAGGCTGTACACTCGTGGGTTAGACAGCCTTTCTTGCTAAGGGTCTCCTATATACCCTAAACATGGCTATACATGTTAGTTCTGAACATTTAGTGGTTTATTGTATATTGAGTTTAAATAGAGAACTTATACAAGCACGTCTTGCATGTGGTTAAACTTCACAAGTGTCACATGCAACATGCAAAGTATGTTTCCGCTATCTAGCGGTAAATATGAGCACTACCTGTACTACTAGCATGCTACCTAGCAGAGGATATGAACACTTACTAGTAATATCCAAAGTGAGCTGAGGTTAGGTTAGGTTAGGTAAAGTTAGGTTAGCCATTAAAATAAGTTACCAAAATAAGTCGTCAAAAATAATTGTTTTTTTACCCCTGAGGTCTTGGGCTCCAACTCGACTATGCACAGAATTTAATTAACATCTGAGAGTTGAAAGGTTAGGTTAGGTTAGGTTAGGTTAGTGAGCTGAGGTTAAGTCTTTAAATATTCCCTCCCCCAGGGGCTCACATCTTGTGGGCGTGGGTTGGCGACCACGGGGCCCCAGCTGAGTCCGGCATTGTTTCCACTTACTTGTGCCGGGCTCCTCTCTGTCTTCTTTCCTGTCGACCTCCCTTGGTCAACTCTTGTTCTCTTCTGACCCCGACGGTATTAGGGTATCCGAGGCCTAGGGAGTCTCTTCCTTTCCCGCCTTAATTGGCCCTTGTCTCATCTTTTCTGATACCCTCCTTCTGCGAGGGGTCAGCCTTCTTTTTCTCTTCCTTTTACCTCCTGCCTTGTGCTCTAGGCCCTTAAGGAGGCAGGGTGTATGTAGCCCCACCACTTCTGGTGCACCCTAGTTAATGCTACACCCTCAGGGGCTCACGGCTGGTGAGTTCGGGAGTTGGCGACCCCGAGGGATTCCTGAGCTGGGTCCGTTTTCCTCTTTTGTCCCTTACCTTTGGGGCGGACCCTCTCCTCTTTCACTTTCCTATCTGCCTTTCATGGCCCTCCTTCCTTCCAAGTCCCTCGATCCGCCTTCTCCGAGGGTTGAGGGCATTTCTTTTCCTTCTGTCCTTTTATTTGCCTTATTCTCCTTTATTTTTCCATTTCTTCTTCTAGTATGTAGGTTAGTAGTTAGTTTTAGTTTTAAGTTCGCTTTTCATTTTTCATCTTCACGATCACCCAAACCATCAGGGGCCGATAGCCTAAATGTTAGGCCCCTTAAAACAACAATTATCATCATCATCATTAAATATTCCCTCTCTTTCAACTACTTTCCAACACCAAGAAAAAAATCCACTAAATACATTGACACAAATAACTTGTCAAATAAGCCAATACAAAAGCCAGTACTCAAGCCAACACAAAAAGCCAACACGAAAAGCCAATACAAAAAGCCAACACGAAAGGCCAATACAAAAAAAAGCCAACACGAAAAGCCAACACGAAAAGCCAACACAAAAAGCCAACACGAAAAGCCAACACAAAAAGCCAACACGAAAAGCCAACACGAAAAGCCAACACAAAAAGCCAACACAAAAGCCAACACGAAAAGCCAACACAAAAAGCCAACACAAAAAGCCAACACGAAAAGCCAACACGAAAAGCCAACACAAAAAGCCAACACAAAAAGCCAACACAAAAAGCCAACACGAAAAGCCAACACAAAAAGCCAACACAAAAGCCAACACGAAAAGCCAACACGAAAAGCCAACACGAAAAGCCAACACGAAAAGCCAACACGAAAAGCCAACACAAAAGCCAACACAAAAGCCAACACGAAAAGCCAACACGAAAAGCCAACACATAAGCCAATATATAAGCTTATGGTAGGTCACTCCATCAGCAAAACAGTTGTAACCTTTGTAGTGTGAACATCGTACTGACAGGTCAGTTACTACTATGGAACTTATTACAACCAACAAAGGTAGGCTACGTGCACTCTATCAAGGCTACTCCTATAACTATAATCGCCAGAATGTGAATGGAATAATATTCTGGCGATGCTCAAAAGAGAGGTCAACAAAATGTCGAGGCAATCTGAAAAGTAAAAATGGAAAGGTTTTAAGTGTGAGTGTTCATCAATGTAGTGCTCGAAACGAACCACGCTTACTGTTTACAAACAATTATCAAAATGCTAAAAAGCAAGTTCAAGAAAACGATATTGCGGCTAAAAATAGTGCAGTGTTTGTTCAAAAGGACTTATCATGTCCTCAAAACGTCATGTTAGGACAGTTGTCAACGTCCAAGAAACCTTCAACACTATCAAAATCAACTCAGACTATAAATAAAGTGGTATTGCAAGAGGATCAAAAAGGACTATATAGTAACAGTGATGATGGTCATGATGATAATGGTGATCATGATGATGATAATGATGATGATGATGATAATGATCATGATAATGGTAATGCTTTGTTTACACCTAAAAATCCATTTGTTAAATTTGTATACTGGCACAATCCCAATAAGCTCGTCCAGCGGCTACAGTTGTTGCATGCCTCACGTCAAGCTGGCCATACTGGTCACGATTGGGAAATCAAAGAAATTGAACAAGAGCTTCGTCGTGCTGAAATTATTGTGTAATGGGTCTACCACTTTGCGACCACTTTCACCCCAACTCTTGTTTCTAATATTTGCTTATTTGCTTTCACTTTTACCTGAAGTCTTTGGATCCATATTTGCTCTCACATTAAACTAGTATTCTTATTACCAAGTTGACTTTACTAGAGCTTAGTCTATGCTTGACAGTTGATATGGAAGTATCAGTGACTAGGTATGGTAAGCCTTACGCATACTATAAAGGATATTCATATATTGTGAAACGAACCAATAAAAATGGAACTGTTATTTGGCGTTGTTCAAAGCAACGTTCCAAACATTGTCGTGGTGACCTAAAAAGTAAAAATAGTGAGGTTTTAAGTGTCAGTGAACATCAATGTAGTGTACCGCATGAAACACAGTTGCCGTCGACAAAAAATCAAGAAAACTATATTGCTACTCAAAATAGTGCATTGTTTAATGATCAACGTTTAACCCCTGTTCTCAAAGTTATTTTTAATCCATCTTCCACGTCGCAAGAGCCATCAACATCACAAACTATGCAAGAGGTAGTGTTGTTGTTGTCGTTTTAAAGAGTGGAACAACTAGGTCATCTGCTCTTGATATGCAATGGGATCAAAGTGACTAAATAGTAATAACCATAAGGTTTTTATGTCAATACAACCATTGTGGCTTCCCCACTTTTCGAAAACAACATTGAATGGACATTGCTAGAAAATGATCTACAACAAGCCTTGTGTTTAAAACTATAACAGACTATTGTAAAGTGAGAAAGGCTTGTATTCAGTGTGCATTTATTGTCATAAACATGTATACTCTGCAATGTTAAATATATTAACTTTGTATAAAATAAAACAGCATTGTAACATCATTTTGCATTTATTTACAAACTTTATATACATTTTTTTTGGTTTCATCATAATATTTTTAAAGACAACACTAAACACTAAAATATTACTATTCTATACACATATTTTCTTTCTTTTTCAGTATATTGTCATTACTTATATTTTCCATTATTATTTCACATTATTTATTTATTTAATTAAAACGAACCATGCACCTATTGTTTTTAAAACCTTCATAAATTAAGTGTACAGGTTGCACAGCATTATTGACTTCATCAAAAACACTCTCCGACATATCATTAAACCGTATAGGCAGAAATGTCTCAAAGTTTTCACATACACAAAGTACACGATCACCATATGCTGTTTTCAATTTCCGAATCTTGATAATGCGGAATGGAATATGCGTTGGCAATTCGCTGAGCTTCTTTGTCTCTAAGCCACATGATTGTCCCACAGCATTCAAAACATTCATTGTAGTAGTCTATAAACAAAACAAAAGCATATCTATTACACTCTAAAACAGCTTTAATAATATTGTGCAATTAGGGATTTTGCACGATGCATGGCGAATAAATTATACTAGTTATGCAAGAAATGCCCTAACTGTAGCAGATACTACTTTTCTGCATATAGCACAAGTGTTAAGTTCTAATGCACACTTGACACAGGCTATCATGTGTCCACAGGGTAAAAATACAACACCTAGTTCATCTTGATAACAAATTTTACATAATTGTTGGTCACACTTTTGTATCTGTTCGTAACACAAGTCTTTTCTTTCAGCCTTATGTATTTGCTCCGCGTGCTCTAACTCTAAAGGCACTTTTATGTCTTGTGCTGCAATCACTTTTTCTTTACGAATAGTGTTCACAAATTCCTGACCTTTAAGCAACACCATGTATTTACAGTTTGGTAACCAACGAGCGTGTTGCACAAAAGGGTCATCAGTCATTTGCCAATCCTTTAACGCAAATCCACAATAAAAACATATTGTTTTATCCCCTTCACCAGTATAAAAAAATCCAGCTTCACTTAGCTGTTTGGTAAGGTGTTTTAATATTAATGGCCAAACATTTTTATAAGATTCGAAACGTTTTTCAACAGAGCTGTACTCTGAGTGTGCTAGTGCTTTAGTCTTGCAAACTCCCAATTTTTCAAAAGCACACGCCAATTCAACACTGTCTATGGCATATGGACCACATATATCGACACTTCCGTTGGCTGGTAATACATAATTATTATTATTTATTTGTGATTCAGCAACGTAAGTAGCGGCCAAAGGCCTTGTGGTTCGGTAAAATGAATGCACGGGTAGGTTACCCACTTGCTTTCCAAGCATGTAAGGACAGTGAGGAGACCATCGCAAATGGTCTCTAAAGGGATCATCCCCTTCTTCCCAGTGTGAAAGTTCAATACGACAAAACACACAGCGCACCACATCTTCTCGGTTCAAGTAAAAAAAACGGCTTTTGCAAGTTCATGCGTCGACAAAAAGCCTACAGGCCAGGATTCAAATGTTAACCATCAATCATGTTCTGATTTTAAATTTAACCCACGTGGTAAACCAACTTGCTCACTTGTTGTATTTGGTACTAACGCCATGTGTTATAATAAAACTTTTTCTTATTGTAAGTTATTAACATTGCACAGAGTACTTTAAAGCATAATGCATGCTTGTTCACTGTCTGTTCATTACGTTAATGGCACATGACGACACCTAAAAGCAAACAAAATAACCCATCACTCAATCAATCAATCAATCAATCAATACTTGTAAATAAAACGTTAACGTTAATTGGCATTAATATATCAAAACACCATTAAAAATAAACTGTATGTTGGCACTAACAGTAACCCATGTACTTATTTTCTTTTTTTATAAAGCTACAGTCATTTACATTCCCCCACCCTCCCTTTAACCAATATATAAACAAAAATGAATGTCATGTCATTTTGTTCACATTATCATGTTCAAACCTGTGGATATTCGTTGAGTCCATAGGGAACCACCCATAAATTAAATTTATTATTTTATTTTTAGAAAATCCAACATGGCCTTGTACTTTTCCCAGTCAACAACAACAACATAGCCATTAATCAAGAAAGCAATCATTGTCCCAGTCATGTACAGGTAATGAATTTTTTTTGTCTACGAGTTTTCAGTAGTGGTAAAATGGAATAGCATTTTTAAGTTGGACTTACCTGAGTTTTAAACAGTTCACTCTTTGGCAGTGGTTTCGCTTTAGTGCGTTTCTGGTTTTTTTCAGCGACTGCTACGGCGGTAAGGCTATTCTTTCCAAGTTTCTAAAAATAAATAAAATAAACCGTTATAAGTACCTAAATTCAGGTTAATACATACATTTCATAAAATAAAACATAAAACAAAAAAATGAAACAAGTTAGTTTAAAAAAATCATCTCACCTTTACTTGCAGTGACTTGTTACTCTTCCCTTCTAGTGGGCTCAAAAGTGCAATAGTTTCTTCTCCCTCTGACATGTAAGGTATGCCGGTTATCTGCAAACAAATAAATAAATAAAATCATTAATTACCTAATCAATAAATAATTGCATGTATTTATATATAAATCAATAAATGTATAAATGAATAAATATATACCTACCTCACAACAAGAATAAGTATTTTCCACCAACACCAAAACTGTTAAACAAGGCCAAGTGTTTCACACAACGCTGTAGCGTGTTCAAAAGTAGTCACATAAGTGCGAGTGGAAATGTCAGCGACGTGTCTTTATATATCACATTGCATGTATAATCTTTTTTTTTCCCACGCTTTGAACATTCTCTTATCGTGCACGTGGGCAGCTAACGTCCCAGGCGAACACTTGTGCCGGATCAAATTTCACATGAACTTGCATTTTGTCACGTACAAAGCAAAACAGGATGTGACTTGTTAACAGTTATCGCGCACGTGGACAGATAACGTCCCAAGCGAACACCTGTGGAAGATCAAATGTCACGTCAACTTGCATTTTGTCACGTACGAAGCAAGACAGGATGTCACTGGTTTAGCCTACATGTGGTTTCACAAATGTGTGTGCATGCCTTTCACACTCCCCTGCCACCACGATGGTCAGATTATTTCACCTTCAAGCGTCACCTATTGTCAAGTCAGATCAGAGCCTTCCAATAAGCTCAAATGACATTCACCTCCTGTAAGTTTGTTTTCTCTACTCGCTTCGACCAACATAGAACCTAGTTCTCATCACCGTTTACACGTTAAAGGTAAAATATCAGAAAACGCACGCTCGCTCTGTCATACACCGACTCGTCGAAATATCAATTGATCTATTGAACACAGCCACCTTGGTCAGCGACAAGTTCGTTGAAACACACACATCCAGCAGTATCGTCTCTCTCAACCACCACGCTCCATGAAAATTATAAACAGGTAAAGAAAAAGAAAACGTTTTTTCAACATGTATGGCGTTAGGCCCTTTGTGAATTATCTTTTTGGAAAAAAAATATCTACCACATTTGAAAGGGGGCGTTAGCCCGAGTCCTAGGACACCTCGTACACGTCTCTAGCGTTATTGGTTCGTGACATATCGGCAAAAATCATAAAAAACACGTGTTTACCCCAAAATCGCATTTCCCATTTTTTTTTAATTACAACGAGTGGTCCATAGCAAAGAGGACGTCTTCCCGAATCCTTGGACCCATCGTACATGCCTCTAGCGTTATTGCTTCGTGAAATATCGGCAAAATCACAAAAAACACGTGTTTACCCCAAAATCGCGTTTCCCAATTTTTTTAAAATTACAACGAGTGGTCCATAGCAAAGAGGACGTCTTCCCGAATCCTTGGACCCATCGTACATGCCTCTAACGTTATTGGTTCGTTAGATATCGGCAAAATCACAAAAAGCATGTGTTTACCCCAAAATCGAGTTTCCAATTTTATTAAAAATTATAACGAGTGGTCCATAGCAGAGAGGACGTCACCCCGAGTCCTTGGACCCGTCGTACATGCCTCTAACGTTATTGCTTCGTGAAATATCGGCAAAATCACAAAAAGCATGTGTTTACCCCAAAATCGAGTTTCCCAATTTTTTTAAAATTACAACGAGTGGTCCATAGCAAAGAGGACGTCTTCCCGAATCCTTGGACCCATCGTACATGCCTCTAACGTTATTGGTTCGTTAGATATCGGCAAAATCACAAAAAGCATGTGTTTACCCCAAAATCGAGTTTCCAATTTTATTAAAAATTATAACGAGTGGTCCATAGCAGAGAGGACGTCACCCCGAGTCCTTGGACCCGTCGTACATGCCTCTAACGTTATTGGTTCGTTAGATATCGGCAAAATCACAAAAAGCATGTGTTTACCCCAAAATCGAGTTTCCAATTTTATTAAAAATTATAACGAGTGGTCCATAGCAGAGAGGACGTCACCCCGAGTCCTTGGACCTGTCGAACATGCCTCTAGCATGATTGGTTCGCGAGATATAGCAAAAAGTCTAAAATCACGTTTTTACCCCAAAAAGACTGTGTTTCCAGATTTTCACCTTTTCGACACCGACATTCCCGTAAAGAGCACAACGAGACGAAAAAAACGAATCCAAGCACGCCCTCCTAGCATGGCTCCTTCCATTCCAAGGTCGCAGGGGCTCACCACTTGCTTTTATAAGCAGCTCTGTCCTTACCACACTACTGCAGGTTTTCATTCTAGAGACTTTAAATTTATTTTGGGGGTAGAGGGGGTAGGGACCATTGATTTACGTTAAACAATTTTTTTTGTAGAGTTCCTAGTTTCCAAAATATAGGATTTTCAAAATTCGAGTGTTTTCAAAAAAATATAAAAAATAAAAATTTTTTATTACAAAAAATAAAGGTCATAAAGACTGTTCGTTTGAGCCATGGCACAACGTTCTATCCTGTTTGGTTTTCAAACTATCGCCTATTTTCGAAAACAAAAATTTTCAAAAAAATTTTGAAAAATATAATGAGTGGTCCATAGCAAAGAGGACGTCAGCCCGAGTCCAACAATACCTCATTTGTCAAAATCGGACCATGCGTTCAAGAGATATTTAACATGGCTGAGGCTTAGTAGTGGTAATAACGGGGTTTTGAAGTGGGGCAGAACTCCTAGTACTCCACTACTCACGTCAGAGCCGTCTTTCGAGCGCAATCACCACTAGAGTACCCCCGTATCTTTTGTTGTATGTTATCACGCGAATGTTTAATTTGCTGCAGTAACATTATTTCTCGGTTCGTATGGCTCTCTCTGATGATACAATTTAAAAGATATATTATTATACACTGCCATGTTTCCTGTGCTCACCTCTCGGACTCTGTAGGCGTTGTTACCTAAGTTCGTAACCCCTAGTTGAACTTCCTTAAGCCGCTCCTGTCTTTTCTCCATTTTACCGTGATGTCATCTCCTTCTTCTTCCCCCGCGTTGCCATCTTCTTCCTTCTCCCTTCTTCTTCTCCGATTCCCGTACAATAACTTTTTTTTACCATATTTCGAGACCCTTGCCTGACACGGTCTGCGAATCTCTCCTGCTATTCTTCTGTTTCCTATTGTCGGCTGCTCTATTTTCTTCTTCTCCATGCAGCTCCTCCAAATATCTCTGGGTTTCTACATGCATGGCCTCCAACATTTGATGTGTTCCGTTTTCCTCCTCGTGGTTGTCGGGATTCTTCCGCCGATCTATCGCTCTTTCCCATTTATCATTATTTCCTTCCATGTTACGTGGCTCCTCCAGGTACTGTTGCGGGTCAGCGTGTCTCTCGTTCCAATTTCTCTGATCATCCCTTGGATCCGATTGCTCGTTAAACCGCTGGTTATTTTGTGCGTTATATTGTTGATTGTAACGCCTATTGTCCCTGGGCCTATATTGTTGATTATAGTGTCCTCCACGCCATCCTCGATTGTAAGGTGCGTTATTATTATTATTCCTATTGTATGACGTTTGGTATCTCCTATTATCTCGCCACTGCTGATTGTTTGTGTTCCGGTAGCGGTTAGTTTCTTCCTGATTGTTATGGTTTCTGTCCCTATTTTCGTATCTCGGTTGAGATCTCGGCTCATATTCTTCGGTGCTCTGCCGTCTTTGGTTATCCCCAGTGTTTGTAGCTTGCGACCTCGTGTTTTTGTTCGGTGTCTTGACTACTTCGACTGCATTAACTAACTCTATCTGTCTCTTCTCTCTCGGGTTGATGTAATTAGTGGTTTCATCTATCTTCCTTAATACCTCTTCTGCCTGGACCACGGTCGTAATATTTGCCGCCACCAAGAATTGCTGAACGCTAATAGGCATCTGCTTTCCTATCGTAGTTATTAGCTCCATTTCGCTCGGGGGATTATCAAGATCCTGCAATTTGACAAGTTGCATGGCGAAAAAATCTGCATATTTCGTCTGATGCGTGGAATGGTATTTGCGCGAGTATAAGTCCATTCGCAAGCTTTGTTGATACGACCCACTCCAGTATTTGCTCAGGAAGGCCTTGTGGAAACCTTCCATTGATTTAAATGTGTTCTTAAATCCAAGATACCAGGTAAGTGCTGAGCCCGCCAAAAATTTTTCAACCATTCTTAATTGTCGCGTTGAGCTAACATTTTGGTCCGAAAAATATTCTGTCAGTTCCCTTAAGAAAGCTTTAGGTGTCCCTCCGCTCTCTGGTAAAAACTTATTCGGTTTAAATTCGTTTCCACGGATGACTTGTATAACTTGCGTGGGAAGTTGTGTGTTTTGAGGGGTCGAGCTACGACCCTCATAATTCTGGAATGCTTGCGTGTCTACCGTTCTTGGACTTTGCCCAAGCTCGTGGCTGTCTATTGTGTGCTCTCTTTCCGCATTCTCCCCTTTCCCCTTTTCCATTAGTGTCGCAAACATCGTATTATGTCCAAGTGACTGCAACTCCGATTTTATCATGCGGTCCTCTTGAATTTGAAATCTTAACTTCATATTTTCTTCTAACGCCTGTATTTTCGCGTTATTTTCCCCTAGCTTCTTGCTTACTGCGAGCCGTTCATCTTTCGAATCAGCGCTCATCTTGGTCCAATCTTTCCTAATAGTATCCTTCAATTTAACAAAGCGTTTTTCGACTTCCTGTTGATTAGCCTCCTGATTATCTTCGAGTTTATCTATCCTTTCTCCCAGAGAAATGTTGTTCTGTTCTAATGTTTGTTTAATTTCTTCCTGGTCAATTTCTAACTTTTTCCATTTCTTAATTGATTGTATTTCTAATTTGTTGAGTTCCGTCACTAAGCCCGTGATATTGTTATCTACTGTAATTATCTGATCTTGCATACCCTGTGTCCCTCGTTCGATCATCTCAAACCTTTTTTCTAAGTTTGTGTGTGCTTCTTTAATCTCAGATGAGTTGGTCAAACACGCTTGCTCGATTTGTGCTAGTTTTGCCATAACAGTCTCATCCATTCCTTTTATTTCCTTTTTAAACGAATCTTCGATACCTTTTATTATTCCTAATTGTTTGGTATTGTTAGTGCTAACGTCCTTTGCTAATTGGATTAGCTGTTCTTTTGTGTGCTCTTTGATTTCTACCGTTAGCGCAGCTAGATTTTGAGTGTTCCTTTCGTCTTGTGCGTTTAACATTTCATTGTTTTTCTCAGACTGCCTATGTAATTGTTCACTAACCAGAATGTTTTGTGTAGCGATTTTCTGATTTATATTCTCGTTAACTTCAGATAGTTTTGTGTTTAACTGTGTCTGTATTTCTACACTATTTGCCGCTAACTGTTTCTGCATTTCTACATTATTTGCCGCCAACTGTGTCTGCGTTTCTGCCGATTGTTTATTTATAGCCGTTAACTGTGTCTGCGTTTCTTCACTATTCGCCGCTAACTGTGTCTGTATTTCATTGGTTATGTCCTTTCTCATCTCACTAAGTTGTTCTCGCGTACGAGCGGATGCTAGTTCAATCACTTCGCGAATTTCTCCCAGAGTTGCCATCACAACAATAATATATTTGAGACATAGGGAAATGACATAAGGGCGGAGCCCTGGATACGCGCGCTCACATATATTAAATATACACACATTAACCCTTTACATACTCAGTTCATTTACTTTAAATTACTCCCACAAACTATAGCATCATTGAGTATAATTTACTTATTATTCCATTTAATTTTAATCCTTTGATTCAGTTATAATCTTCCTGACCTTACTTTACTTACAAATTTTAACCAATTAATAGAGTATTAATTAGTTTTTAAGGTCTAACCTTCCTGTCAAATAATTCTTTGAGTTTGGCTTTTCTACACAAAGCTAATTTAATTTTATTGGGCGCCTGGAACAGTTTGTTCTAATTTTAATCAAAGTTCAAACACTTAACTTGTTCCACATTTACTTTATTGCAAACTCCATGACTTTATATTTTCAAACATTTGGCGGTACTATCTTCGCCTAACTTACGTTAATAAACTTATCACATGCCGGTGATCTATTTTTTTACTCTAAAACACAAATGCCACACGTTCGGAAGCCAAAGTAACTCTTATAAACCCTTTGGAAAATAGCATGTAGACAAGATTCAAAATTTCGGGGTCGTAATGGATTCTTGTGAATGTGATTTAGAGGTTTTGGTATCAACATAACTTCCAGGGTTCATAAGGTTAACTTATTATTATTATAAAGCCAAGAAAAACAACAGGATCTACTAACAAATGAAATTTATTAACTGAATCAAACATAAAAAAGAAAACTATAACCACCCTTTTATTTTTCACTCGCGTGAACAGATCTAACACTGACCAGCCTGACGTACCATGACGACATGGCATGACAGCTGTCAACAAGCATTGTGACTGCAATGTCACTTAAGTCAAAGTAACAAAAGAAAACGGATCACAAGATCCAAATATAACAAACAAATAAAATAGTACAAAAATTCAATATTTATGAGCGACACGGGTTTTAAGACTAGTTCAAGTAATGAGCATTTTGACGGGCGCTCGTTTCCGACCAAAACAGTTGGTTCGGGAACGGACTCCGTACTGCGAAGGACGAATTACGGAAATGTGGGAACAACAATTACATATTTATATACACTACTGACATGCTCTAACCTTAGATTACCACAACCAAATACACGTGTGTATTATTTAAAATAAGGGCTGCGGAATTACCGTCTTATACCTTAAACACTAGGATAGCATAACATGACATGAACAAGTTTGGCCGGTTGCCAAATTATATTTATATGAATACAATGGCCTTGAAAATAAGAGCCAACAACAACAAAATACAATTTTTAATTTTCACGCCGGAAAGTTTGGCGTTTTAAAACAATGAACAAATAAGTCGTAGTAATGATAAAAGAAACTTGGATCGACAACATGGCAACTTCCCAAATTAAACCAAATAAAATAACCTTAACTCATAAGGCTTTAAAGCAAACATAACGTGTCATAACGAGCTGGAGACAACCGGGCCTGTTATCGCATCACCGAGAGAGTGGCTGATTTCTTCCCCCAAGTAGTAATTAGTGCCATGCTAAATATAGATTCTGGCCCATAGCCAGCGTACAGCACCTTTGCTAATCGCCACCTGTTAAACGCGTACAAATAAATAACACATTATCTCAAAACATCCTCTCAGGGATTTTTAAGAATACATTCCCAGGTCAAACTTATCCCCACGGATAACTAGTTTGCCGGAATGATATCGCAGTCATGGACAGGCTTTACCTCTCCTCATCATCATCACTTACACCCAAAAACACGTGGCACATTTCTCGAAGATCTCGTCGTAGCATTAATCAGCACACCCCTCAGATAATGACACACAACATGTCCAAATGACAATAAAGAATAAATAACAGGATCAGTCCTAGCCCGAGTTATCAAAGCAACAAAATGCAAATATTCCCCCCACGTAGTAATTAGTTTAACATATCATTAAATCAGTCCATTTATCATTGTCGTTCCTAGGTTCTCATTCATGGCTACACTTTTTATAGATACGTTAATCGATGCGGCCGTTTCGCTAAGAATTACGTATACATAAGGAAAACATTTATATTACAAAATTTACTGTACAACATAATTGTCACGCAATGCCAAAATTTACTACACGCATGTCAGTTAAGAAATCAAACCCTGAAATTTAAATTAAACCACACAAATAAAATCTATACAAAGTTCCACACATCTCTCGCGATTCCCCTCGTCCAAAATCAATAAATCAATTTTTTAATACTCATCACTTAAACTGCTTTCCAGAGGCCTCCCGCCTCGTCAATTCCCATCATTAGGCCGTTAGCCCATAACACTGATGGTAATGGAGGATGAAGCTTGCTGTCTTCTCTCCATGGTCGACATTTTGCTGCTGTTAAAACACAATTAAATCAAAGTTTTTAAACTGTTCTATCTGCGTTCTAAGTATTTTATTTCCTCAGATCGTCCTATGCAGAATCGTCGACTTTCCCTATTCTATGGCTAATTGCCATCTCACAATTTATGAAAATTTCCAACTTCGTTGCCGACACACAACTATAATTTTAAAACCATATCGTCTTAAGGACGTCTTAAAATGACTGTCGAAGAATAATTAGGAGTGCCTCGGTTCATCTCAGACATTTGTATATATACAGAAAGCCTAAAGTTTCAATGGTGGGAGTAAAACAGCTCCTCAATATTTTAAGTAATGGGCCTATAATTATGTGTGACCTCTCAAAATTCTTGTATTTTCTCACAGGTCGCGAATCTGCCGTCGAACAAGCAAACCGATCGCTAGATCTTTTTATATCCGATTGCCGCGTTAAACACACTGACGCTATGTTCTGGCGTCATGTTTTCTTATTGGTCAGATAAGTTGGCTTCGGAGTTCTGACCTTACAAATCCCGCCCTTATATTGACGTCACGACTATTCTCCTCTCTCTCACTCCTTGCCTTGTACGCAGCATTTTGCCCTTTTATGGTCACGTACGCCACAGCGTCATATCTGATTTTCTCAGAAATCCAAGAATAACATTGGTTGTGAAACTATTGGTCATTTCCAGCCAGCACGTAGCATGTCTTACCAAGTCCAGATTTCTTGCTACATCAATTTTACTCAAATATCCAGCATTTCATGTATTTAGTATTTCCATCGTTTTTATTAATATGAAACATTATTATTGGACACAATGATAAGGGTTCAATATATCCATGTTTTTATGCGGGAACTGGGCTAGCTTTTCATGGACCACTATAGGAATTCCCTTTACTGTCAAGTAGGCGTATTCATAACTAATTTAAAACTCAATTCCACGCAGGAACATTATCGAAAAAAAATAATTAATGGAGCAGAAATTGAAGAGAGTGTATGGGAGAAAGCGCGATATCTACAACAAAAAGTGCATGTACACACATACAAAGATCAGACACTACAACACGGTGATCAAACCGGAAGCTCTGTATGCAAGTGAAACTCGAATACTTAATAGGAAGGGTGACTTGTAAAATATCCTAAAGGAAGAACGCAAGATCTTGAGGAAAATTCTTGGCCCAGAAAGAACAGAAGACGGATAGAGGTTGAAGTCTCGTAAAACAACTGAGAAATTATCTAATCTTGCGGCGAACATCAGGAAACGAAGATTGAAGTTTTATGGACATGTTCAAAGACTTCCACCGACAAGGCTTACACACAAGATCATGACCTACGCAGAAAGACTGAAGAATATACCGTGGATTCAGCAAGTCAAACAGAACTTGGAGAAGGCCCAAGTAAGAACAGTGGAAGTCTTTGACAGGAACCTATTCCGATGTAGGGTAAATAGATGGAAAGTAACACCAGAGAATGACGTTCCAAAGAGACCAGGAATCAAGTGGACTGAGGAAAGGAAGATGGCCCACGTAGAGAGAATGAGGGCTGTATGGAAGATCAGAAAGTACTGCGTGATCCATCTGGGTCCATTCGCAAATACAGTGACAATAATGGAGGATTAAAAAATACTTCCATATTATCACCGGCACGTGAAAATGAGTAACTGTCTTGTACTCTAAATTTCTGTGGTTGTAATGGCTGCGTGGATAGCATCTTGGTTTGCGAATCATGAGGTCTCAGGTTCGAAGCCCAGTCCCGGCAATTTGTTTTGCTACCGGATTATCGATTTAAACGATATCTATCATAACATTGTGCGTCATTTTAACAAAATCTACATGAAATTACGATGTATCTAATTTTAATTACTATAGTTCGCCTCCGTAGCGTATCGGTCAGCATGCTTAGCTGCCGCCCCGGAGGTCCTGGGTTCGATTCCCGGCTCTGCCACGAAATTTGGAATGTGGTATGAGGACTGGAACGGGGTTTACTCAGCCTCGGGTGGTCCAAATGAGTAGAGGGGGTTCGATTCCCACCTCAGCCATTCTCGAAGTGGTTTTCCGTGGTATCCCACTTCGTCTTCGGGCAAATGCCGGGATGGTACCTACTGTAAGGCCACGGTCGCCTCCTTCCCTCTTCCTAGCCTATCCATCCCAATCTTCCATCCCTTCCCATCCCTCCTGAGGCCCCTGTTCACTTTGCAGGTGAGGCCGCCTGGGCGAAGTGCTGATCACACCTCCCCAGTTGTATCCATCCCGACCAGATGTTCCAAGCTCCAGGACACTGCCCATAGAGGTGGTAGTGGTGAGTTCCCTCGCTGAGTCCGTGGGAACCACCAACCTAGAGGGTAAATTGACTAAATAAAAAAAAAAATCTATAGTTTGCACCAACCAAGAGTTGGGAAATTTGATTGTAATGAATATTATTTTTAGTACGGTAGTCTATAGATAGACTGGAGACTATGGTTTCATTCCTCCTCTAATTTACAATATAATATGTGATGTTTGTTCAAACAAGTGTGATAGTAGCATATCTCCAATTCAATCTATACAGTCATCATAGTACCAGTATGAAAACGGAGCGTAAATTAACATTTTAAGGATGTCCAAGCTGTGTAGTATAGTCTACGAGTAGGATAGCATGTCAGATGACTTCACATACATTTAATCTCAATTTCATAGTAGGATAACATGTCAGATGTTACACATCATATGCGACTACTGTAAGGCTCGTATCTTTTTTGTTGTTGTTGCCAGGATTCAAGACAGTTCTGGTTGCCCTTGACGGAGACTGTTGACATCATTCACTTCAAGTAGCCTACACAGGGATAACGACAGCGTCGTTCCTTAGTCTCTCAATAAACAACTATAACGCTGGTAAATTGGCTTTCACGGCCAGTGAATAAAAACTCAGCAATTCTTCTAGGTTTGTGTCGTGTCTTGTGTGGGGTTTCGCCTAGGACAGCAAGCTGGCTCTTGCTGTCCCCACCCGTACCTCCACTGGAGTAGCGAACTACGCGCTACCTCCCATTATATAAAGTGCAACTGCACCTCTTTACTGCGAGAACTAAAAGCTCAAACAGCTTTAACCTCCCTATGATGGCTTCCAACAAGATGGTATATTGGCTTCCACGGAATTAAAACTCAGCAATTCTTCTAGGTTTATGCCGTGTCTTGTGTAGTTCCGCCCCTTAAAACAACAATAACTAACTAACGTGTCTTGTGAGGGGTTTCATCCACGAACACCAAGCTGGCTCATCAGCGGGCTCTTGATGTTCCGCGCCCGACACAAGACACGTCATAAACCTAGAAAAATTGCTGAGTTTTAATTGACGGGCTCTCGCAGTAAAGAGACGCACGTGCGCTTCATAAGAAGGGAGGTACTGCACAATTCGCTACTCTTGTGGGGGTCCGGGCGCGGAACATCAAGAGCCTGCTGATGAGCCAGCTTGGTGTTCCTGGGCGATACCCCACACAAGACACGGCATAAACCTAGAAAAATTGCTGAGTTTTAACTGCTGTATAACGCTGATTGGCCTATTGTTTTCAGATCTGTAACCTTGTAGAATCACGAAGATCGTGATGTATGGTACAGACCTCCCAGCGCTGTTATGTGACACAGGTAAATTGTGTTGAGTAACAAATGACGTAGTTTATTAACAAGAAAAGCTGAAACCCGATCATGCAATCATGGCATGACTCATCGGGAACTGGAAGAAGGAGCGCCCCGAGGTTGCCGACCTGGCCGCTTCCTTTCACTCTGCTAATAAAATAAAGATGTTTTGATGTTGGTCATTTCAGTCCCGTAAGTGATATATTTTTGGTGTGTGTTGTCATTGCGACATCGTTGTCTTGTAGCCTCGTGTACATGGGTGTGGGTAGAATTTTTCTGATAACCTGTGTCACTGTGATGTTTGTACTAGTGTGTGTATTTGTAATTGAGGAAGAATAAGGGTAGGAAGCGACCTTAATTCTGTCTGTTAGGTTATGACACGCATGTCATACGATGTTGGCATGTCAAAGAACCCATTTGAATTCAGTAGGCCGTGTTCATAATGGCAAAATTATTCTCGGGAGTTTCCGCCAACACAAAGTTCCTCATTTCTCTACTAGAAAGCGCTATAGTGTTCAAGGAGCTTAGATATCTAACCTCCTTGACTTTCATAGTGATTCAAGGAACAACGAAATTCGACATGCAAGCTACCCTCTGGGTGTCAAATTACAAAGCTTGCACCCGGCATCCGAGGCCATACTATATTATTATTAGTACAGCTGTACTAACCCTATGAGCACAAACTTTCACAGCATCCACAGGCACTGACTGTGCCCTGAGGCAATTACTCAGCAACCCCCCCCCCCCATACCTCAATATGAAAATTCACAGCCTGCTTCCAGTCTCCGACCTGGTCAGGAATGGAATGAATGAAGCCCCCATCTAGCGGCGAGGATATGGACTGTGCCGGCTACCGAGGCCTGACGCACTCCTCTGGGGCAATGATTAAATGGATGACAGATGAAATGATAGTGGAGAGTGTTGCTGAAATGAAATTTTGACAGGGAAAACCGGAGTACCCGGAGAAAAACCTGTCTTGTCCAGCACAGATCTCACATGGAGTGACCGGGATTTGAACCACGGACCCAGCGGTGAGAGGCCGGCATGCTGCCGCCGAAGCCACGGAGGCTCCCCCATACATCAATACCTTCCATATAATCACAGCCATGCATGAAATTGAGACATCGGTGAAAAGCCACATTTTTTACTCTAGCCTGTGCCCGACAGCTACTAACGAAGGAGCTTCGTGTAGAACTTGCGACTATTTGGATATCAGCACCCACGACTTGGGTGTACAACAACAACAACAACAACTTATAAATAATTGATTCAGAATATTTCCTTCCTCTCGTTGACGTACAATGAAGAAAATGAAGATTGTAGTTTTACGTGACCGTGAATCTTGTGATTATGAGCCACGGGATCTCCTCCTTACGTGGAATCCGAACCACAGGACATAGCATTTAACTTCGAAAATCCCACATGCATTGACCGGGAATAGAACCCAGTCCACCTTGGTGAGAGGCCAACAGCTTGACCACTGCGCCACCACGCCCCGGCGTACAATGAAGGAGGGGATTTTTGCCCGAAGCAAATACACAAAATTCGTTTCGAAATTTAAATGGTCATAGTATTGCTCTATTCAAAGACTCGCGATTTCAGATCCTGGTCTGCCCGAGGACTTTTAACCTCAATACCACAGAGTGATGGAAGAGCCCACCGCTCCTTTTCAACCGCTCTAACCTATAATTGATTCCTTTCAAACGAGTAGGATTTGAGCACTCGCTGCTTTTCTATCACATAGCAGATCTCTTATCCTCTGCTCTCTTTTCATTTCTCAACCGTATTGTGGTCAATAGAAGTGTTTACGCTGTATTGATGAGGCGATGGATTTCGCCAGTCTGAAGCCGAGATTTATGTCGAGAAGAAAAGGTGTGACCCAAGACTTCTAAGCAGAGCGTTATAAAATCTTTTCATTGCTTCCTTTTCTGCTACTTCAAGGCATAGTGTTATTGCGCGTACCATGAATGCGATGGAGAGCTTCAGCACTCCGGAGATCAAAGGTTGACTTCCAGCCTTGACAACAGACATCTTGTGTGTGGTTTATCTTCGATTTCTTTCAAATTCCCTCCAGAAAATGTCCAGTCCCAGCGCAATTATCTTAGGTCATAATAATTACAATTACACACACTGCTATAGTCTCCACAATAACATACCGGTAGGTTATCAGACAAAATCAACACGTCCACGTACAGAGAGCCAAGATAGCCAAGTTGGACTGAAATGAATCAATAACAAAATTTATATAATCACACACCGGCATAAATGAATGTCTCAGGGCAAAAGCGACCAAAGTCACATTTTCATTGGAAATAGTTATTTTAAGTTGAATTTTAAAAATACTCTCATAGAGAGTACTGTATTTTTGAATACGCATTATCGGAGAGTGTGAATCTGATCTATTGTTCCATCCTGTTCTTTACAACAATACTACGTAAATGCTGTATTATATAAGTTCACCCTCTTGTATGGAAAAACAATGTTCATACTGCTTGGAAATAATTACACACTAAAAATATTTTGAAATTAATAATAATCAAAAACCCAGTTTGGCGGTGGAAATTGCCCTTCACCATCATCATGACTATCATCACTATTGTCCCGGCCAAAACCCCTAGATAAACCCAAGTAATCTCAAACGGACCAGCGCCCCTTCCCCTAAAAATACCGATCGTTATTCAACACTATAGTTTCTTTAGGGCAAAGGACATGGAGACTAGCTCCTTAAGTAGATGAGGACAGCGCGCCCAGAACCGGGTCACCTCTCCACCGCTCGTACGGGTGATCTTACAATACCTACCATTAACCAAATAAACACTCACTTCAACGATGGTAATAATTCTTAGAACCACAGGAAATTTAATATTGAAAATCTATATAACAATATGAACATACCGGTACATCACAAAATCCGTGTTCCTTATTTTTGCCCTCGAACGATGTGCGGTTACATGATCGAACTCTAATATAATTTCCATTTACGTAGTGAAGCATCTCAAAACAACTCTCAATATGTGTAAGGATGGACGAGGAAAGATAACATATCGGGACATACATTTTAATCATATTACTTCTTCTAGACTTCCCATTCACAATCTACTACAATCGAAGAACAAGATTTTTACATCACAGGACAGAGATATCAATAATAACATAAAAACAGTTGACACTCTAAAAGCCCCCAAAGATAAAGATATGTAACCGCACCGCCTAAATGTTTGACCTATCCCAGTACGGCCGTCATTATCGGCTCAATTAATATCGGGACACTCATACCAAGGGAAAATAATACAATTAATTATAATATTACACTGTTCCGTTACAGATCATTTCTCATTACAGATACAGTTCTCTTCCACAATTTCGTTAATTACTCATTCTGTAGGTGCAGAGACGATTGATGTCAAATATGGTGTTGTCCACGAAGTATAATCGGAGTGTGTATGAAGTGTGTCAGTGCAACTGGCACAACTATCATCATTATCATCATCATGACTATCAACAACAACACTATCATCATCTATATCATCACCATCATCATTACTATCATCATTATTATCATCATCATTATCATCATCATGACTATCATCGTCAACAACACGTAGACCCACGTAGCTCATCGCTGTGGAGAGACTTTGCGACGCTCTGTATATAATGTAGTCTATTTGCTTTAATAAGTAGGTATTTTTAGGTACTGTCACGAAAAATAGGCCTTATTAGGTCGCAACGAAAAATCAGGTAATTTTAGGCTATAAAATTGAAGTATATTACTCGATGCTACTTAAAACAGGTAAAATAAACTGTAGCTTGGAGAGTAAGAGGTGAGGAATAAAATAGATCACAACCTAAGAATCCGGGGCTTGATTATCACACAATTGTACAGTAAGTGTAACGTTTAGTCAAAGACAGTTTTTCAAAATCTATTGCAGCATTCTGGCTCAAATCTTGAATATGTCCAACATATTCACTCGCACATTCTGAATGGCAAATTTTGACATTAATTTTATCAGGACATATTTAGAGAGGAACAATCCCTAAAGATGTTTCTTGAGAAAAACCTATTCAGGCCATAGTCAGATTTGTCCTGAAGGACACATTGCGAATTTATAATGACATCATTAGCACTCCGTAATCGGATAAATCTTAAGAAGAAAACAAGAAATTCCTTATAAAAGCAGAAAAGAAAATCCACTTAATAACAGAGATCAAGAATGCAAAACAACGTAATTACAAATTACAATGAAATTAAAAGGAAATAATATATTGGTTCTGAACGAATTTATTAGGGTTGAGTCAAGTGAATTCTCCCCTTGCTGTGCTATGACATGGAAGTGCTTGAGGTCTGGTAGTTGTCAGAGAGAACAGAGATAAAGCGGACAGGACAACTTGTGACAGTCACATCAAGATCCTATCCTCCCCCGCGAGTTTCTCAGATAACACAAACCAAGTTGTGTCGAGACACAATCCTGACAAGGAAACAACTTTAAGATTCACCTCCAACTTGGCATCGCATTTCATGTCCATTATCTTCCACGATACAGCGGTTTGCTGTTCCCCCAAATGCTGTAGCACGTTCTTCGCTTATCGACAACAGTCGAACGATATCGACATTAGTCTATATTTGGGGGAATCTGTATTTTTAATGATTCAAAAGAAAACTGATACAATCTGCTCAACGTGTAAATCAGATGAGTCAAGGAGTTGCATTTTAAAAATAAACAAGTAGTTCCGTGAATAACTAAACAGTCTGGTTGATTGGTTCCTTAGTTTAGGCTAGGGGCTGCGACAACGCAGTCATGTAGCCCCGTGTACTTTGGGTGTGTGTAGAATTTGTCTGATAACCGATGTTAATTGTGATGGCTGCATTAGTGTGTGTTATCTGTGATTCCAGTGGAAGGACTGTACACGATTAAATTTTTCAAGTAGTTCCTACTTTTGCTACCAAATGCTACCGTCCACGACACCTCGCTGCGGACGTGGCTACTAAATATCATCGAAATCAGCACCTGGCGGCGAACGTTGGAACTAATACAGCGTTATCAAACTAACCTACACATTTTAACTTCCACAAGTGTAGTTCGTGGAAGGTTCTTTTTCATGCCATAAATCTATGACATGGGACCGCCGGCTTTACTTCCCCTCCGAAGGAAGGCATACTGAGGGATTTCTAATGCTCTTAAAAATCTGACGACTTTGGCCCGGTTTGAACTCGCAATCTTGGGCGTAGAAGCTAAGTAAACAGTCCATTTTCATATATTACACCGGCCTTCCCAATTTAAAAACTTTTCCGTCTATTAAAAAGATGTTTTATGTCACAAAATATATAGCTTTTAATATTATACATGACCTACGGTACATTGCGATCAAGTACAGATAAACGACACCAAACTCCAATCCGAATATCCAAGCGTTGTAGTCATTTCAGGCAATATGCATACAAATAACATTTAAACTGTGCTATTGTTCATGCCCTGTCATAAACCATAGCTTTTATCGTTACTTAAGATCAACACAACTTATGCACTGGAAAATATGTGACCAAATTTACCTGAGGCTTATCTACAATACCTGAATACAAAAATAAGGAATTGTATATCAGAATATTTAGTTCATAGTACTATTTGTAAGTTATTTATTGTTTTTTGTTTTAAGGGGTGGAACAGCGAGGTCATGGAACTGATTTATCGACTTGCCGAGAGACCGGATCAATAAAACATCAGTAAAAAAGTACGGTCCTTTTCAGAAATGAACTTGCCAATCGCCATAATTGCACTGTAATTTACAATACCTACATATGAAAATTCGGGTAGATTACCTTCGTGTTCTCCCACTTAAAACAATCTCTACCACCACTACTGCAATAAAAAAAACAAGAGGTTCCGTGAAAAACTAAAGCGCCTACTTTTCTTAAAATTAAGATTCATGCCAATGATTAATCCATATGGACATATCTAGAATACTGACGAAATTAAGTTGGTAATATCGAAATTTCTAATTACTGTAGTTCGAAATATACCTGGTATAATGTAGCCTGATAGAGCACTACAGTTGGCAGCCCCGGTGACTGAATATATTCTTAGTTCCATCTCTTAAGGTACAGAATACAAAATTTGGTTAAGTCCAATGGATAACATGGACGTTACATGCAGTTAGACATTAGATCTATCAGCGCACGTAAAATCATGTTGGCAACAATGTCATGCATGTGATGGTCAGTAATCTGAAATATTATGATCTATTGTTGTGCCAATTTTGGATGAAGTCCATTTGTTAGTATAGAAGTTACATGTAGTTTAAAATTGGACCCATCAGCAGGCATAGAATCATGTTGGCAGCACTGACTTATATGAGTTACTCCAAATTAATCTAGAATGTCTGGTACTATACTTGTGCAAAGTTTAGAGCTGTTGGCTTGCATACTTTCTGATATATTGATATTAGGGTATAAAAATAGAGACAGCATTTATTAACAGTTGGCAGCCCTGGTTGGTCTTAAGAATACGCATAGTCATATTTGTTTTGGTACATATAGCACATACGAAATTTCATTATCATCATCACCATTATCATTGTCATTATATTACCTTACACAATTTCTAACAGGACAGGGATATTTCCGGTAATTCCTGCATAGAGTGGGCGGAGAGAGTGGTGCAACATGCATATATTGTGACGACATCGATGATGTACAGGCCGGACGTTTGTTTTAGACGAGTGAAAAATCTTAATGGAAGCCTGGAGGCGAGTTACTGCAGTACCTGTGTTGGTATCAGTGCCCCAAGCGGTGCGATGATTGACAAAGCTGTCTAACACTACTCCTGAAGTACAGTCATTGGCAAATATAATGACGTTCTGTTCGTAACTACGTAACTTGTATTTCCGCGTCACACAATACTTCGACGTGGACTGTACTGTCTGCTCAAGTCTGGAATTCCATTACATCAGATCGGTGGTGACAAGTGTGAAGTGAAGGGTGAGAGAGTGAGTGTGTGTAGGCTCAGCCGCAGGCTTCAAGGTCAAGGGCAATCGTCTAAAACAAACGTGCGGCCTGTACTTCACACCTTCTTCGTGTGCGGCCATTGGATGATGAAGAGAGTATATGTGGAAACTGAATTGGGAGAAATGACACCAGATAATATTATTTCTGCGATGTTACGAAACCAGCAATCATGGGATCGGTTAGCAGTGTACAGGCCGGACGTTTGTTTTAGACGAATGAAAAATTTTAATGGAAGCCTGGAGGCGAGTTACTACAGTACCTGTATTGTTATCAGCTGCCCCAAGCGGTCCGATGATTGACTAAGCCGTTTCACACTACTGCTAAGAGTACAGTTATTGGCAAATATAATGACATTCTGTTCGTAACTAGGTAACTTGTACTTCCGCGACACACAATACTTCGATGTGGACTGTACTGCCTGTTCAAGTCTGGAATTCCATTACATCAGATCGGTGGTGACAAGTGTGAAGCGATAGGGTGAGACAGTTAGTGTGTGTAGGCTCACCCACAGGCTTCAAGGTCAAGGGCAATCGTCTAAAACAAACGTCCGGCCTTGTATGTGGAGGATGTCTTTCACTAGAAAAAGCGGAATCTGGAAGCATTCGAACGCCCTTAAGATGAAATGAAGAAATAAGAAGACTGAAAGGCTAAGTAAGCACGATCTCACACTGAAGTAATGCGAGAGCGGTACCGGGGTGATGAACGCATCGTGGGAAAAGGGGTGTGGTTTTTAGTGGGTAAAAATCCCACACTCTTGTGGAGTGCGGACCTTTCACACGTGTCTTTTTGAAGATTTTCCACAGTACCTCGTAAAACAAATATAAAAATATAAATCATTGTCTTCACCACCATCATCAACATCATCATATTCAAGATCATAACAATCGGGATTTGTCGGTCTCCTGACTAGTTCTTATGTTACACAGAGCTTCTACATCAATGTTCAGTGTTGTCTTATTGATATTACACCTTTTTCAGTCGGTCCCAATTACTGGGACAAGTGAAAAACAAGTAGTTCCGTGAAGAACTATACAGCCTATTTTCATATATCCTGCTCATGGTAATTGTCTCTATCAACATACAAAATTTCAGTTTAATTGCTGTAACAGATTCGTAGATATTGAGAACCGTCTAAATATTTCATATGGTCGCCAGGATGGATTTTTATTTTTGTACTATTACATTAAGATTATTGTGTACGTGTGGTATTCAAACTTCAATCCCATGATTAGAACACAAGAAGTAAAAACGAGATTTTAAAAGTACGCACACCAGCCATCTTGTGATTATCCAAACAATTGAAATACATTATATGCCAGTGGATCAACATTTGGATAAGCATTTAACGTGCAACGTTTCACGGCACTCTGATAGTTAATTCGCGAGAAACGTCCATTTAAATATTTATACTTCGCGTCGCCGCCATGTTGGATTTGTGCTCGCCAGGTTACTGAAAGTCCTATAGGTGAACATATTAAAAAATTCAGTTTGGTTGCTGTAAAAGATTCATAGATATTGAGAACCATCTAAATATTTCGGAAGCTTGCCATTTAGGATTGTTATATGTATAGGCCATAGAGTTATGTACCATTCAAGGACAATTATTGCCTAGCTTCATTATTCAAACTTTCACTTCGATCGCATGATTACGACACAGGAATAAAAACTTAATTTTAAAATTTCGCACAGCCGCCATCTTGAGGTTATGTAAACAATTGAATTAAATTAGATGGCAGTGCATTACAATCTGCAAAATCATTTACTGCACATTTCACTGCGCTCAGAGAGTTAAATCACGAGAAAAGTCTATTAAAATATTTCAAATTCGCTTGGTCGCCATGTTCGTTTTGTACTTTACAGGTTTATGAAATATACTTAGGTAAACTTGTATCAGTACCCTTTATCACCGTACAAAATTGCAGGGTGATATCTGTAATAGTTTCGGAGATATAGAATGTCAGTGAAATATTTCGCACAGCCGCCATTTTGAGGTTATGTAAACAATTGAACTAAATTAGATACCAGTGCATTACAATGTGTATTAACATTTTCTGTACCAAGTTTCATTACGTTTGGATGGTTAAATCGCGAGAAATGTCTATTTAAAAGTCTCAATTTCGCTTGACCGCCATGTTGGTTTTGTAGTCACCAGGTTTTTGAAAGTCTCATATGTGAACTTCTAGTAGTGCCGTTTATCACCGTACACAATTTCAGGGCGATATCGCTAACAGTTTCGGAGATATTGAATGCTAGTGAAATATTTCGCATAGCCGCCATGTTGGATTGGTGAGACGTAACAAAATTTGAAGGGCACGGTCGAGGTCGTCGGGAATAGTGCTATGAACTTACCGACTTTCATTGAAATCGCTCCAGCCGTTTAGATTTTATTAGGGGGACACACACACACACCTCTCTCACACACACACACACACACACACACACACACACACACACACACACACGGACAAAAGGTGATCTCATAAGCCTATTTTTTCAAAATTGTAAATAGGCTAATAACCTGAATAAATTAAACGTGAATATATATGTTATGGACTAGTGAAGAGGGAGAAAACTAACGGATGGCATGTATCGTTCGTCAAGCAAGCATCATCAGATCCAAATCCATACAAGAAAAAAAACAGTAGCTCTACAGATCACTAATAAACCAACAATGACACCGGTGGCGTAGTTGGTAGGATGCTGAGCTTCTATGCCCAAGATCGCAGGTACAATCACTGTCGAAGTCGTCGGACTATTTAAGAGCGTTAAAAATCCCTCGGTATGCCTTCCTTCGGAGAGGAAGTAAAGCCGGCGGGCCCATGTGATAGATGCAAGGCATGTAAAAGAACCTTCCACTAACTAAACTTGTGTGAAGCAAAATTTGTGGGTTAGGTTTGATTAATGCTCGTTCCAACATTCGTCGCCAGGCGCTGGTTGCGGTGGCATCTAGCAGTAGCCAAGTTCACACCTAGGTGTCGTGGACGGTAGCATTTGGTAGCGAAAGTAGTAACTACTTGAAATTATCATCTGCAGTCTTTACTTGAATTAAAAACAGATAACAGACACTAATACAATTAACACCGGTTATCAGAAAAATTCTACACACACACAAAGTACACGGGGCTACAGGACAGCGTTGACGCAGCCCCTAAACTAAGGAACGAACGAATGAACAACAATGACACCCACAGAAGACAGTCAATTTCAAATAGTTATGTGTTGTTGTCGATGATTCATTTAGAGGCTATGCGATACCCTGGTCATGTAGCCCTGTGTACTTGGGTGTGTGTGTGTGTTGTATTTGTCGGATAACCTGTGTTATTGCTATGGCTGTGTTAGTATATGTGTATTTGTAATTAATACTAGGACGCCGAAATAAGCGGCCGTGTCCGAAATTCCGGTACAATCCCGGCGTTTGCCTGGAGAAGAGGTGGGAAACCAAGGGAGACTACTTCTAGGATGGCAGAGGAAGAAATAGAACTCTCTTTTTCCCAGTTTTGCCTTACGAGGCTAAGTGTGTCCCGTTCCAGCCCTCAGACCAGAATTACATTTATTGGCAGACCCGGGAATCGAACCCGGACCTTCGGGGTGATAGCCAAATATGCTAGCCACAACACCACGAGGACGACACAACTAGTTCTAGAAGACACTGTTCGAAGTAATTATTTTATTGACAGTTTCGCGTATATCGTTGCACTGAAAATCTATGTTTTTGGACTTTTCTCCCTATCTAACAACAACTTATCACTACCGCCACCACCGATGATTTCAAGTTGGTTCTAGGATGGTGATGAAGATGATTGGGGCCTAACATCTTGGTTATCGGCTTCCAAATGTATGAAGTGTCTGTCTGGATTCTATTACAAGAGTGACAAGGGGGAGGACATCAGATTGTCAGGTCTGTGGAACTACAGGGTGGGCTTTCTCTTTAGAACGGACCTCGCAGAGGCCGTGTGGCGGACAGATCACAATAGTCACCGCCAGATTTATAGCATGTACCGATTACAACAGGTCTGACTGCTGGCATAGCATTTTTATGCGCAGCTGGTCCTTAGTTGAGATAATTAAGACTTGTTGTGAAGTACTGTAGCCTATCTCGTATCCGGTGAACATGGTAGCTGTGAGTACTCCAGTCCCCCCCCCCGAAAAGGCAAATAAAAATTAAGAAAGAGTTGCTTTAGTAAAGGCATAAAATAATTGTAAATTTGGTTGTACCCTAATCTTAACTTATTGGCCATGTTATAAACAATATTAAGATTGAAATTAGACTACCTCGTGTTGGGGCAGATTACCTCGTAGTTCCGACCCTTAAAACAACAATAACTAACTAGACTACCTCGTGGTGTAGTGGCTAGCATTCTTGGCTACCATCCCGGAGGTCCGAAATCGATTCCTGGTTCCGACAAAAAAAAATCTGGTCTGAGGGCTGGAACGATGTACGACTCAGCCTTGTGAGGCAATTCCACAGTACGGTACTTTTGAGAATTAAATAATCAATTTGTAAACAACAACAACAAAAATCCTGTTTATCTTTCTGCTTAATAAACTGACAAATATTTAGATATTAGATACTCCATAGGCCATAATAGAAAATTCATTTATAAAATTTTATTTGTGTGTTGTGTTGCATTTTACAACTTCTTTTGTATTGCCAGTAATTGTAGGCTATATAGACTTAGAATTTTACAATTAACTCTTATCTAAAATAACTACGGGGGGCTGCGTGGCGCAGTCGGCAGAGGCGCTGTGCTTCTAACTGAAAGGTAGTGGGTTCGATCCCCACCCAGGTAGTGGATTTTAGAAACAAAACTACCACTTTCGGAAACGCAAATGGCCCTGGGGTTCACTCAGCCTACACCATAAATGAGTACCAGGGTAATTCCTGGGAGCAAAGACGGCCGGGCGTGGAGCTGACAACTCCATCCCATCTAGTGCCGATGTCACAAAAAGTGGAAGCCTCTACCTTCCACTACTCCCAGGGCCTCCATGGCCTGTACGGAGTTGGCTAAAATAACTACACAAAGTTATATGTTCTAAGATATTGGTTGATATTTCTGGGTATTTTGTGGTGACAATCCCCTGAGAATACTCACAATTTTCCAGGAAGTCAGCCCCTCCCCCGAAAAAATTGTATATACGCCTCTGCCTCAAACAAAATGTGCACAGAAACAATCCGCGTACTCTAGAGCAGTGTTTCCCAAACTTTTTCTGTGTGTGTACTACTGTAAGGGATGAGAATCTCTCGCGTACCACCTAAGGGTTGGGAGATATAGTAAGTATAACCCCACCACCACCACCACCACTACGTAGTAGACCAAAATACGGATTATAAATTGTATTTGTTACGAGTTAGACTGTTGGAGTTTAAGTACAAATAATAAAAATTGTGTCCAGTTGTTTTATTATTTATTACAATAAGTATTCAATTCAAACATTCAGAACTGACAATGTACAAATAATATGAATACAAGAACTCGTAATAATTAAACATAAAAACCAAAGTTCAACTAACAACTTCAGTGTGAAGGGTGAGCTTGAAGATTAGAAGCCAACTTAGGAATGTCTAGTTTAAGATTGCTGAGTCTCAAACGAAGATCTTGTTCCACTGTAAGGAGCCTATTCCGGTATTATTTCTTGAGATAAACAAGTGAAGAAAATGCAGTCTCACACAAGTACGAAGTAGTGAAAGGCAGTAAAAATCAAACTGCTTTTTCAGCTATGTCTGCATAGTCTGTAGGCCTCTCAACCCGAAAGTTCAGAAGAGCCATTTTTGAAAAAGTTTGCCTTAGTGCTGAATCACAATTCAATTCATAAAACTGCTCCCTGTATTTGGCCTTAAAGTCCTCTGGCAACATATCAATATTTTTATATTTTTCGTAACATCACCGCGTACCACTACAGCAGCACGAGCGTGCCACCAGTGGTACGCGTACCACAGTTTGGGAAACGCTGCTCTAGACGCTAACGAGAACGAAACAACTGTGAATTACAACGAGTGTACCAATACTTCCTACGTCGGTAAATACGTTAAAAAGTGTAAATGTGTTAAACAAATTGGGCACTACGCTACTGCTAGCGTCAATGCCTAGCTCGACACGCAGCAATAAGTGACCCAGCCGGCACACGGCCCCTGCGAGGTTCCGTTCTATAGAGAAGGCCCTCACTGTAACACCCGAAAATTGATTATTTTCAAATCAAAGACTCTGGTCCTAAAGGTCGTGGGACCAAACCCCTCAGCTCTTTCAAGAAATGTAATCCTGCCCGGAGGTTCTGGAATGGTATCGGTGACGTCATCCAAATTACCCTAGTGTTGTCAATTTCGAAGACACGTATGAACCAGGCCAGTGGGGTGCATCAGTTTACTTTACCAGACGATGATGTTCCATGGCCTCAGGGCTGTGATAAGATGGAATGTGCCAGCGAAGCACATACGCCAGTCTTTCAATAAGATTTCGGCTCGAGCAGAGGGTATCGCAGATATCGCCAGGAGCATCAATAAATGTCGGGTAAGAATTCCTCTTCCGCAACTCATTCACTGGAAGTGTCGTCTAGCCTCCTTTTACGAGCGTGTTTCACTGGGTGTTTAAAAATAAATGAGTAACTAAACTGGCTACCTCTGGGCCTTCCCAACATATTTCAAACACAAGGGTCCTTTATAGGGCAAAAGACTGGGGGTATAAAATATGTTTCTTTTTGCACATTTGTAATTGGGGGTGATAGATGAGTAGGAAAATGCAACAATTTTATGGGTGTGGATTCTATTTTATGAAATATAGGGTGGTAAATTATTATCCCACTGCCCACAGTCGACAGTAGTTTTCTTAAATGAGCAATGGGGTAATAATCTCCCACCTCCAAATTATGATGATACTGTGTTTATCACTCAATTGTATTGTATGACTACCCCTTATTATTCCCGTTTTCCAACGGGGTCGGGGATGAGATGCGATGGAAGTCTTTGTGGCGATGATTTTTACGGCCGGATGCCCTTCCTGACGCCAACCTCAGGAGAGGAGTTAATGAGATATGAAATGAATGATGGTGAATGAAACTGGGCAAGGATGTGGAAGGAAGCGGCCGTGGCCTGTCAGAAGGTACCGTCCCAGCATTTGCCTGGTGTTGAAAATGGGAAACCACGGAAAACCATTTCAAGGACGGCCGACGGTGGGGCTCGAACCCACGCGTCTACCGAGTCAGCAGAGAGCTTGGCCCCATGACCTAATGCTGCGCGTTAGCCAGCGTAGCCACTACTGTGTTTATCACTCAATAATGAGGTTTATTTAATAGGATATAATACTGCACAAAACATATAAAAGTGATTTTGGAATGTTAAAACTTAGTATATTCGAATATAATTCAATAATTTCAAAATAGTATTTACTAAAAACACAAAAGAATTAATTTTAAAAATCTTCTATTCTAGGGCAAACACCCTGAGCAGGATAATTATTTCCATTCTAGCTAAAATATATCTACTCAAATGACCAAAACCATTATTAACATTGTATTTCAGTTATATACCAACGTTTACAAATCTGTTATCTTCAATAAAGGCACCTTCTTCTGTAAAACAATGCTTTTCTCTCACTCAGCACAACCGAACTGACGAGCACGTGCACTGTGGAGACCACTGGGATATATGCTTCCCACCTTTGGTTTCTGATGACAGTACACATCAAATTAATGGGTTTTCAATATTTCTCCGCATCTAGCTTGTGGATGCATGTGGAACTGCTTGAAATGGAAGGGGTGGGAAGATTCTCTCCCTAACACCGTTCTATTAATACATGGGTTGGTTTTTTAGTTTTGGCACCTTAGTTATAACTGGATTAATAACTCACTTAGATGGTTCCAAGTTTCACAGGCCTTCGATGTAGTCCCCACCGTTGCGTACAACGTGTTCCCAGCGATGCGGAAGTCGTTGTATCCCGTTGGCACTGTCCAATCTATTGATGGTACGAAGAGAGCGCTCGGCAGCCTGCTTAACGTCTTCAATGGTACGGAAGCGCTGCCATACTGTTCCCCGAGGGCAAACCGTTAATGCGGCGTACTATTGTTCGTTTCTGCAAGACCATCTCCGAGGAGCTCTGAGAAGGAAACGGCGCCACCACATGGTTACACCGCCCATCGTTCTGCATGACAATGCTAGGGCACACACACAGCAGGCATTGTGTCGGCATTGTTGGATCGCTGGGGCTGGGAGGTCCTCTATCACCCCCCATATTCTCCCGACATCAGTCCCTGCGACTATGATCTCATCCAGAAGATGAGGATGACAATGCGCGGGGAGCAGGCTGCCGAGCGCTCTCTTCGTACCATCAATAGTTTGGGCAGTGCCAACGGGATCCAACGACTTCCGCATCGCTGGGAACACGTTGTACGCAACGGTGGGGACTACATCGAGGGCCTGTGAAACTTGGAACCATCTAAGTGAGTTATTAATCCAGTTATAACCAAGGTGCCAAAACTAAAAAACCAACCTATGTACATGGTGGGAAGATAGTATCCCAAGGACCTATAAAGGGTTATATTGGGGAGCGTGATGGCGCGGTGACTTAGCTGCTCGTCTTTCACCCGGACGGCCGGGGTTCGAATCCCGTTGACAGCGGGTTGGAATTTTCACCTGAAAAATCACGTGGCTTCAGGAAGGGCATCTGGCCTTAAATCCCCGGCCAAATCCAATATGAGCCTGGTTGGCTCTGGCGATCCCAATTAATTGCGAAAAGCCGAAGAAAGTTATAAGGTTCTTAATTATATTAGCCAATTATATCGTCATGGCTGCTCTTTTCGCTCTGAAAGGTTCGATCCAGGTACCGATGAACCGCCAGAACAACATTAGTAACTACAATTTTGGTATTATTGTGTTGATTCGTCCAGGGACTTCGCGACAATTTGGTCGTGTAGCCTGTGTACTTGGGTGTGTGTGGAACCTGTCTGATAACCTGCGTCATTCTGAGCGCTATAGTAGTGTAGCCTATGTGTTTGTAATTGAGGCTAGGATTGGGAAGGAGGCGGCCGAGGCCTATAGTTAGGAACCATCCCTCCCTGTCGTGAACTAATCGTTTCATCTCTACATAGCTACCACACCTTACATCTGGGGCAATCTGTTTAACATATTCTAACCTTGGTCTACACCTTCAGTTCTTGTCCTGTCCCTTCTTTCCGTAACTAAGCTTGCTATTCCTGAGTGTCTTGGTATGTATCCTACCAACCTATCTCCTTTCTTCATTAACAGTCGCCAGAAACTTATGTCCTCTCCCACTCGTCTTAATACCTATTCATTTGTTACTCTATCTACCCATCTTAACTTCAACATTCTCCTGTAACACCACATTTCAAATGCCTATATTCTCCTCTTTTCTGCAGCGCCAACAGTCCAAGTTTCACTTCCAAAGAGCACCACGCTCCAGACAAAGGGTTTTAAAAATAACTTCCTATTACGTAAATCTGTATTCGATGTCTTCAGATTCCTTTTCTGTGGAAATGCTTTCGTTGTCTGAGCCTAACTACTTTTCATATCCTCTGCTTCGTCCAGTAATATTGCTTACATTAAAATGTTCTATCCACTATCACAGTTCCCTCGATATTACAAACACCCCCCCCCCCCCGTATTAAATTTGATTGGTACTAAACAAAATCCAGCTAGTAGTTAAACCGTAGGCCTAGTCGTTAAAACAGTGGTTCGTAACCGGTGGTCCGCGAGTGCCTAGGGAGTATAAAGAAGTGGCCAATAAATGGGAAATTTAGAAAATGATGTGCGTTGAACGAGAATCGTCCGAATGTATTCGCGGAGATGACTATCAGGTTTTGAATTGGGATATCTTTAAATCCATCTATCGTATGGCTTTTAGTGCCGGGAGTGTCCGAGGACATGTTCGGCTCGCCTGAGTCTGTAGCTGCTTCCAGCGGACACCCTTATGGTGAGCTACAAGTTCCGTTCAATTTCAAGTAGTTCCAACTTTCGCTACCAGATATCAATTATACCTAGTGGTGAGCGTTGGAACTTTGATAGAGCGTTCCGACGAAATCTAACCTAAAAAATTAGCTTCACACAAGTTTAGTCTGTGAAAGGATCTTTTGGATACCATAAATCTATAACATGGGACCGCCGGCTTTACTTCCCCTCCGAAGGTTTTTTAACGCTTTTTAAAAAATCCGACGACTTCGTTCGTGTTTGAACCCGCTATCTTGGGCACAGCAGTTCAGCATGCTACCAATTACGCAACTGAAGCCGCTAATATATTTAAAATAAGTGTTATTGAGGAAGGGTTAAAACTGATAAGGAGTATTGGAGAGAGAGAGAGAGAGAGAGGGGAGGGGGGGGGGGAGAGGTGGGGTGGTCCGTATATGATTCAATTTCACGCTGAGTGGTCCGCAGACTTCTACGGGTTCAGAACCACTGAGTTAAAGTAATGCAACTAAATAAGTGTACATATTGTAAAAACTATCGCCCATACTTTTAGACATAGCTGTAATAGCCAAAGTGTAATGGATCTGATGATGATCGCTTGACGATCGAAACTGGTCATTCAAGGGTATTTATTAATGTCATCTAATTTTCTTCAGAGTCGCCTCCGTAGCGTAGTGGTCAGCATGGTTAGCTGCCGCCCCGGAGGTCCTGGGTTCGATTCCCGGCTCTGCCACGAAATTTGAAAAGTGGTATGAGGACTGGAACGGGGTCTACTCAGCCTCGGGTGGCCCAAATGAGTAGAGGGGGTTCGATTCCCACCTCAGCCATCCTCGAAGTGGTTTTCCGTGGTTTCCCACTTCGTCTTCGGGCAAATGCCGGGATGGTACTGTCCCCGTTTACCTGGATAGTAGGCTGTCAGATATCCGCCCCCTCAATCGGATTGCCAATTATCAATTGCACCGGCACAGCTACATCAATGAAAATGGCACTAACAGATACTATCGAGATAAGAGCACAGAAGTTCACAGGAAATCATTGTGGAACACACCAAAATAGACGGGGTTTCATACTTACCGTTACTTACCTCTTAATTATCTCGGGGTTTGAGTTGACAACAGGATCACTAAAAGTCTGTTCACACAATAACCTCCACCATGGCATTTAAAAATGAGCCAGAACCGAAGACGAGAACTTTGAACTGTACAAAATGCTTTATTTCAAATAAAGGGTATGATTTTACTAACACAACAAAATCAACGTGGCTATCAGAAGCCCAAGTCAATCTGACTACGTCCTCCAGTAGGACTTGCAAAAATTATCATACAACATGATATAAAACATTTTAGCTCCCAAGAGCTCCAAATAACGTAATATTCATAACACTATTGGATTGGAAAAGGACGTTAGGGTGTGACATATATAGAGCATTTGGTTTCCTTTTAATAAACATGAGAATGGTATTTATAGTCGCAAGGCCGGAGTGTGTACGACCTCACTCTGATAACCAGATGTTGGCCCAGCTGCGAGCTACCCTCGAACCTGTTGCATACTGGTCAAATGCATTCCCTTCTCACGTGCTAAGTTACGTAAGAATAGCTTGCTCTCTCAAGCTTTTAAATGTCGACAAGACAACTCACATTAATATTTACGCAATTCTTTCAAGTACTTTGCTCACATCCTATTGGATCATTATATTAATTCCTTAAATTTGTTAACTTCAATCCAGATGTTTAATTAGCTCTTAAATGTTTATAACAAAATCACATAAATTATTTATAACAATTAGAAATTGTTTATAATGTTTGTCAAAGACAATAAAAATATTATAAGCACGCCTTTAACATCACTCTCGTTTTACATTATTTTCAAAAATATTTACAGCAATTATTTACAATATTAACATTAAATTGTTTAAATTATTAATTTCAGAAATACATTGACCACATGTTCATTCGTTTGGTAATTTTCATAATCGTGTTTAATATAATCGACCAATGAAGGTTAGTTATACATGTTAATGTCACAATCTGGTTTAATAAAGGTTTTAATAATGATTTGTGACGGCAACCTTCATTCAAAATCTTATCTCAAATTCTTTCAAAACTTGTGTTAATTAAAACAGTAAATCACTTGATTTATTTTCAACGAACTATGACAATCTTACTCCAGTGGAAAATCCTTCGCTAACAAGTTAATGCACAAACTGCATTAAAAAAAATATGCCCAAAATCATCATATATTAATCTATATGGCATTCAACTTCCACATAACTTACAAAACTTCCACAAATAATTCTTTAACATTTATTCCTGTGGGAACTTCCTTCATATTCAAGGGCATTATACCTCAGCGACTTTCAACACGCGCTGCACTAGCGATTATACATTCATAGTTCCACTTAAAAAATTTTATAATCATTAATTGTTTCAAAACTGTTTTTCTATTTAACCTTCGTGGATTTCATTCATGAACCGAAATGAAGTCAAAACTTGCCAATCACAAACAAATTTAATAGTGAATACGCTTATATACGCCTGTCTGGTCTATCCAAATTTAAGATTAACATCTTAAAAGAAATTGTAGTATGAAAATACTATCTTCAAATAAAGTGCGACTAAAATGCAAAGTAGTCGAATAGAATCCAATTAGACTGGGGAATGCGAACATCGTTATATAATTCTCTAATTGAGAAAAACTCCTAACAAAAGTTCTTGACTTTAATGCATTCAATAATTCATTATTAAAGTTAATCTTTCACAAAAGTGTCTATAATGCAATGTTCATTCATAACTGACGATAAATGTCTGTGTTGCAATCAATTCAAATAACGACTAGTATTTCCAAGATCGTCGACAACGTAAGAGATTTTAACGCTCTAAAATCATTTAAATGTTCTTCCTTCTTGATGATGACAGAAAATTGGACAAAGTAATTAAACTGGGGTAGAATTACTTTAATAAAATGACACGCTGTCTGAATTTAAATATGCCATTAAAAATCATAAACTTACAGTCAAATCGTGACTATCAAAATATTAACTACTGAATATTCTAAATATCAGTCTCAACTGATTCAAAATCGTTAACTATGCCCATGACATAACAATGTCTTAATAAATCGTCGAAAAATGCAAAACTCATCAAGGTGTACTGAGAATAAGAATCTCAAACAAGAAAATAGGGCAAAAATACATGAGGATAAAAAAAATATGGGAAAAATGGTTGCTCAAACATCATTAATATACTCAAATACAATAAACGTTCACGACTACCTTATCTGCCGATTGACGTTCCAGAGGAAAATTCCCCAAAGAAGACTGCTGATGGATCCATTTCACCACGTTAAAGCTGAGCTCCATCCTCGAAATAGGAAATAGCACCCTCGGAGAATCGAACTGCTTCCTTCTCCGTGAATCGCTCTGCTCCTCGAAGACGAATAGACATCCTTCCGGCAATAATCTTCTTTGTGAGTCGGGACACCCCTGACCTCTCTTGAAAAATTCCCTGAAGTTCCAGTAGACAATCGCCATGAAGTTTTGTAGAAATTTCCGAAGAAATTATTCATATTCAGAGTATGAAATTGTTTCTATGGCTGTTCGATGTTATTCAGCCTTTAATTACGAAACATGGGTGTAGATGGTATTCACCGCATGTTCGCTTGTGTGGAATAGCAATTAGCGAAGTTCCATGTCGCTATCTTACTCCGTTGAAGTATGTCCCAATTGCAATAAGCCCTTAGCCTTCCATCTGCTCTTCGGTTGTAGTGTTAGAAGAACAAACTGCCGTATTCAATTGCTCCATTATACCGTATTGTTCTGTAACCAAGCAATCTGAAGTTTTTCTATTCCACTCGCAGCGTCAGCCGTTGCGTTGATTCTGGCTTCACAAAAGTGCTTCTCTTGTGGCGAGATAATCACTTTTCTCAGTCGTATAAAACTGCTAATATCTTTCGAACTAATCGGTTGAAATTGTTCTGCTTTTCTCTATAACTGCATGTAGCACTGCACAATACAATTAGCTTATCGTAGACCGCTAACTGTTCGAAGCTAAACTTGTAGAAGCTTTCTAAGGTCCGTTTCAACTTCACCTAGTTTGACATGGATCTCGTTAATATAGTGGCCTCGCCACGCGTTATAAAGACGATTCTTTTCACTGCTGTTCACTTCGACGTCTCACTATAATGAATGTATAAGAAAAGAACTTTCACAAATATACTTCGATGATCTGAGAATGAGATCTCAGAATGATCAGAGAACGAAAGAGACTCCTCTCTTCTGCGCAAGCCCTTTTATTAACTTCACGAGGGGCGTTTCCATCCCTTCCAAAGCGTGGTACTGCGTCATCGCTAGAAGTTCCAACTCCGTTAATACATGACGGATTTTCAAAATTCAAAAACTGAAAATAAATTTCACCAAAATTCCAAATCAATGCCTTTACTGCAAATGGATTTCCACAATTCTGCATTCCAAAAGTAATAAAAATACCATAGTTTTAGCAATCTCCGTCTTCCTTTAAACTATCGTTCATTGGTTCATGCCTCTCCTCCAATAGCATAGTTTCTTCCTCAGCAGAATTCCTCGTTTCCTGCGACTGCGTCGTAAATCTTGGAACATTCTCGACTAAATGCATGACGTCACTGAGAATCTCAGCTCAAGTAGCTTGCTGGCATAACATTTACGTCATCCGTGCTTACGTCATGACTACCCACGTCATAACTCTCCTTATAATTTCAAATATAGCCACCGTGGTCTCTACATAATTCAATTACGGGGGCAGTACCTTCCCTCTTCCTAGCCTATCCATCCCAATCTTCCATCCCTTCCCATCCCTCATGAGGCCCCTGTTCGCATTGCAGGTGAGGCTGATCACACCTCCCCAGTTGTATCCATACCGACCAGATGTTCCAAGCTCCAGGACACTGCCCATAGAGGCGGTAGTGGTGAGTTCCCTCGCTGAGTCCGTGGGAACCACCAACCTAGAGGGTAAATTGTCTAAATAAAAAAAATGTTTTTTTCAGGGTTAGGGAACAACCCATCACAATTGGGTACAGTAGAGTCTCGCAAACTCGGACTAATGTGGTGGACCGAAGGGTGGCCAAGTTCTCGAAAATGGCCGGTTATCGGAAAATGTGTTAAAAAGAAGATATAAGCTGCCTGTTTTGGTTTAAAAGTAATGCAATGCTGTACATAAAATGTATTTGTTATTAACAGAAACACAAGTTTTAAAATGATTAAGCCACTACTGCATACGAATCAAGGAAAACAATTACTGTAAATTATAGAAGAAAACTTATAAAAACTAGGCCTATAAATTATTTGTATAATATGTACACTGTACTCCAAACTATAAATACTACGCAAGCTTAAAGCCAATCAACTTGATATCACGCGAGGGGCGGCCGTCGGTTCGCGACAAACTATATGTACAACACAATTTCCTTAGGCAAATAGTTTTTTCACATAATGAAAATTATCATTTTTTTTTTTTTGCAAAAAAGTAAGTAATGTTCTTTTGCTTTTTGCTTTGAAACCTGTTTCTTGTAGCCTCGTCACGAAGACGGCGAAGAAACAGGATTGCGGAGAATGCGCAATCAAATAAATACAACGCTGTGGGCGAAAACCGATTGTACTTGTTACTGCCAACAGTTTGTGCATTTACAGTACTGGACAGTACCTGTATGTATCAGGTCGTCGTTACTCTTCTCACTATGTACTGTAGGTCAACTCATTTCGCGTCGTATTTAACTGTCGATAATTCCACTGGTGGAGAAGACGAAAGAAAACATAATAACGCTCTGTGCGGAAACACAAAAACAAACAAATATCATGATTTTTTTTTCTCCTGTCAGGGTGGCCGAGAAATCCGGAGTGCCGAGTTTCCGAGGCTCTACTGTACAATCGTGTTGACCGACTGAAAAACATTACATTTCAATTTCTAAGGCAACACAGAAAAATGTCTTCAAACACCAAACAGTACTTGCGTATTCGTACGGAATCATACTGTGCTTATTTATTTATTTATTTATTTATTTATTTATTTATTTATTTATTTATTTATCGTATGGCTTTTAGTGCCGGGAGTGTCCGAGGACATGTTCGGCTCGCCTGAATCTGTAGCAGCTTCCAGCGGACACCCTAAAGGGTGAGCTACAAGTTCCGTTCAATTTCAAGTAGTTCCAACTTTCGACACCAGATATCAATGGTACCTAGTGCTGAACGTTGGAACTTTGATAGAGCGTTCTGATGAAATCTAACCTAACAAATTTTGCTTTACACAAGTTTAGTCTGTGAAAGGATCTTTTATATGCCATAAATCTATGACATGGGACCGCCGGCTTTACTTCCCCTCCGAAGGAAGGCATACTGAAGGATTTTAACGCTCTTGAAAAAATCCGACGACTTCGGCCGGGTTTGAACCCGCTATCTTGGGCACAGCAGTACAGCATGCTACCGACTACGCCACCGAAGCCGCTATAAATGCAGTAATCACAGCATTGAGATGAATGTAATGAATAGGGTTCGCAAGTTCAAGACCTAAAGAAATACAAAATATGCTAGCAAATATGCCCTAAAACTAGCTAAATATGACCTAAAAATATAAAATATGACCTAAAACTATAAAATATGACCTAAAAACTATGAAATATGACATGAATTTATGGGATAGGTAGAGTATCACTAACTTACAGTAAACGTCTTAAGTGCCAAAACGTGATCAGCGATGATACACCAGACACATTTAATCATACAAACTGACAGAGAGCTACAGTATATTAAAATTGTCAACATTCATTCAGTATCATAGCCTTGAGATGCAGTTATTGCTCGGTATTCCTAAAATACATAACATGGCATTTCCTTGTCTGTTTAATTGCTTCTGAGCTTAATATATCTAATGGAGTGACATCCTATTGGAAGAGAGAAGCACACTATCGTCATGTTCCGTGACCTCATACATTCAGTGTCGCAATCTAACTTGTCCAGAAAGATGTCTAAAAGGCGTCAGTAGAGGAGCGCCTTCTTGGAATCAGGTCATCTAAACCTGATATCTGCCTGTTCTGGGAAAAGAAAGAAATATATACTGTATCTACTACACTATTCGGAAAACCTGTTTGAAACTCGACGCAAATAACGCGTAACTTGTTAACGACGCCTAAATTTAAACAAAAATGCTGAAATTATAACCAAATATGACCTTATATCACTAAAATATGACCAAATATGACCAAAACAATAAAAAATGGCCTAAATATGCATTTATAGGCAATATTCAGACCAAATCCTTAGTCTGAAATTAATAATGGAATATTACAAAAACAGAAATAAGCAACTCTTTATCTCTTTTATAGATTTCAAAAAAGCCTATGATAGTATTCATAGGCTGACACTGCTAAAAATCCTCAGATCATATGGTCTCCATCCTAAATTGATAAAAATCATTCAATTAACATTAACAAACACAAATTCGAAAGTTAAATTTAGGGGAGAAATATCAACAGCTTTCTCAGTAAAAACTGGTCTCAGACAAGGTGATGGATTATCCCCTCTGCTTTTCAATGTGGCTCTTGATTATATCATGAAGGTTTGGCAAAAGGAAAACCCTCCTAACATCAAAATTGGAACAAAACCATCAATAAAAATAAACTGCTTAGGATTTGCAGATGATTTGGCTCTTTTAGCACTAGACAAGGAAGAGGTTTGTACTCAGATCACTAGTCTCCAAGAAATTGCTCAAGGGATAGGATTACAGATATCCTTTGAAAAAACTGAGATCATGCCTATGAAACCCTTAGATATAAATGAAGTCTATATAAATGATCATAAAATTAACCTAGTTCCTCAATTTAAGTATCTTGGAGAAATTATAACACGTAACTTAAACGAAAAAGTAACTTGGATAAATAGAACAAATAAAATGAAAAAGGCACAATCTCTAACCTGGTCAACATATAATAAAAAATGCCTATCAATAGCTACTAAGATCCAACATTATAAAACTGTAACTCTCCCAGAAGCCACTTATGCTTGTGAAACACTGTTCCAAATTAAAAATGAACAAAGAACTGATCAGCTCCTCAAAACGGAAAGAAGAATCATTAGAACGTGCATAAATAAAAAGTATCAGGTTGAGGGAGTCTGGAGGATTCTCCCAAATGAAACTGTCTATCGTGAGATTGATCCAATCACCAGCACAATGAAGAAGAAAAGAATTTCATATTTTTTTCACATCTTACGGCTTCCAGAAAACAGAATTGTACGCCAACTGGTGATGAGAAATCTAGGAAAGAAAACTGGAGGAAAATGGATCCAAGAAATCCAACAAGATCTCAAAGCAGTTGGACTTAAGATAACAGATGCCGAGGAGAAAAATAAAATTAACACCATTCTTAAAACTCACAAATTTTCTGCAGAAATGACACATAGAAAGCCTATGGATATTTCAGATGAGTTGAGAAAATCCCGATCTGAAAGAATGAAAAAGTACTGGAAAGAGCGCAGGAACCAAGCAGTACTACCTTCAAAGAAGAAGTGATTGTGGAACGACTCAAGTGGTCCAATGTGACCAATCAAGATAATAATAATAATAATATAGGCAATATCAAATTGCTTTAAACGTGGTCAGGGACCCGTCATTCGAACTTATTTTTCAGATTTCGGGTAACATTAGCTCAGGAAAAAAATATGACTTTTCCTTAACATCCGAACCTTAGTAATGAACAACTGAAGTTATAGAAATATTGCCAACATCCTTCCAGGGAAGTTTTTTTTTTTTTGTAATTCATTACATTCTTCTTGAAATAATTGCAATTTATCTCAGTTGCTCCTCAAGTACTTTTACCATCACTGTGCTTGAACAGGAGAATGCTTCATTGGAGCTTCATACCTGCAGCCCAATGTTTCGCAGTATCTCTTCATTTCCCAGGTGTGCATCTCATGTGGATGAACGCCACAAGCTCATCCATTCCTATTTGCAAGTTTGCACCTCCAGAATAAAAACTCCTGAATCTACTCAGTTTTAAGTATGATTTACCCTGAACCATACCGGTAGTGAAAATGTGAGGCGAACGTGCTGAAAGATCTCATGTAAGGGAAAACATTACCCCAAGCCAGTTAGTCCATCATGTTGAATTTCACGCGTAACGCCGTATTGAAAGGACGTCATACTATAATCAATGGTTCGGGATTCAATGCGGAAATAATTAAGAACTTTGTTTTCGATTTACTATTTGACTTGTTAGTTAGTGTCTTACTAGAAAACCTTCTTGGCTTGGACGGCAGCACGCCGGCCTCTCACCGCTGGGTCCGTTTCAAATCCCGGTCACTCCATGTGAGATTTGTGCTGGACAAAGCGGAGGCAGACTGGTTTTTCGCCGGGAACTCCGGTTTCCCCTGTCATTCCAGCAACACTCTCCACTATCATTTCATTTCATCTGTCATTAATTTAATCATTGCCCCAGGGGAGTGCGACAGGCTTCAGCAGCCGGCACAGTTCATATCTTCGCCGCTAGATGGGGACTTCATTCATTCCATTCCCTGACCCGGTCGGTCGACTGGAAGCAGGCTGTGGATTTTCAGTTAGTGCCTTACTGCATGGATGCGAAACCTGGACATTAGGGAAACTGGGGGAAACAAGACTTAAGGCTGCAGAAATGCGGTTTTGGATATGAATGACAAGAACATGTTGGATGGACAGGAAAACAAACGATCTTGTTCTGCAGGATGTGAAGGACGATCGATGTTTAAAACATAAAAGGCGGAAGCTGAAACCTTTTAAATGCAATATATAATTGCCAATCAATGCCAAACCTACTATAGGTCTTTATTTTTCCTCTCTACTAAAGCACTAGTAAATTCCAACCCACTAGAGGTCTTCTATTTTTCACGTTAAATTTGAAGCTGCTGCAAAACTTAAAACCTATACACACACCGAAAATCTTACATACAACTAATCCATGGCGAGCGTAGCGATAATAATAATAACATCTACAGCATCGGCAGGAGTGTGACTGGTCATATTGGCCAAGGTTCTCTTCCTGACCAGAACATAAGCTGAGACGAGCTGCTACTCTCATTTTTTTAGCCTATTTTCAATTTTGAAAAAATAGGCTTATGAGATCACCTTTTGTCCGTGTGTGTGTGTGTGTGTGATTCGTGTGTGTGTCCCCCACTAATAAAATCTAAACGGCTGGAGCGATTTCAATCAAACTCGGTATGTTCATAGCACTATTCCCGGCGACCTCGACCGTGCCCTTCAAATTTTGTTACATCTCACCAATGCAAAATGGCGGCTGTGCGAAATATTTCACTAGCATTCAATATCTCCGAAACTATTACCGATATCGCCCTGAAATTGTGTACGGTGATAAAGGATACTACTAGAAGTTCATCTATGAGACTTTCAAAAACCTGGTGACTACAAAACCATCATGGCGGTCAAGCGAAGTTGAGACTTTTAAATAGACTTTTCTCGCGATTTAACTATCTACACGTAATGAAACTTGGTACAGCAAATGTTTATACACATTGTAATGCACTGGAGTCTAATTTAGTTCAATTGTTTACATAACCTCAAAATGGCGGCTGTGCGAAATATTTCACTGACATTCCATATCTCCGAAACTATTACAGATATTACCTTGCAATTTTGTACGGTGATAAAGGGTACTGGTACAAGTTTATCTATGTATACTTCATAAACTTGTAAAGTAAGAAACAAACATGGCGACCAAGCGAATTTGAAATATTTTAATAGATTTTTCTCGTGATTTAACTCTCTGAGCGCAGTGAAATGTGGTACTGTAAATGATTTTGCAGATTATAATGCACTGCCATCTAATTTAAATCAATTGTTTACATAACCTCAATATGGCGGCTGTGCGAAATTTTTAAATTAAGTTTTTATTTCTTGTGTCGTAATCATGCGATCGAAGTGAAAGTTTGAATAATGAACCTAGGCAATAATTGTCCTTGAATGGTACATAATTCTATGGCCTATACATATAACAATCCTAAATGGCGAGCTTCCGAAATATTTAGACGGTTCTCAATATCTATGAATCTTTTACAGCAACCAAACTGTTTTTTTTAATGTTCATAGAGACTATGAACATATGTTCACCTATAGGACTTTCCTTAACCTGGTGAGCACAAATCCAACATGGCGGCGACGCGAAGTATAAATATTTAAATGGACGATTCTCGCGAATTAACTATCCGAGTGCTGTGAAACGTTGCACGTTAAATGCTTATACAAATGTTGATCCACTAGCATCCAATTTATTTCAATTGTTTGCATAATCACAAGATGGCTGCTGTGCGTAATTTTAAAATCTCGTTTTTACTTCTTGTGTTCTAATCATGCGATTGAAGTTTGAATACCACACGTACACAATAATCTTAATGTAATAGTACAAAAATAAAAATCCAACCTGGCAACAATCTGAAATATTTAGACGGTTCTCAATATCTACGAATCTGTTACAGCAATTAAACTGAAATTTTGTATGTTGTTAGAAGAAATTAACATGAGCAGGATATATGAAAATAGGCTGTATAGTTCTTTACGGAACTACTTGTTTTCTCTTGCACTGCCCCTAGTTAATTAATTAATTAAACAATTTATATTATTCCTTTGCATAACAATTAAACTTCGCACAACAAATACTCTGGCTGTAAGTTATTTGATTTACTACAGCCAGAGGTAATTCCCAATCGTTATTATTATTATCCCCGATTTATCCCTGCAAAACAGAGGAAAAGGAGCCCGGTTTACGGGCACCAGTCACTGATTCTTCCCGCATTAACGTTTTCTGTCACAGCATGAGAGTAGTAGTTTATTAAAAACAATAAAGAAGAGGAAAACAAAGTTCCTTGGACATGTATTCACGCACGACTCTCTTCTACAAACCAGTATCGAGGAAAATGTATTGGGAAAGAAACCTAGGGGACGTCCAAGGATGTCGTCCATCCAGAACTCCATTGGAGAACTGGCATGTGGTGCTTATGGCAACATGAAGAGACTAGCAGCAAAACCGTCAAATGTGGCTGCAGCTACAAGACTTTGTCTTTAGTAAATGATGAAGATGAGTTAGTTATTGTTTTAAGGGGCGGAGCAGCGAGGTCATCTGCTCCCTATTTGACTTGTATGAACTATTCAATAATACAGAGGTGTGCAAATTATTAGACTTGACGGCAGTTTACCAACATTCCTTCTATACTTTTCACGGATTAATGTAGTAAATGCATTAAAAGAGAAAACAAAAGGATTAAAATTTAATGGAGTACATGTTTATAGCATTCCCTTTGCAGATGATATTGCACTTTTAGCAAACTCTGCATGTGAAATGAATAGAATGTTAAAAGTTTTTCAGAAATCTTGAGGAAAATTCGGGCTAAGAGTTAATTCTCGGAAGATAAAATTAATGGTGGTTGATAAAAAGAAACAACCAATTTTAGCTAATATAATGTTAAATGATAGTGCCATTGAATAAGTAACGGAATTTTGATATTTGTTGGTTGGTTGGTTGGTTGGTTGGTTGGTTCCTCAGTTTAGGGACTGCGACAACGCGGTCATGTAGCCCCGTGTACTTTGGGTGTGTGTAGAATCTGTCTGATAACCGGTGTTAATTGTGATGGCTGTATTAGTGTGTGTATCTGTTTTTTAATTCAAGTAATGACTGCAACTTTGAATTATTCAAATAGTTCCTACTTTTGCCGCCAAACGCCACCGTCAACGACTACTAGGCCTAGTTCAGAACTTACCTACTAGACGCCACCGCAGTCGGCTCTTGGCAACGAACGTAGGAACCTAAGAGCGTTGTTTATATTCTTAACCTATACAATTTAGCTTCACGCAGGTGTAATTAGTGGAAGGTTCTTTAACATGCCATAAATCTATGACATGGGACCGCCGGCTTTACTTCCCCTCCGAAGGAAGGCATACTGAGGGATTTTTTTTCTTTTTTGCTATTTGGGAAGTGTGATTAATTATGACAACATATGCATCTCAGAAATTAAGAAAAGAATAGTGTTAGTATTAATATTCATTAATACGGAACCAGAATGAACCATTCAAATACTAAAATAAGAATAGTGTTGGCGAAGAAAGCCTTTCAAAATAAGAAGAATTTGCTGCTTAATGAGCACCTCAACTTGAAGATAAGGAAGTCATTTCTTAAGACATTTGTTTGGAGTGTGTTGACCATTGGTTGTGAAACATTGACACTTGGGAAAAGAGAAGAATCAAAACATGAGACAGCTGAAATGTGGTTTTGGAGACGAATGACCCGAACAAGCTGGATGGAAAGAAAGACAAATGAACTTGTTCTGAACCAAATTCAGGAGAATCGATGCCTATTGAACACCATCAAGAAAAGGAAAGCAAATTTCATGGGACACATACTCAGACATGATACTCTCCTCCTGGTCATTTTTGAAGGAAAAATTTTGGGGAAGAAACCAAGGGGACGACCAGGACAATCGTATCTCAAGAACATTGTCAAGGAAATGGAATGTAAATCGTATGTCAATATGAAGAGAACTGCTGAAGACCGTAAGAAATGGCTGCAACGACAAGGCTTATAGCCTTTAGAAGCTGATGATGATGAATGTACTAATTATGTTTATTTCAAATGTTTAACCAAGAGTCTTAATTATATTTTATTTTAAGAAACTCAAAGTAAAATAATTGTTTAGAATTTTTACTAACAGAATAGCCTTGCTGATGCAAAATGCCACACGTTTTGTTATGACTACTTCGCTCTACTTTTCGTGTGAATTTAGAGCAGAGAGATTTGGGGTCCCTTTCACTGATGATTCTTTCTTGGACTATTCAAAGATTTATGAACCATCAATTGAAATCACCCCTATGTTGGGATTCGTATAGTGGATAAATTACTGGTCGCAAAACACAGTACGTCTTAGTTAGCAGCCATCTTTTGTTACACTATTTTCAAAGAGTATCAAACATGAAGAAGAAATACATGGAAATAAACCAAAGATGTTCATCTTCTCAGTCCTCCACATCCTCCCCAACCTGGTCGACTTCTAGAGGTATGACCAGCTGAATTTGACGCGTTATCCGGTTCCTGTCTGGCGTGCGAAGGATGACAGTCCTGAGTTGTCCGTCTCGTCCAGCTCGTAGTTCCTCGATTACACCTCTGCCCAATGCGTGGCGAGGACGGTTGTCTTCTTGCAGCAGGACCTACCCGGAAGTTCGGGGTTTTGCCGCATGTCTGTCGTACGTGGTGATGATTTCGTAGTTCCAGAAGATATTCCTTCATCCAGCGTTTCCGGAGATCTTCTGCCGCTTGTTGCTGAAGCCTGTATTCCCTTTTCAGGTCCATCTTAATAGCAGGCTCAGGTCCTGTAGGGATTGTCGTCAGCTTCTCGCCGTGGATGAAATGACTTGGAGTCAAGGCTGTAGTGCCTTCATCCTGAGGGAGAGGGCGGGAATTAATGGCGGCTTCAATGCTTACGAGAATGGTGTGCAAGGTTTCCCCATTCACTTGCCGACGGCCTAAAACTTTGCGCAAGCAGCGTTTCGTAGTGCCCACTATTCGTTCCCACCATAGACGGAATTCCTTATGGGAAAAGGCGTAAGTCGATAAGGGAGAAAATATTACTAAGTAATGTAACAAATAATGATACTAGCAGTTGGTCAATAAAATGATTTTGAATAAAAAACATAGACTGATTCAAATTGTTTTTTTGAATCTAATAATTTGCACACCTCTGTACTCTGTACACCCAACGCCTGTGACTTCACCCGAACTCTGCTGTGAATAAACTTGAATTATGTTAAAGAGAAGAACAGTTCTGAAGACTTTGCTCTGCCCACTTGGCTGCTAATGAGTTCCCTCTCCATTTAATTGATGCCAGGACCATTGAGGGCGCTCCAATTAACACAGCAAACTTCACACGTTGTTTCAATAAACTTGTGCTTGTCATCGCCTAACACCAGCTGAATTCACTTTTAACGCGCGAAGCTCGAGATGTAATCAGCTTTGTTCGTTAAACTCCAGTTCTTCAGTGAATACTTCACTGTTATGGGTGTGCGGTAGCATTAGGCGAACATGGGAGCAGCATACAAATACCAAAATCAGGGAAATCATGAGAAATCAAGGTATTGATCCAAAGAAACAATACGTGTGTACAGGGTGTAAGGAGAAGCACCAGTTGTCGGGCATTCCTTTAACATCATTTCTGAGTATATGGATTTATTTATTCATGTATTTATTTATTTATTTATTTATTTAATATCACGGCGTGGTTATGGCCAAATACCCTTCTCTAATACAAGAAACAAAATGTCCATAATACGTTTTTGTACTCAAGACTTAAATAGTCCACCTAGCTCTAGAATTTATTACGTAGTAAATGATTATCTATAACTAGCATTACCAGTCGCGGCTTGGCCCGCGAATATTCTAGTTGTAAAGAGTACACTTAGCAAAATCTCAATCATGAATGCTATGACTGATTTATCCTTGGTATGAATAATCAGACTTTATCAATTTAGCTACTGGTGCAGTGGTTAGGGGGTTTGTCATTCCTTCATAGGTATATCAGAGCGAAGTTGGTTTTCTGGGAATATCACACACACTGTGAATTTAAGGGTCTTTAAATGTGGTTTTCGGAAACCCTTTATAGTCGGGTGAAAAAGACTTTCGTAGCACACTCACACGTAAAAAAATTCTAGAGTACCCCTTGACCCCCTTAAGCGCATTATTCTGTATGTATTGATGAATTTTACAGCTTAATTTGGTTCTGTGATAACCTTATAACCGTCTGGAAACTTTCACAGTAATGTAATAAAATCTTACAGAAATAGATGGGCCTGTGAGATTCTGTTACCATGGTTACCGTGTTGCATTCTTTCATTATTTCATTGTAAATATACATGTTTTAAAGTATTTATTTAATTGTGAGGCGTTTAAAGAGTAAGTGAGTGCGATTCGCTTACGCATTGGGTTATGCTGAACCTGCAGGTACCCCATATGTGTAGGTTGGTGTTAATGGGACCTTATTTTCAAACCTACAGGCCTACAAGGTTAGTATAAAATCTATATCTTCCATTACCTAAATCATAGATGGCGCGCATATCAATTTCTCAAATAATCTAAATGATGTGTTGTGGTGTTCGTTAATTCGTTTCCATCTACTGGTTATTAACTCTATGGTTATTAACTCTATGGCTTACATCTAAAACAATTCAACAAGGCGTCCATGCGATTTATTTCACAGATTCTCAATATCTAAGAATCTACTACAGCAATCAACATACATTTTGTATGATAGTAAATACGTACGTACATGTGACTTTCAAAAACTTGATAAACACAAAAATAGCATTGCGGTGAAACGATGTTCAAATACTTAGAATAATTTTTCTGGCGATCTAATCATTCGAGAGCAGCGAAACTTGATCCAGAGATTGGTATATAGACATGTAGGCTAAAGATGTTCATTTGTTTTCAAATCTCCAGATGGCTTCAGTTCGAATTTTTAAACATATTTTTTATTTCTCGTATCTAATTCAAGCGATTGAAGAGATTGTTGTTGGTTGAGTCTTCAGTCTTATGACTGGCTTGATGCAGCTCTCCATGCTTCCCTGTCCTGAGCTAATCGTTTCATCTCTACATCACTACCATACTTTACATCCGAGGTAATCTGTTTAACGTATTCTCACCTTGGTCTATCCCTGCAGTTATTGTCCTCGACCCTTCCATAACTAAGTTTGATATTCCTGAGTGTCTTACTATGTGTCCTACCAACCTATCTCTTCTCTTCATTAGCAGTCGCCAGAAACATCTCTCCTCTCCCACTCATCTTAATACCTCTTCATTAGTTACTCTATCCATCTGCTCTTCATCATTATCCTCTAACACCACATTTGAAACGCTTCCATTCTCCTCTTTTCTGCTGCACCGACAGTCCAAGTTTCACTTCTATAGAGCGCCACGCTCCAGACAAAGACTTTCAAAAATCAATTTCTAATACCTAAATTTATATTTCATGTCAACAGATTTATTTTCTGAAGGAATGCTTTCCTTGCCTGATCCAAACTACTCTTTATATCCTCTTTGCTTCGTCCATCTCTGATTATATTGCTTCCAAAGTAGCAGAAGTCTCCAACTTCCTTTACGTACTATAATAATCATTCAATAATGGCAATAAATTATGTACCTTATTTTTCGTAAATTATACAGTATAAGTCGTGATTTTGAATTTCTTAAAATTAAATAATATGATGTAGTAGGCCTAGTTCGCGTTAGTGGAAGAAGATCTGAGTTATATATCAAAAACCAATACAGTAATGCACTAACAATTTTAATTTTGTACTGTTGATAGGTCAAAAAACGTGTTCCAAGTAAGAGTTCATATACGTAGAATGCTTTGAAGTCTTTTCCAGTGTTCCCAAATTAACAATTAATTGAACTATAATTATGAAATCTGTGCAAATAATAATTAATTTTTCAGGTGAAGTCTTGTATAATTTGGCATAAACAAGTTCTGAACGATAGAAACGTTATCAACCAATTATTGGTAAAAGCGCTCTTTCTACACCAAGCCCCGGATTCTTAGGTTCTGGCCTATTTTATTCCTGACCTCTAACTCTCCAAATTTCAGTTTATTTTAATGTTTTAATAGACCTCATTTTACGTTACGACCTAATAAGACATATTTTCGTGATAGAATCTAAAAATGTCTAATTAGGTTATAAAGTTTCTTTCTTCGGCTTTTCCCAATTAATTCGCCGGAGCCAACCAGGCTCATTCTGGTTTTGGCCGAGAATTTAAGGCCGGATGCCCTTCCAGACGCCACGTGATTTTTCAGGTGAAAATTCCACCCCACTGTCACCGGGATCCGAACCCCGGCCGTCCATAGTTCGAATTATTAAGAGCATTTTCACCTTCTATCGTCACTGTAATGATTCAGTGTCTTTCCGATTTCTTCTCCAATCTTTTACTGTCGTAACGCCTACATTGAGTTCCTTGGCAATTTTTTTGAGTGATTCCCCTTTGTCTAGTCTTCGTAGCACTGCTCAAATTTCATGTAATGAACTGAGCAACTAAGCCACTGCGCCATTCCGCTCCCTAGTTTAAGCAAATAGTCTACCTTTATTTATATAAAAATATTTTAAAAGTGAAAGGAGACTGTTCGATTAAGGAAAATGTCAAATAATTATGATCTTATGAAATCTTGCGTAAGGGACAGATGACCTCGCAGTTCCACCCCTTAAAACCTCAATATTGCGTAGCAACAATCGGTCACGTTCTCTGAGGTGAAAAAATGCAACTATCATTGATTTGGAACTTGAAGGAAATAGCCGAAATGGAGTTCGCACCTCTTACCTCGTGTGAAGTGGAACGGAGGTTCTTCGCTTTCAGCGCATTTCAACGGAAGAAGGAAGAGGGTTTACACCTGAGAATCTTTCAAAGTAGGCCTATTTCATTGTTCAGTCATATGAGGAGTGCCTCTGATTACTGAAAACGTTTGCACATGTAAAATGAGTACGGTATAATGAGAACCTTTGCACATGCAGTGTTCGGAATTAAATTATAGTACAGGGGTTGTAATCCGTCACCTTTGGGACTGAGGAGATGGTCGGAACGCAAAAAAGATCAGATTATCAGAAAGTGCAGAAAAATACGGATTTACATTAATATAAACAATCTCTGAACTCAAGATATCGGAGTTCCATTCCTCCTTTCTTGGTTGAACCACATCCACAATCAAGCAGTTCAAGTGTAGGCTTTGTCAATGTTTTGCGATTATTAAGAGCGTCACTGTACAGAATTCAGTGCCTTTCCGATTTCTTCTCCAATCTTTTATTGTCGTAACGCCTACATTGAGTTCCTTGGCAATATTTCGGAGTGATTCCCCTTTGTCCAGTCTTCGTAGCACTGCTAATATTTCATTTAATGAAAGAGTAACATGCTGACGTTTCACCCCTGACATGCTTGCCACGGAGGGTGAGTGGTTATAGTGTCGGACTACCAACCCCCAAGATTGCAGGTTCGCTCCTGGCCATGGTAAGTGATTTTTGAATGGCGACAAAATCACGACACTCATGTCATACGTTGTTGGCAAGTTAAAGAATCTATTTGAATTCAGTAGGCCGTGTTCATAATGGCAAAATTAATCTCGGGTTTTTCCGCCAACACAAAGTACCTCCATTCTCTACTAGAAAGCGCTGTAGTGTCAAGGAGCTTAGATATCTAACCTCCTTGACTTTCATAGCGTTCAAAGGAACGACGAAATTCGACATGCAAACTGCCCTCTGGGTGTCATTTAACAAAGCTTGCACCAGGCACCCGAGGCCATACGATATTATATTATTATACCCCTGACATGTTGAAAAACACACACAACTGTACAGTACACACAATGTACAGTGCTGTAACGAACACAGAAGAACAATGTCGTAAAACCAACGAACAGCAAGCACTAAAAACTTCACAGAGCAGTACGAGTACTGTACAAAACACGGACGACAGAAAAGATACGAGAGATGACGGAGCACTAAAACGGACAAGCGATAACAACCAGTACTGCTCGGGTCTAAGCTCTGTGAACTTGCGGGATGAAGGGCAGAGGCAGGGAAAGAGAAGGCGAGAATTTAGAAGCCTGTCGACAGCCCGCCGTGTTACCTGACATTCCCGTCTATTCCAATACTGCTAACATAGGGTCTTTTCTGGAACCAGTGTGGCGTTGCGAATGACTGAGTGAGTCACCGACTAATGTATTTGCTTCTGTTACTACGCAAGGACCGAGAAACCTCATCACTCGTCACCACCATTTCTCATAGTCCGCGATGCACATTCCTCTCAGGTTCACGCAGCTTAGCCCCGAGCAGTACCTGTTAACAACAATGGCGCGACGGGTAGTGAGTCACCGCTACGAGTCGGGGCAATTTCGGCTCGAGCACGATCGGATTAACCGGAGCGGCGGACCATCCGAGGGCCAACGAGAGGGGTTCTACTGTATATGTCTTACAGTGAGTTAGCCGTGGTCGTTACGGCATTACAGCTGGCAGTCGCTCACATCCGGGAGGCGAGGAGGTTCGAAACCCCCCGCCGGCAACCTTGAAGATGGTCTTCAGTGGTTTCCCATCTTCCTTCCAGGCAAATATCGGGATTGATCCCTAACTATAGGCCACAGCCGATACCTTCCAACTACTTGTCCTTTCATTCAAAACTTTCCTTCCCAGACAACACTCAACACGCGACGGTACGTTTAGCTCACCCATTGGGTGTCCGCCTCGAAGCAGCTACCAAAAAAAAAAAAGTGTCATACTAATGGTAGGTGTATTGAAGTTGGTACTTTCAAACACTAAAGCTACAGTTAACTGTGTTGACAAAATACGTAACTGGACTTTGTCCATTTCAACATGGAACGAGCAGAATCTTTGAGCGAGGAATATTATTCACATTCTTAGTTTATTTCTAAATGGCGGCTTCGGTGGCGTAGTTGGTAGCATGCTGAGCTATGCCCAAGCTCGCGGGTTCAAACCTGGCCGAAGTCGTCACATTTTTTTAAGAGCTTTAAAAATCCTCAGTGTGCCTTCCTTCGGAGGGGAAGTAAAGCCGGCGGTTCCATGTCATAGATTTATGGCATGATAAAGAACCATCCACTAATTACACTTGTGTGAAGCTAAATTATTGGTCAGATTTGAATAACGCTCTTAGGTTCCAACATTCGTCGCCAGGAGCTGACTGCAGTGGAATCTAGTAACCAAGTTTAAACCTAGTTGGTCGTTGACGGTGGCGTTTGGTAGCGAAAGTAGGAACTACTTGGAAATTAAATGTCTGCAGTCCCTACTTGAATTAAAAACAGATAACACACACTAATACAGCCATCAGAATTAACACCGGTTATCAGAGATTCTACACACACACAAAGTACACGGGGCTACATGACCGCGTTTTCGCAGCCCGTAAACTGAGGAACCAACCAACCAACCTGTATTTCTAAATGAACATAATACAGGGTCTTTCATATAAAGTAAGAACGCCAAGCGGCGGGTTTGTTATCCGCTAGTGTGGTGGCCTTGACCAAGCTTGTGGCGAGCCGTGCCCCCCCCCCCCCCCCCCCTGCTCTAAGCGTGGGTACAATCCTCTATGAAATGTTACCTTATAAAAGTTGCTGTAAGTGTCGTCCTTCCTGGGTTATACAGGCATTGTATCTGGTAACCACATTTTGGCTGACGCGAGTGAGTCATGCCACTGTATTTTTTCTGAGTTTTTATTTTGTGTTTTTTATTGAGCACTGAACCAGTAGTGTCAAAGTTATTTACAATTACGTGAATCTGTGCTAGTGAAGGTGGCACTTCATCAGGAAATTGCTGAACAAATGCATCACGTACCCGCCGAGCCGAATCGTAATTAAAATAAATTTTACATACAAAAATACGATGTTGCAATGATAACTGTCTCACCATGTTAGCAGCTGTGGTTCAGACTGGCGACTGACAACACCTGCACGCTTATTGCAAGGTCAAGTTTGTACTATGCGCGCGCTTTCGATACTACAGCAGAGGGCCGTGGCGCGTCACAAGCTCGGCCAAGCCGGCTTCAGCAGCGAATGACAAAACCGCTGCTCGCCGTTCTTACTTTATATGAAAGACCCTGTATGTATCTGGAAGCCTAAAAAAGAGGTAACATGAATGTAATAACTGTGAATTTCTTAGTGTTGAAACGCACGAACTGCTGAACTAAATTCCTTTCAACATGAAATAACTAACTTGACGGCTGTGGTATTACCCATTTAAGATGTGACTCCCGCTGAGCCTGGCTGCGCCACCGTTTGTTGATTATTGTAACATGAGCTCCGCGGGGTGAAGAGGAGAGCACAGTGATGACACAGTACAGTCTGCACATAAGTCAAGCAGCATTGCGCGCGCTACTTGTCTTAGAAGCGCAGATACGCGTTGTCACCACGGACAGCTACTGGAGCTGAGTCATATCCTACTCGCGCAACTGTACCTGACAACGAAACAGAGTGACGTGTGACACAAGTAAACAGAGAATAGTTCCCATCTCGACCGCCAGCAATCAATTCGTGAAAGGGTAATAATAGCATAAGCACTGCCAGGACATGGTTCCATTCAACACCAAAACATGCATCATGCTCCCTAGGAAGCAAAATCGCGGTAAAAAGGATTTGTCAAAAATGTGGACTTAGTGCCTTTCAACAACGAGCGATTCAATTTAAAGTTATAGTGTGTTAAGCCTATACAAATATACAGGGTGTCTTAAAAATGTACTAACACTTTGAATGACTGAAAAAGTAGTATTTATGAACATAGAGACAAGAGCAAGGGCTTCAATTATAGATGAGACATGTAATTAAAGACTCTTGTTCGCAAATGTTCAAATTAATCACCGGCAGTGTCCAGGAGTTCGACAAACCACCACCTACGTACCGGACCATTGCTCGCATCAGAGATAAATTTGAAGCAAATGGAACCGTTCACAACGTCAACAAGAAACGTTCTGGACGACCACGGACATCCACCAGTCCTAGAAAAGAAGAACAGGTGCAGGAAGCCCTCACTCGGTCCCCACCGAAATCACTACGACAAACGGCTCGAGAGACACACATCTCAAAAGATAGCGTCCATCGCATCATGAAGCGTCTGTGCTGGAAATCCTACATTCCAACACGAAATTGGAAATTGACAGACAATGTCACGAAATTCCAAATGAACTTTGTCGTAACGTTTGCGAATCCATTGCTTCGCGTTATCAGCTTTAACCGGACACTGATGGCCATCAATTTGAACATTTGCGAACATAAGTCTTTAATTACATGTCTCCTCTATAATTGAAGCCCTTGAACTTGTCTCTATGTTCATAAATAATCATTTTATAGTCACTCAAAGTATTAGTACATTTTTTGCGACACTCTGTATATTCCAAAAATCCTATGATTCCTGAATCTCTCTATATATAAGAATGAAAGTTTGTCTGTTTTTTCTGAATTTCTACGGAAATTTGCGTTATTTATGCGTTTCAGACTGTTTTATGACGGATGCGCGCGAAAATATTTTTTTGTCTGTCTGTCTGTCTGTGGACAAAGTTGTTCCCTTATAACTCGAGAACGTCTGGGTGGATCAACGTAAAATTTGGTACAGATATCCTTCAGAGGCACGACACTAATCATTGATGTAACTCTTCTCTGTACCTCTCATAAAAAGGGGCCTACCCCCTTAAAATACTTGCTGAAATAGGCGTAGAAGGGCGAGACAAAGCTCATTTTCAGCCCCTCAATGTGAGACACGAAACTCAACCACATTTTAAGGCCCTAAAACCAACAGTTTTTGAGATATTTCCAGAAAAATAATTTCATTTAATACAATAACGAAAGAATGCAAGCCTGTAACCATGGCAACGGAATCTCACAGGTCCATCTATTGCTGTAAGACGCAATACAATTCCATTTATTGCGTTACTGAGATAGTTTGCAAACGGCTATAAGGTTATAACGGAACCAAATTAAGCTGTAAAATTCATCAATGTCATATAATGCGCTTAAGGGGGTCAAGGGGTACTCTAGATTTTTTTCACGCGATTTACACGTGCGGGTGTGGTACGGAAGGTCTATTATATCCCTATCCCTATATTGTTATATTATTATTATAATAATAATTATTATTATACTTCGGCCTACAACGACGAGACAAAGCTTATTTTCAGCCCCTTGGTGTCAGAAACAAAACTCGGTGGCCCTAAATAGCCGTAAAGGGTCCCCGAAAACTACATTTTAAGGCTCTAAAACCAACAGTTTCTGAGATATTCCCAGAAAACTAATGTAATTTTATAAACTAATGAAGGAATGCAAGCCAGTAACCAATGACAACAGTATCTCAAAAGGTGACATCCAACTTTCCATCTATTTCTGCAAGAAGTAAAGCCACTCCATATATTACATTTCTGTGAATGTTTGCAAATGCCTATAAGGTTATTACGGAATCATCTAAACTATAAAATTCATCAATGCGCTTAATGGGGTTAAGGGGTACCCTATATTTTTTTCACACGGCTTAAATGTGCGTTATGTCATACAGAAGGTCTATTATATCTCCAAACAGCAACATTATTTTCAAAAATTCCTGAATTGAAATAGTTTTTTTTTTGCTTTTAGGAATTTGGGCCATTGGAGACTAAAGAACCTGAATTTTCATGCACCACAAGCCTTTATAATTTATTAAAGGGGTCTTCCTCTGGATGGGGACTTGACACAACAGTGAAGGTCAGTTTTATTTGACGTGTGTTGCGTTTCGTTTACGAGGTTTTCAATTTTATTTTCACGTCAGGAAGTACACGTTAGGAAAATTAAGTTTCAGAGCATATTTTAACTAATAATTTTTATTTGTCGACAAACAGGTTCGAAGTCTCTAACCAATGCAACAGTAGCTCAATTTATTACGTCTGGTTATTAATACCGAAGACCGTTCGAAGAATGGGTACTTTTGCTAGTTGAACATATAAGATCCTAAAAAATCTTAATATACTGATAGAGCCTAGTTTTAACATTTTAGAATCTAAAATCTGGGGCTTGTTCATAACACTGTGAAGACAGGCACTTTCGACAATCTTAAGTGAACTCCTTTAATAATTTTCTGTCGTTGACATAAAATAGCAGTCTATTGCAGAGGCGAGCAAAATGTTGATGTTAATTATGTGGTAGGCTTGCACTCGAGTTGCTGCAGAATGAAGAGCTTCAGACAGCCGTGTCACAGCTGGTCGATAGCTCTCAAGAAGCTCCATGAATAACACAGAGAGATGTTCTATTGCCACAGAATGCATTGCTGTTTCAAATGTCATCTAATTGTGGAATTTAAAGTAAAGAAGCATAACATCAAATAGGATGAAGGTAATTTAATCATGTAGAGGTCTTCGTCCTGGACTGGAGGTAAAAAGATTCTTCCCGAAGAAAGGGAATTTTCTAGAACAATTATACAAAAAATAGATACTGGATGTTTCAGAATTTCTATTACCCACTTCTACGGTTGTCGAGAGAACTTAATAGATAACATTAGTATTAGGGCTGGTACTTTTAATTGGCAGGTGAAAAGGTAAAGGAAGTAGGAGACTTCTGTTACTTAGGAAGCAAACTAACCAGTGATGGACGAAGCAAAGAAGATATAAAGCATTTCTACAGAAAAGGAATCAGTTGACATCGAATATAGTTTTAGGTATTAGGAAGTAATTTTGAAAGCCTTTGTCTGGAGCGTGGTGCTCTGTGGAAGTGAAACTTGGACTATCGGTGCAGCAGGAAAGAGGAGAATCGAAGCGTTTGAAATGTGGTGTTACAGGAGAATGATGAAGATCAGATGGGTAGATAGGGTTACAAACGAAGAGGTATTAAGATGAGTGGGAGAGGAGAGATGTTTGTGGCGACGGCTAATGAAGAGAAGAGATAGGTTGGTAGGACACTTACAGTACTAAGCCACCCAGGAACAGCAAACATAGTTATAGAAGGAAGGGTCGAGGACAAGAACTGTAGGGGAAGATCAAGGTTAGAATATGTTAAACAGATTGCCTCGGATGTAGGGTGCGGTAGCTATGTAGAGATGAAACGATTAGCTCAGGACAGGGGAGCATGGAACGCTGCATCAAACCAGTCAAAAGACTCAAACAACAACAACAACAACAACAACAACAACAACAACAACAACAACTTTTGATCGATTTGGTCGATTGTCAAATAATCGATTAATCGAAGTAGGAAAATCGATTATCGATTAATCGTTTCCGATTAGTTTCGAATATTAATCGATTAACCGAATATCGCTTATTACCAGCGCTACTACAGGGTGTCATTTATGTACTTGAGTAGGTCTACCCTTAAGGGGCGTGTAGGGGATGGGTATAGGATCAATTGAGATAGGGAACCTGGGGTCGTAACGGCCTCCTAACCCCAGAAAACAGGTTTAACTTTTAGTCATGTTTTCGTTTTTGATGGCCAATAAAGGCATTTTTATTTTTGACTAATTGTTATGTTGGTTGTTAAGCTCTAATTTCCTGTTTTCAATTTTGCTGAAAGCCATTTTTGGACGGAGTACGTTTGGTTGTTGAGCTTTAATTTGTTTTTCGTTACATTTTGATGACAAGCGAAGAACATTTTTTGACTGAATTACATTGGTTTCAAGAGTTTTAGGTAAGCTTACGAAGTTTGTACTAAATAAAGCTGCATTCCTCTTGCCAATCGATAGTCCCGTCGTCTGTAACTACTATAGAAACACACGTAACTTATTGATACTAATAATCAAAACGCAATTAATTTACAGAATCAACGATAGTTTAAAAAAATCAACACAGAATAAACTGTGACTACGCCCCCTCTACCCCTCTAAAAAATAAAGAAAAAGAAAAAAAATTAAGGCTTGGCACCCCAGGAGAAACGAACCCAGGAGCACCGGGGCACTGCGCCTCGCAGCTATCCTCTCGGCTAACGCAGCGTTCAGTGGTGGTCGCGCCAAGACCGTTGACAGCGAAAAAGTGCCTGACATCAGAGACACACATGTCGCGCTTGCCTACTTTACAGGGACGGAGGGCCTGAAACAAACCTGTTTTCTGGGGTTAGGAGGCCGTTACGACCCCAGGTTCCCTATCTGAAATTTATCCTATACCCATCCCCTACACGCCCCTTAAGGGTACTCAAGTACATAAATGACAGGTATACACCTCATCCAGGATAGAGAGGCACAATCTAATTGATGCAAGCGCCATCTGTTGCATTGTGTAGGTACTAACATGGCGTGGTGTGTCCATCACTTTTGTCATATTACCCTTTCACAAAGTGATTGCCGGCGGCCGAGTTGGAAACTATTCTTTGTCTACTTGTGCCACACGTCAGTCTGCTTGGTTGATAGGTACAGTTGCGCGAGTAGGATATAACTCAGCTCCAGTAGCCTCAGTCGTCGTTTAACTGTCCGCGGTGACGTGAGCTACTGTGACGCTTATCTGCGCTTCTTAATACGACAGATAGCGCGCGCAATGCTGCTTGACTTATGTGCGGACGGCACGCTGTCATCCGCTTCGCCACGCGGGGCTTCTACTAAAATAAACAACAAACGCTGGAGCAACCAAGCTCAGCGGCAATCAAATCTTAAATGGCTAATACAAGCAAACTAACTGTTCTCACTTGACTGACACTTATTTTACACTAAGGTAAATAGAAGAGAATACATCACTCCCACGTTCACTCGGCTAGTTTAGAGAGAGCAGACAGGTCTATACCGCACAACTTCATGAATGAGATAATTGGCGACATAAAATATTCAATTAATTCGTTAGGTCTCTGCTTTGTTCCCGTCTCTTTCATTAGTTGAACAGCCCGTGACGTCATCAGCGTAACAAACCGTTCTTGGAAACACATTCTGCAATAGAACACAAATGTTTCCTTCCCTATTCTTTTGTTCCTAACACGAGTAAAATGTCCAGTCAGCTAATACAGAAGATTCTCTTTCAGAAACGACAAAGGAAGAGCCATCAAAAAGCGCACAAGGGGTCAAAACGAGGCTGATTATAATAATGTTATTGGTTTTAACTTTTAAGTCTCTTTTAACTACTGTGGGTTCTAAAGTCTATTCGCCGAGTCGAGACATTGCCCCAGGCTGCCCGGACAGGGAAACACGCTCAGTTCCCGTCATCGTCTCAGGTAAACAGGGGTAGCCAAGATGATCCGAGATATAATGGTAAAACAAACAAAAGAACCCTCGGCTACTTCGGTTCACGCAGCTCACATCGGCTCGTCCCGATCTCCCCCGACAATCTCTACTTAGTATAAAACTAAGTCCCCGATTCTTGGATGTCACTGGTAATCATGAGAACCACTGGATGGATTTTGATGCGGTTTTCACCATTCTGTAAAGGATATCTCGAGGAAAGTTTCTGTAGAAAATAATTTATTTATGATCAAAGGAAGCCAAGCAGTAACGATTTCAGTGAAAAGGTCGAAAAAAACAACTTGGCGTCCGTGCGCTTCTTAAGCTTACGCTGGGCAAACCGTTAAAAATATCAATATACTATGTTCAGCATGAAAAGTTCTACAAAAAGTCCACGAGAGCATATCTCTATCTTCAATACATCGCCCACTATAAGTGTTTAGACTGGATGGAAGTGGTCTTTGTGTTTCATGCACCTCGCCGTTCTTAAATTACGTCTGACAAGAATCCGTTGCACATGCTATCTCCATGATAATATAATTAATAGCCCAGTCAGTGATTTTAACCCATCATGCCGAGACGTAAAACGGATATACAGTAGGTCGTAGTTCATTGACATCGGAAAAAAAGCGCTTATCACCTAAAGCATTCGTAACTGTTCCCGGGCGAAGCCGGGGTGGGTTGCTAGTACGGAATAAAGGAGTGCGCGGCTGGCTGTCAATCGCCGTCACATACCGTACCATATCGTAAGTACCTGCAGCCAGCTGTTCGATTGAGGTTATTCCTTCATTAATGCTGCAAACGCAATGCAATTAAAAGAACGAGAGTAAATTAAAGTGACCGAAAGTATTAAGCGCGGAGTTAAATGAAAATACAGTATTTATGATTTCCTAGTTGTAAACTATGTTTTGAAGAAATATACTGTTCCAATAAGCATACACACATAGATGCTATAATATCAACAACACGAAATAATGCATCAAGTGTAGAAAACTGCAGACGACCCTTGGCCATAGACGTTTTCCCTTCCGCTATTATACGCTTCACGAATGACTTTGAAACACCCGTTGCTTTACTTGTTGAAGCCACACATTATAATTGAGTTTATGAACGGTTTTCTGTTCTCGTAGGTGAGCAGTTACGTTATAGACTATTTCTCTACCTTTGTCCCCTTAATGGTCGTCCAGATTTGCTACCAGACGTCGAAGTAGAAGCCATAACGAAACTCAAATGATACTATTACGAGAATAGCATGGTACACAACACTATATACATAAACACATTTGCAAATAAAGTACACGCTATACGACAAGGGATTATAGGACTACAATCAAGAAAACGTATATAAAACTGAGAAAATAATAAGAGCGCGAAAATGGATTGGCCACAAAGCTCTTGTCAGCGTATCTCCGCAGTGTGTTCGGTAAGGCAGCCAGACAGCATGTGACCCCCTCTACCGCTCCTCTGTGACGTCGCACATCCACTCGGAGTGAATGCGCGGGGAAGTGAGCTTAGCGCAGGTTGTTTTGATCGTTGCCACCTTTTGTTTGTCATGCCGTAGCGCTAGAAAAGACCAGCGCTGTACTGTGGCTCCGTATTTAGCCAAGTTTCATCTAAAATAGACTTTTCTCCCTTCTTGTCTCATTCGCCACATTGTTTGCAAATACCTACATCTCCATACAACTGTTTCGTCCCTCTCTATGAGCATACTGTCTCGTCCTCATCGAACATGTTCGAAGTTTAGTTCCAGCAATAAATTTTAAAATGTCGTTCTTCAAAAATGCGGCAAATATATGTCTTCATTCACAGCGATAAGTACTTTATCGATCGTAGGCAGCTCATTACGAAAAGAGAACTGGTGAGGCTTTCCCCTTATAGCATTCTTATCAAACTCATCAACTCTTTCCACAATCTTTGCCCTTGATTTCTCTTTCTTGGGCGACTGTAAACTGAGGATAGCTTTATATTCTCGAACTATTCGATACACAGACATTTCACTAACACTCGTGGAATGACTTTCTTTCCTTACTATGGCATAAATTTGTGTAGTGGGATGCATTTCTAACTCGACCTAATACATGTTGAGGACCATATGCTATTCAGATCTGCTCAGCGCTTTTCGCTAAAGCTCCTTCTTTGGTGGAGTAATAACACTCGCATTGTTCCCTACAACAGAACATCATCTGTGTAAAATCCGCGTACACACGATCAAAAATAATTGTTGCCTATCGTAAGCAGTTAAGAACTAATTAATTAAGGTAATTAATTAAATACAAAAACTAACAATAAATAATAAAATAATAAATCCTAATAAAAATAGAAATCGCACTCGACCGCTTCACATGTAAGCGTACGTTCAACAGGCACAACTCTACGCACCCCTTGTGGGCAGTCCTGCAATCACGCGCACAGCTGTGTTTACTTCTACTGTCTCGACTCGGCGAATAGACTTTAGAGCCACCGGGGTGATGAAATGTTTGTCCTGTTAACGTGCAATACATTTCCATATATACCTATATACCTTGCTGTTGCTTATTTTAGGGCTTTGCGACATCGTGGTCATGTAGCCCATTGTGTGTGGAATTTGTGCGATAACCTGTGTTATTGTGATGGCTGTAGGCTACTAGTGTGTGTTTTTGTAAATTGGGGGATGGGATTGGGAAGGAAGCGGCGATGGCCTTAAGGGGGAATATACAGCTTAATTAGTTAAAACAATAGCGATTTTAAAGTGTTGTGCAAATTATTAGACTCAACGCCGGTTTTCCAAAATTTCATTTTACAAGACGCTGAAGTTATTTGAAATATTTAACCATCAGTCTTAATTACATTTTATTTTTTAAAGATTAGTGCAAAACTATTATATAGAATTTCTACTAAAAGAGGGTTCTCGTTAATGCAAAATGCCACACGTTTTGTTTTGATCACTCTATTCTACCTGTCGTGTGAGTTTAGAGCTAAGGAATTCAAAGTCTTTTATACTGATCATCCACTCTTGAACTATAAGGTGCGTTCAAAAAGTAATGAGCCGGAAGCATAATTACAGAAACCAGTACCTGTATGTTAGAAGTATTGGCCCTGGCTGTTGAGGCACTTGTCCCACTGTGACACGACGCGGTGAATGGCTGTCTCATAAAATTCCCTGGGCTGCGATGTGAACCAGTTCCGCACGTACAGCTGGACGTCGGCGTCCGAGGTGAATCGTTGGCCCCGCAGAGCCCTTTTCAGTGGACCAAACATGGCGTAATCACAGGGAGAGAGGTCTGAACTGTATGGAATTTGAATTTATGCAGGAGTGCCGTGACTGTGTTGGCCGTATGAGGTCGTGCATTGTCGTGGAGCGACTACGGCGGCTATGGCGTTCACTGTCACTCGGCGGTCCTGGGTAATGAGTGCATCAACCAGCTGGACGTTATCATCGGTAATGCAGGGGGGTGCCCTAGACCGGGCATCATCGGCTAACGACACCTTCCTTCCCTGAAGCGCTTGTGCCACGCCTTGACCCTTGCAAGGGACATGCAGTGTTCGCCGTACACTTGTGACATTCGGCGATGAATGCCCGTTCCCCCTACTCCTTCCGCTGTCAGAAACCGAAAAACACCTCTTTGCTCTTCGTTTGACGCCTCCATGTCACTGTTTGCAATGCGACTGGCAGCGTTGGACGATTGATGCATGCTGCTGCTCGCATTGTATCGTCACGTGACGTGCACGCGTGCCCTCTAGTGACGGGCTGTGACCTTCCACGCTCTGGTCGGAACCACACCTCGTTACACACGCCACGATTAGCCGATGACGTCACCGGTTTGCGCATTCCAGCCTCCGGCTCGTTACTTTTTGAACGCACCTTATATATAAAGATTCGTGGACCATGGATTGAAATCACCTGATTTAGAGGGCACGTACCAAAGTCAATGAAACAAGAGAAAACGCACCCAGTTCAGGCATCGCTCGGAATACCCAATTCTGAAAATTTCTAATCGTCATTCCTTATGGGAAAAGTTATAAGTCTACAGGGGAGAAAACTTCAGCAATTAGGGTGATGAAGGATGTCATCCGTTGTTCAAGAAAATGATTTTGAATAAAACAATTCTGACTGATTTAAATTCTCTATTTGGTTCTAATAATTTGCCCACCTCTGTAATATTATAATTGTGCCTATCATAGATCTTATATCTTAATTATATACATTTCCATGGAAACACATTCATCTTGATATTACAAACATTGTACTAAATTTTCAAAATTCAAAGCGTGACTATTTTTATCTATTTTTCAAAATTTGGTTCTTACTTTGTGCTGACCTTTGCCGTTTCCCTCACATCTCCCATGTTTATAGCAATGTTTCGACTTTTCTTTTTCTAAAGTGGGTGTTAAATCTGCAGCTACAAAATGAGTCCCACTCAAACCTTTGTGGCTTTAAGGGGACCGGTACAGTAAACCACCTTCAAATTTTGATATTTTAAATAATGTTTATTTCAGCTCATAAAATATGTACAGCAATGACACTTTCTAAGCATCCTATTTATTTCCTAGTAAGCACATATCTCAGAATTGATTTTAGCATTATCAAAATCACTAATTATTCAAAATGACGCCTGTTTGCGTGTCAGTGCTCAGCGTTTTATTCATAGCCGGACCATTTATCAATACATTAGTGTTCTGCTTTCTTAATGTACTGTTAAAAGTTACAGCTATAAATCTGACCACTCCCAGAATTATATGTTGAAAATTAGTATTTTTAGCCTATTTTCAATTTTGAAAAAATAGGCTTATGAGATCACCTTTTGTCCGTGTGTGTGTGTGCGCGTGTGTGTGTGTGTGTGATTCGTGTGTGTGTCCCCCCCCCCCCCTAATAAAATATAAACGGCAGGAGCGATTTCAATGAAACTCGGAAAGTTCATAGTACTATTCCCGGCGACCTCGACCGTGCCCTTCAAATTTTGTTACGACTCACCAATCCAACATGGCGGCTGTGCGAAATATTTCACCAGCATTCAATATCTCCGAAACTATCACCGATATTACCCTGACATTTTCTATGGTGATAGAGGGAACTACTATAAGTTCACTTATGTGACTTTTGAAAACCTGGTGACTACAAAACCAACATGGCGGCCAAGCGAATTTGCGACTTTTAAATAGACGTTTCTCGCGATTTGACCAACCAAACGCAATGAAACTTGGTACAGTATATGTTTATATACATTGTAATGCAACGACATCTAACTTCGTTCAATTGTTTACATAATCACAAGATGGCGGATGTGCGAAATATTTCACCGGCATTCTATATCTCTGAAACTATTAGCAGTATCTTCCTAAAATTTTGTACGAAGATAAAGGGCACTACTGGAAGTCCATCTATAAGATTTTCAAAAACCGGTTAACTACAAAACGAACATGGCGGCCAAGCGAATTTGAACATTTTAAATAGACCTTTCTCGCGATTTAATGTTCCAAGCGCACTGAAACCTGGTACAGGAAATATTTATACACATTGTAATCCACTGGTATCTAATTTAGTTCAATTGTTTACATAACCTCAAGATGGCGGCAGTGAGAATTTCAAAATTAAGTTTTTATTTCTTGTGATGTAGTCATGCGATCGGTGAAAGTCTGAATAATGAACCTACGCAATAATTTTCCTTTAATGGTACATGACTCTATGGCCTATACATTTAACAATCCAACATGGCGGCCATCCGAAATATTTAGACGATACTGAATATCTACGAATCTATTTTAGCAATCAAACTGCATTTTTTAATGTTCATAGGGGCTATGAACTTAAGTTCACCTATAGGACTTTAAATAACCTGGTGATCACAAATCCAACATGGCGGTGACGCGAATTATAAATATTCACATGGACGTTTCTCGCAATTTAACCATCCGCGTGCAGTTAAACTTGGTACAGTAAATCTTTATCCGAATGTTAATCCACTGGCATCTAATTTATTTCAATTGTTTCCATAACCTCAAGATGGCGGCTTTGAAAAATTTTAAAATCTCCTTGTTTTTTCTTGTGTCCTAATTATGCGATTGAAGTTTGAATACCACACGTTCACAATAATCTGCATGTAACAGTACATAACTCTAGGACCTACATATATAAAATCCAACATGGCGACCATCCGAAATATTTAGTCGGTTCTCTATATCTACGAATCTATTACAGCAATCACTCTGAAATTGTGTATGTTGATAGTGACAGCTAACATAAGTAGGATATATGAAAATAGGCTGTATAGTTCTTCACGGAACTACTTGTTAATTTTGAGTTACTTAAAAATTTAATATTTTGGTCAATTTTTGGGATGTAAATAATTTTTTCTCCCAATAATTATCCACCCTAGGAATATGAGTTTGGTCAGTTTTGTGGTCTCTAACACTTAGAATATTAGAGAAAAGTATTATTGTAATACAATGCATAATTTAGTAGTTCCAGTACCGCAGAGCTCTTTAAATAGCCTATGCAATGTCTAGCATTTTAAATCATAACTCCTAAACTATTGCAGATATTTAAATAATTCTTTCACCAAAATGAACTAGACGAGTGAGGCTGTACATTGAAAAATCGAAATTTTGAAGGTGGTTTACTGTACCGGTCCCCTTAATTAGCCATTCTCTAAAACTTTTTTTTTAGTATGCTCACAATATGAATGAAATTAACACGCTCAATTAATTAGTAATGTGAGAATATATGAGATTCATTTTGTAGCTGAAGATTTAGCACCTACTTAAAAAAAAGAGAAGTCTAAACACTCCCATACACATGGGAGAAGGGGCAGATGACCTCGTAGTTCCGCCCCTTAAAGCAACAATAACTAACTAACTAAATATGGGAGATTCAGGGAAACGGTGTAGATCAGCACAAAGTAAGAGCCAAATTTTGAAAATTAGATGAAAATAGTTAAGATTTGAATTTTGAAAATTTAGTACAATGCGTCTAAATGCAAAATGTGTGTGTTTTCTTGGAAATGTGTATAAATATGATATAAGATCTATGATAAGCACAGTTATAATATTAAAATTGTTATTTTATTGGCTCGTTAAGCTGTATGTCTCCCCTTAAGATAGGAACCACACCAGCGTTTGCCTGGAGTAGAAGTAGGGAAACCACGGAAAAACACTTCCAGGATGACTGAGGTGGGAATAGAACCTTCCTCTTCTCAGTTTTTCTTCACGAGGCTAAGTGTACCCCGTTCCAGCCCTCATACCAGAATTAAAATGTATTGGCAGAGTTGATAATTTATAATCGAATCCGGAGCTCCGGGGCGACAGCCAATAATGCTAGCTGCTACACCACGAGGTGGTCATATTGAATCCGTAGGGGATATTTGTACGGCAGTTTATTATTTTATATTTAGGCCTACTTGGCTTCCTGAGCGAACACTGAAACTCGAGGTTTGTTATAGCTGGTATACTTTCTTTTGATATTTTCCTTTAGCAAATCCCGTATAGTCTTTTGTAAGCGACGTGGCAATATCTCACGTTAATCCCAGTCCAAACAGTCCGTTGCGAATGTTTCGTACCTTAAACCCTCTTGCTACGTGACTTTCCGCAGTGTTCATTTCTCTCCAAAGTTCCAACATGTTTCAGCGACATTGGTCTCACATGGAAGGGCGTTAATCTTAAACCTAGCACAAACAAACTTGAGTGTAGCAGTTCATATTGCCAGATATCGACAAAGTAACTCTTAACTCAATTTCCAACAATGTCATACCACAAAGCTCACACAGAGAAATTTGTTCTTTAGTTATTGCTGTTTTAAGGGGCGGAACAGCGAATTCATCTGCCACTACAGACCATTTTCACTTATGACTTCTTTTTCGTAATTGCGAAGCTTTCATGAGCTCCCATCTGCCGGCCGTTAACCCTTTAAGGAGTATTGATGTTCTGGAACGTCACAATTTCACAGCTATTAATAAGTAAGAGTACGGTATAGAAAAAATCAGGCCCAAAATTAGTATTTTTTTAAAATAAATTTATGACAGTTCTAATTAAACATAGTGTTTACATACTAAAAACCTGTTTTAGGCTCAAAATATCCTAAAATACAACGTTTCAGAACTTACCAATCCAACATGGTGGCTGTGGGTAATACTGTATATCACAAGCATTCTATATCTTCGAAACCATTACCGATATCACCCTGAATTTGTGTACGGTGATAAAGGGCACTACTAAAAGTTCACCTATGTGACTTTAGAAATCCCGTTAACTACCGAACGAACATGGCGGTCATGCGAATTTGAAACATTTAAATAGACTTTTCTTGCGATTTAACCATCCAAACGTAGTGGAATTTGGTACGGGAAATGTTTATACACATTGCAATACCCTGACATCTAATTATGATCAATTGTTTACATAGCAGCTTTACAAAATTTTAAAATTAAGTTTTTATTTCTTGTGCCCTAATCATGCGATCGAAGTGAACATTTGAATAATTAACCGACGCAATAATTGTCATCTAAGAGTACACATAACTCTATGGCCTACATATATAACAATCCAACATGGCGACCATCCGAAATATTTAGACGGCTCTCAATATCTACGAATCTACTACAGCCACGTGTGCATACCACCAGCTGATACCTCGTCCCACAAACTACTGAACAGACCAATACACACACGGTGCTTAACCATGTGTTTTCACTAATTTATTGAGGACATAATAACATAATAGAATCATGCTAGATAGCCAAAAAACGGGAGCTACGCAAATCTTGCTAAAAGACGTTCTGGAACGTTCTAATTAATATGGCATGTTTTTCTACCACGGTCCATATACCGGTAGTAGTTTCTGGCTGCTCTCTGGTGACGAACAGGGGAATTTCTCTAGTTTTTGTAAGCTCATTGACACACATTCTTTGGCCACATTGTTCTAATTCTATTGAAAAGGGAGGCAACGTTCCTCTGGAAACGTTTAAAATTTTAAATTTGATTTTCACACGGGACTAGCCTCCGTGGCTGAGGCGGCAGCACGCCGGCCTCTCACCGCTGGGTCCGTGGTTCAAATCCCGGTCACTCCATGTGACATTTGTGCTGGACAAAGCGGAGGCAGACAGGTTTTTCTCCGGGTACTCCGGTTTTCCCTGTTACAATTTCATTCCAGCAACCTTCTCCACTATCATTTCATTCCTACTGTCATTCATTTAATCATTGCCCCAGGGGAGTGCGACAGGCTTCGGCAGCCAGCACAGTTCATATCCTCGCCGTTAGATGGTGGCTCCATTCATTCCATTCCCTGACGCAGTCGGTGGACTGGAAACAGACTGTAGATTTTCATTCATTTTCACACGGGAATATCCCAAAAGCATGAATAATTTTAAACGAGATATTATTACAAACTAACACCATTGTATGTACAAGCACCCCATTTTGTACATAAAAGCGTGTTAATTAGTAAATACTATCCTGTTTCTTTCAGGTTAGGGCGTGTAAATACTTGTTTCCCGCCTAATGTAGGCCTAAAGGCTCGGCCACACAGAAAGCGGTCTGTCGCGGCGAAAAGCGATCCAGCGGTCGTCGTGGCGCGGTGGTCTGCGATATGGGGACGTCACTTAGGACGCAATACCTTCGTGTGAGCAGTCCAGTCTGGTCGCTTCCTTCTAGAGAATATGTAGTGTGTTTTCATATTAAGTATTGTTTGATATTATTATTGAGTAGGAGCTCGGACGAAGAACAACTCCTTCTCCTATTTGCTTTACAAAACACAAAGAAGAAAAGACAATGTTGGGTGCATGACATCAATAAGAAGAGAGAGATAAATTAGGAGAATACCACCGCTTATGTATCAAACTGGAGTCACATGGAGATAGGTTTTTCGAGTATTTTTCTATGTCGCGAGAATGTTTCGATTAATTAAACGATTCCATGCTTCAGCCTTCTTTAAAACATTTTTATAATGTACGTGTGAACTGTCGAACAAATATGTGTATTAATGCACAGTTTCAATAAATACTTCAGTTTGGTCACTCATCACTAGGGCTCGGATTCGAGCATATTTGCATATTTTTTCCTGAATAGTACACATTGAAAGAAGCCTTTCGGTGGTATTTTCACCTCTCTGAGACCAACAGAATTGAAATTTATCGAGAATATAAATGCATAAAACCGCGGTTTTCAGAATAGAAGCATATAAATGCATATTCTTGTGGTTTTCGTCTAAATAGTTGGTTTTCCTTCGAATTCCCCCATCTCCCCCTCCCCGAATTCGGGCCCTGACCATCCTTAAGGTTCGAAAACAGAAATAATTATTGAAAAGCCTATCTGGTGCGAATAATAAAACCAGAGGTTTTTAACCTTTAGTAAGGTCGTTCTCGTCATTGAAACTTTTATTAACTGATTTAAGAAAATCATTCAAAACTGAAAACATTGAAAAAATTCTTGTTGTACAGACCAATGCAGATCTACTTCATTGACTCGCCTAATTCTGAACATTTTGTAAATGAACTTTTAAACTGTAACTTTTATAAGAGCACTTCTCTTATAGTCTATAGACTTGAAAAACTTGAATGCGAGTATATCGGAGTGTATCATACATACAATTAGAAAATAAAGCCCGTATATAAAGATATGTTATTGGTTTTTTCGTTTCACTTTCATTTCTATAGTTTTTAACGGTGTTTTTCGAGCATATTCTGCATATTTAACCGCATATAACGTTTTTTTTGCGCATATCTATCGAGCATATAATGTGGTTTTTTTCGAGCATATAACACATGGTTTTCGAGCATATCTGGAGATGTTTTTCGAGCATATCGATCCGAGCCCAACTCATCACAATCGAAGGTGGCACGGCGGTCAGGCGGGCAATCTGTAAATTTGTACAACCGTATCGACAACGACTATCGGGTAACGGTAGACCGCGTTCTGTGTGCCAGGGTTGATCCAACTTTGGGAAATACAACTGGACCGCCTGACGCCTCGGTCAGATACCGCTTCCCGCCGCGACAGACCGCTTGTTGTGTGACCGAGCCTTAATTGGGCACAATTTGTGTTGACCGACTGGAAATAGGGCTGCCTAGTAGCATTTTTCTGGACAATGAAATATCTTCGGCACACTAAACAAGCCACATCATGTTGAATATAAAATGAAGAGCCACCGAAACGGATCATCCTTGTATTTGTTATGCAAACCCATCGCTGAATCGGGCATCCACTTAGCGACAATCACTCCCATGAAAGGTTTCTGCATGCGTGTATGTTAACTCACATATCTGTAAGAGACCACGACTCACCGTGTGGACAAGAGCAAGGACACAATGAGACGTACCTGCAACAGAGAGAAAAGAAAACCTTATTAAAGGGGAATCATGAAAAAAAAAGAAACAGTCAGTTTTAAATGCTGGAGCCAAAGACTCTTGACATGTTAGACAATCAGAACGCTAGAAAGTTACAAGTCATGAGGGAGCTGGAGCGCGCGGTGAAAGGAGGGAGCTGGCTGGATGACGTCACGCTCGCCATGTCGTTGTCGTCTCGTAAAGCCAGAGCTCACCAGTGAACTCAATACACATGCACCAAGCGGTACTATGACGTCACTCACCTCAGTGCATTCTCGGTACATTTCGTGACGTCGCCGTAACGTAACGAAGAAGTCGACTTGATCATTTAAAATGATAACAAAAACCAATCTTCATCCTACTGCAAAACTCTTAAGATTTATTAATTTTTTGCTCAGAATTTGTTGCAATTTAAATCAGTTTATCTGAATATAGATTCCGCAATACCAGCGTAGTTCAGGTAAGTTCTGCAGATCTGCATTACTCGCTTTGCATGCGATCGGCAAAACTTCTTAAGGATTTGCAATTTTCTTTCTTCAGCTCAAACTGTTTTTGCGTTACTCAGTCAAGCTTCGCTCTATGAAAAAAAAATCCAGTAAGTGCTCGAAGTTTTAAATTATTCGATAGTTTGGGCGACAAGAGAGTTAAATCTTTCTTTCTTTCTTTCTTTCTTTCTTTCTTTCTTTCGTCTTTCCTTGATGCTTTCTTTGAATTTGAAAGATTCGGCTTATTCGTCGAATAACTGAATAGTCAGGTTAATTACTAATGCGAATGCTTGCCACGGTGGGTGAGTGGTTATCGTGTCGGACTATCAACCCCAAGCTTGCAGGTTCGCTCCTGGCCATGGTAAGTGATATTTGAAAGGCAACAAAAATCACGACACGCATGTCACACGTTGTTGGCATGTTAAAGAACCAATTTAAATTCAGTAGGCCGTGTTCATAGAGGCAAAATTAATCTCGGGATATTCCGCCAACACAAAAAGTTCTTCCATTCTCTACTAGAAAACGCTATGCTATAGTGACAAGGAGCTTAGATATCTAACCTCCCTGACTTACGTAGCGCTCCAAGGAACAACAAATTTCGACATGCAAGCTGCCCTCTGGGTGCAAATAACAAAGCTTGCACCCAGCATCCGAGGCCATACAATATTCTTCTTGCATCGTTATGCCCGACTCAGGAGCACGGTTGAACCTGTTTAGCTGAATTGTTGGCCTTCTTTTCCTTCCAAAATCTCTTCACCCTCTCGCTGAGCGCCTTTCTTCGGTCTTCTGTCCAAGTTATGGTGGCCCTGGTGTTGGGTTTGTCTTCAAATTGGTGATTGTCGATTAGGGTTCTGAATTTGCATCTGTCCTGTATAATATTGTCTGAAATGTTGATTTCCTGGAGATCTGTTTCAATTTCACGTAGCCAGCTGTTCTTGGTTTTTAGTGAGAGGGCCAAGTTCAGAATTCTTTTAGTCAATCTGCCATTGTTCATTCTGATAATGTGCCCGTAAAATTTCAATCTTCTTTTCCGAAAAGTATGAGACATTTTTTCACATTGGCGATATATTTCCTGGGATTACTTTTTCCTCCAGATTCCCTCTATAAAAACTGGGCCAAAAATTTTTCGTAAAATTTTCCTTTCTTGTTTTTCAATCTCTTTGGTTAAAGATTTGCCACCAATGTTTAAGGTTTCTGATGCATATATTATTATTATTATTATTATTATTATTATTAATGCGAATATTTGGAAATTCGAATGTTCGATTACTTCGAATATTTGAATGGGCCAATAATAAATTATATTCGGCACTTGTTTTTGTAAATTATTGAATTATCTATATTTTTGAATGTTTAATATAAAGCCCAATATTTTATTTACACTAACTATTACAAAATTTCTTGTTTTTCTAACTGTATTTTGAAAATTTAATGTATAGCCCAATGTTATATTTTATTTCATTTTTTAGAATTAATATTACATTGTAAGGATGTCCATCTTATTTTATTTCATTCTTTTAATTACAATTAATATCATAAGCATTTCACATCAAACAAACATTAGACTTAAGTACAACTATAGTATTTTATTTTATTCTTAATGATTTCATTTTAATTGAGCTGAAGAAGACGTCAAAGTCAGGTCGAAACAAGTACATTTTTTATTATTATTATTATCGAATTCGGCCAACTATGGACCGCAAGGAACTCAAGACTTATTGGCTTTCTTTCTCTTCTCTTCCCAGAACTTCTTCATCCTGTCACTTCTTTGTTTTCTCTCCTCCTTGGAAATGCTCCGTTTGGGCCTCCTGCTTGGTGGTTTCTCCTGAAATGACTTTACTCCGTCAACTCAACTGCGGACATCTCTTCTATCGTAGGCCATCGGTGGAGTAATTCCAACTTCCGCTGCATCCCTATGCTGAGTTATATTCGTGATTCTAATTTACATTTTATTTATTTTCTGCTTAGATAACTAAATGATTTCTTACATCCCTTTAAATGCGCATTGCAAAATCAATATTAGGCTATAGTAATAACTCATCCATGATGCTTATAATCATCAACATCATCACATGATCATTAGTTTGTTTTATTAGTGTTTGTATTTCCCTATTATTTTCTTACTTTAGCAAAGATTAACTAATTACAATAATTTTTCCTACGCCATGCTTACCTGCCATTATATGTATTGTGATCGGATCTGAAATGTATTCCTGTTAGATTTAAGTACCATTGTTAAGTTCCGCAAATAATGTAATAAAATATTAATTGTAAAATCTGGTTAGATGGAAGAGATGGCCCTAATCTTGCCAGACAAAATAAAGCAATCTATCTATCTATCTGTCTACCTCATCTACCCATTTAGATGTGACCTTTAACCCCATGATGTAGCTGAAGATCCTTTTGGTCAGCCTGCCTTCATCCATTCGAAATAAATGTCCGTAGAACTTTAGATTACGCTTCTTCATTACGTTTGTGATCTTTTCAGTACACTTGTAAAGTTCTTCATTTTTCCTCTTCTTCCATGTCCCATCAGTAGTCTTCTGTGGCCCAAGTATTTTTCTTTCTGAGAAACATGGACATTATATAATAGATATATTATATTATTTGTGTAAGTATTGATTGGCGTATAATGTAAACTTAGAATTCATCTAGGCCTATAGCTTGCCACGATGGGTGAGTGGTCAACGTGTTGGTTTACTAACCCCCAAGCTTGCAGGTTCGCCCCTGGCCGTGGCAAGTGATTTTTGAAAGGCGGCAAATATACGACACGCATGTCATACGATATTGGCATGTCAAAGAACCAATTTGAATTCAGTATGCCGTGTTCATAATGGCAAAATTAATCTCGGGAGTTTCCGCCAACACAGAGTTCCTCATTTCTCTACTAGAGAGCGCTATAGTGTTCAAGGAGCTTAGATATCTAACCTCCTTGACTTTCATAGTGCTTCAAGGAACAACGAAATTCGACATGCAAGCTACCCTCTGAGTGTCAAATTAAAAAGCTTGCACCCAGCACCCGAGGCCATACGATATTATTATTATTATTATTATTAGACTATTATTATTATATTCATCTATCAAAACGGATATCTACAAACATTTGTGCTATCAATGGCAAATATATTTGCATTCTATGCTTCAATATGTACAACCCTAATACATTTGTAATTGAAGCTAGGATTGCAAAGAAGTAGACTGTTGCTTTTAAGTTATAAATTATTCCACCGTAGGCTACCGTTTTCCGGGAGTAGAAGTAGGAATCTACGGAACATTACTTCCAGGATGGCTGAGGTGAGATGGGAGTCGAACTGACCTCTTCTCAGTTCTGCCCCACGAGGCTGAGTGCACCAAATTCCAACCCTTAAATTAGCTGCGTTTACACTAGCGAATCTCCCTCGCGCGAAATAATGTCGCGAGTGCGGTAATTGCGGGGTGAGGGCCCTCGCTGCGAGCCGGTGCTCAGTCGGTTTTGTCCGCGCATCAAAGGGGTTCGCACGTCGAGTTTCACTTAGTGTAAACGTGGTCGCCGTAGTTGCGCGAGGGATGAATCAACAACAGTGCTTGCAGCTCATCGAGCTGTACAAAAATAGGGTTTTTATGTGGAATCCAAAACACAAAAACTATTTCAATCGCAATAAAAGAGAAGATGCGTGGAAAGAAATTAGTTCTGAACTAAACTTTCCTATTTCTGCAGTGAAAGGGAAGATGAAAGCGCTACTGGGATCATACCGAAGCGAAATAATAATTGTTTGCTCCACCATCGTTGAGGGCGGCGATTTTTCTTCTTCCCTTCCTCGATCAAAAATGCCATTGGCTTGACGGAAAACGCGGCTGTAGCTGCTGGAGAGACAAAACAAGTTGCCATGTTGGCCACGAAACCAGAACTGAAGGCAGCTCTTCCTACTTGCGCTTTTTTTAGCTCTGAATTGCGCTCTGTTTTGGGTAGTGCGAAATTTCACTCGAAGCAAATAACTTTCGCCCGAGTGACTTTCGCGTGTGAGTTTCGCTAGTGTACAAGAAGCTTAATTAGATCAGAATTAAATTTCATGGCGTAGTCGGGTGTCGAACTTGAACCTCAAGGGTGACGGACAAGCAGTGTCTCAAGGAACATGTGGAGGCAGCACTGTGCAGGGGAGGTCAAGAGTTAGAACACGACCAAGTTGTGCTATGAAGTATTTAAGGCAAACTTATTCTTAATGCGCCCCCCGCGTCTTGTTACCTCGTGATGCGAACTTCACTCTTAAATTATAAACTTACAACTCCTTACCTACCACGCAGGAATTATAAGTTTGTAAACGTCTTTAGGATAAGCAACCAACAAGATTAGCATTCGCTAAAGTAGTAATGAAAGCTTCCTCACCTTAGCCTTAAAGTCGATAGCTTCAACAAATTATTGAACCTATTAAGGAAGAAGGAGATGGCTCCAATGCAGTTTGCTGACGATGGGCAATTTAGACCAATACCAACTACATTATTCTCAGTACGTCATTCATGGCGGGATCACAAGTCATAGATTTATGGCATGTAAAAGAACCTTCCAGTAATTAAACTTGTGTGGAGCTAAATTTCTAGGTTAGATTTAGTTGAAACGCTCTATTAAAGTTCCAACGTTCACCACTAGGTATCAGTGACATCTGGTAGCGAAAGTTGAAACTACTTGAAATTGAACGGAACCGGTACTTGTAGTTCACCCCATGGGTGTCCGCATACAAGCAGCTACAGCCCATTATTGGACATTTCATTATAGGGAATTATATACGAATCAAATTCCTCTGGCGAGCCGAACACACTGGAACACTCCCGGCACTAAAAGCCATACGCTAAATAATAAGTACAAGAGCTAGACGACTTGCTAGCAGAGTTGATTTTCAATCGGTCAACAAAAGTGTGCCTAATTAAGGAAGGAAGGAAGGCAGAAAGTTTGTAGTTTTACGTGACCGTTAATTTCGCAATCATGAGCCACTGGAATCGAACCCGGTCCACCGTGGTGAGAGGCCAACAGTTTGACCGCTGCGCCAACGCCTCATCTGTGCCCAATTAGATTGTGTGGGATGTAAGAATTACTTGATCAATCAATACCCGGAAGAAACATTACGTGATTGGCTGCGTGGCCCAGCGCTGACCTTCTCGCGTGCTGAGCCCAAGATAGCAGGAACGAATATGGAGAATGCTTAAATGTAAGGGAGCCGTGTCCGTATATTTACTGACACATTAAAGATCCCCTTCGGGGCAAATTTCCGGCACCCCGGCGTTTCTAAAAGCCGCAATATTTAAAAGGGATGTGAAACCCATAACATTATTAGAAATATTACATTGATTATTTATACACTTATTTTCCAGGAGTGTTTATTTACAGTAGGTTACATACATTGTAACCCCGCCAATCATTGGGAAAATCCGTGTTGACCGACTGAAGAGTTGCAGATAACAAACTAAGGAAGGAAGCTCGTAGTTTAACGTGACCGTTAATCGCGCGATCATGAGCCACGGGACCTCCTTTTTACATGGAATCCGAACCACAGGATAATTGCAGATAACAGTTTGTATAGGCAACACTGAATGAATGAATGAATGAATGGAATCGCTGACTTGCAAGTCATCCAACTGTTGAAAGGCCAGCACCAGGCCAGTGGGCTACACGGGTTTGCTTTGCAAAGGTTGCCTCAGTCACAAAGGAAACGCAAGAAGGTACAGATAGTAACCCGAGTAGAACTGCCAGTAAGCCTGAGATTAAGATACGACGCTCTGCCTATCGTATCTCTCTTCTTAAAGGATCTCATGTAAATTGCATTCCTACCTGTTCCATCTTGCACTTCTCTCCTTTCATCTCTGTGAAATTTCATCGTCAAAGCAAGGACTGGTACGTGAAGTTAAATGACAAGTACTCTCCCAGCTGGTAACCAGAGTCCTTGTAGAAATTACTTGGATTCTTACGAACTTCTACTGACCCTTTTATGTAATGAACCAATTTTACAGTCATTAAAATTAGTCATGCTTTTGGGATATTGCCGGGTGAACATAAAATTTATCATTCTAAACGTTTCGAAAGAAACCTTGCTTCCTTCTTCAATAGAATTAAAACAATGTGGCCAAAGAATGCGTGTCAATGAGCTTACAAAAACTAGAGAAATTCAACTTTTCGTCACCAGAGAGCAGCCAGAAAGTACTTTATGGACCTTGATAGAAAAACGTGCCATATTAATTAGAACGGCGGACAGAGTTGTAAGAAAGGAGAAGGAAAAGAAATAGGGGGCGGGGGGAATTGAGAAAATCGAAGAATGAGGATTTCCAAATAAGGTTGGTTGGTTGGTTGGTTGGTTCCTTAGTTTAGGAGCTGCGACAACGCGGTCATGTAGCCCAGTGTACTTTAGGTGTGTGTAGAAGCTGTCTGATAACCGGTGTTAATTGTGATGGCTGTATTAGTGTGTGTATGTTTTTTTTAAATTCAAGTATGGACTGCAACTTTGAATTTTTCAAATAGTTCCTACTTTTGCCGCCAAACGCCACCGTCAACGACTACTAGGCCTAGATCAGAACTTAGCTACTATACGCCACTGCAGTCGGCTCTTGGCAACGAAAGTAGCAACCTAAGAGCGTTAATTACATTCTTAACCAATAAAATTTAGTTTCACACAGGTGTAATTAGGGGAAAGTTCTTTAAAATGCCATAAATCTATGACATGGGACCACCGGCTTTACTTCTCCTGCGAAGGAAGGCATACTGAGGGATTTTTAACGCTCTTAAAAATCAGACGGCTTAGGCCGATTTCCAAATAAGGAGAAAGGGCAAGGTGGGGGGGATCGAGGGGGTGAAGGGGAGAGGGATGGATGGATATAAGGCCACAGAAACGAAAGGGAAGTGTATCTGTACGGTACATGATGGTACCATGTACCATGATGGCATTTGCCTCTGGGAGGGGGAGGAGGAATGATCCGGGGAAAAACACACTCAGTATGGCCACTGTAAGGGACGTGATTCCAACCAACGATCTCTTGACTAATATGGGTAATGCATGTCTTTCACTATTATCTCTTTGCAAATCAAGAACATTGATCCTGATTCGATTCTCGACCATACCAAGAAATTTTATTCTGACTGCTCTTCTTAGCATCATGAAACTTGTACTAAGTAATAAATCAGACAGCACGAGGCTGAGTGTACCCCGTACCAGCCCTCAGACCATAATTAAAATTTCTTGCCAGAGCCGGAAATCGAACCTGGACCTCAGCCTGCGAAGTTAGAAGAGGTTCGCGGTACGTGGCGTTATGTTGAAGGAACCATTACATTATGATACACCGAAATACGTAGCCTGGGTTCATTAGAGGTCACTATAAAGTTGTATTTGGAAGTAACCCTATTGTTGTTTGAGTCTCCAGTCCTTTGACTGGTTTGATGCAATTCTCCATGCCTCCCTGTCCTGAGCTAATCGTTTCATCTCTACATAGCTACCACACCCTACATCCGAGGCAATCTGTTTAACATATTCTAACCTTGGTCTTACCCTTCAGTTCTTGTCATCGACCCTTCCTTCCATAACTAAGCTTGCTATTCCTGGGTTCCTGTGTCCTACCAACCTATCTCTTATCTTCATTAGCAGTCGCCAGAAACATCTCTCCTCTCCCACTAGTCTTAATACCTCTTCGTTTGTTACTCTATCTACCCATCTGATCTTCATCATTCTCCTGTAACACCACATTTCAAACGCTTCAATTCTCCTCTTATCTGCTGCACCAATAGTCCAAGTTTCACTTCCATAGAGTGCCACGCTCCAGACAAAGGCCTTCAAAAATGACTTCCTAACACCTAAATCTATATTCGATGTAACCCTTACATACCTTATTATTACGGCGAATTAGAGAATTTATTTTGAGTTCAGCGGAGTTCGTCGGAGAACTTCAGTACCGTACGCAAAAGAGCGTAAAATTTTGCGTCAACGAAATCACAAATGATAAAAAAATAAACGAGTACGGTATTAAACTGTCACGAACACCAGCAGTTGTGGAATTTAAACCGCTGAGATAAAGTAGCCTACTTCACACCATACTTTGTGAATGTTTACTGGAGGGAGTCAGCTGGACGAGAGGGATGTGGTACCATACAGAGAAGTACAAATAACGTTTCATAAAAATATGTTAGTACAGTATCTACGTTCCATGTGAGAATCTCCGAGTAAGAAATAAACCTGAATTACCACATCAAAGAGGCGGCTCCGGTGGTGTAGTTGGTAGCATGCTGAGCTTCTATGCCCAAGATCGCGGGTTCAAACCCGACCGAAGTCGTCGGATTTTTTAAGAGCGTTAAAATTCCCTCAGTGTGCCTTTCTTCGGAGGAAAAGTAAAGCCGGTGGTCCCTTGTCGATGATTTATGGCATGTAAAAGAACCCTCCACTAATTACAATTGTGTGAATCTAAATGTGTAGGTTAGATTTTATTAACACTCTATTACGTTCCAACGTTCGTCGCCGGTTGCGGTGACATCTAGTAGCCAAGTTCACAGCTAGGTGTCGTTGACGGTAGCATTTGGTAACAAAAGTCGGAACTACTTCAAATTTATCGTTTGAAGTCCTTACCTGAATTACACATAACACACACTAATACAGCCATCACAATTAACATCGTTTAACAAACAGATACTACACACACCCAAAGTGCACGGGGCTACATGACCGCGTTGTCGCAGTCCCTAAACTGAGGAACAAACCAACCAACTAACTTACTGCAGTCCGCCTCGTTGCGTAGGGCTAGCATTCATGGCTGTTACCGAAGAGGCCCGCATTTGATTCCCGGCTCTGCCAAGAAATTTTAGTCTGGTCTGAGGGCAGGAATGTGGTACACTCAGCCTCGTGAGGCAAAACTGAGAACTGGCGGGTTCGATTCCTACCTCAGCCATCCTGGAAGTGGTTTTCCGTGGTTTCACACTTCTACTCCAGTCAAATGCCGGGAAGGTACCTAACTTACGGCCACGACCGCTTCCTACCCATATTCTACCTCAATCACAAAATGCACACACTAGTGCAGACATCAAAATGACACAGTTCATCAAACAAATTCTACAGACACCCAAGTGCACGGGACTACATGACGATGTCGCAAGTCCCCTAAGAGAATCAACAAATAACATACTGCACTCCTTCTCTCACACTTGGAAGTCAGGTAAACAAACAAGCAGCATCTAATAATGCGCAGTCTAACCAACAAAACTTGCTATTAAATCACTACAACACACCTGAAGGCAAAATACTCTGCAGAGGCCCCATGTGCCCATCGGAGGGCTACCTTATATGTTATGTATTCTGGGCAACGCTAAATAAAACAAGTAGTTCCGTGACAAACAAAAGAGCGTATTTTTCTTAAAATTTAAGTTTCATGCCAATGAATAATCTACAGTAGGCCTATATATCAGAAATGAAATGGTACATTGGATCTATCAGCGCGCGTTAAATCATGTTGGCAACAGTGCCATGTATGGATTGCTTAGAATTAATCTGAATCTATTATTGTCCCAATTTTGTATAAAATCCATTTGTTAATATCGAAGTTACAAGTATTTACAAATTGGACCTATCAGCTGACTTAGAATCATGTTGGCAGCACTGACATGTATAAGTTATTCAAAATTAATCTATAAGTAGAATGTCAGGTACTATACGTGTGAAATATTTAGAGCTGTTGGCTTGCATACTCACTGATACATTAAGTTAGGATTTAAAAAACTAGAGAGAGCACTAATTAACAATTGGAAGCCCTGATGGCTCTTAAGATTACGTGTAGTCATATCTGTTATGATACACAAAGGACATACGAAATTTGTTGAAATCAATTTGTTAGTATAGAAGTTACATGCATTTAAAATTGATCGTATCAGCAGGCTTAGAATTATGTTGGCAGCATATATTGGTTTTAGAATTTTAAAAAATAGGCAGAGCATTTATTAACAGTTGGCAGCCCTTCTGGCTCTCAAGAATACGCATATTCATATCTGTTGTGGTACACAAAGCACATACGAAATTTGGTTGAAATCCAATTGATAGTATAGAAGTTACATGCTTTTAAATGTTGGACCTATCAGCAGGCTTGGAATCATGTTGGCTCCTGTGGGCATCTGAAAATTAAACTGGTATGTCATTATCTCTGTGTGTGCCAATTTTGGAACAGCTCGCGTGCATAACTTATGAGATATCCAACATAGAGCTAAAATTTCAATTGTGATCTTTCAGCAGTTGGTAGCACTGATGTAATTTTCAAATATGGCCGTGAGATATTCAGGTATATATCTCAACTTACACAAAATTTGGTTTTGATAGCTGCATCCGTTAGGAGTTGATAGGGGGAAACACACAGACTGACAGACAGACAGAAGGACAGACAGACAGACACACATTTGCCCGGATCGATCTCATAAGTCTACTTTTTCCTCATTTTTACTAAATGCGAAAAGTAGGCTAAAAATCAACATTTGAGATTGCAACTGTTCTACACAACAAAACCAGATACTAGATGCCACAGCGAGCCTAGATCCAAGGAAGTAGGGTCCCAGAGTTAAAGCAGATGGAAAATACACGTCGCTGGATCGTCTAAATGCAGGGGATGTGCAACTGCATTCAGCCGAGGACTCAGAAAGCACTCAACGGTCGTCCGTATGACCTCAGCATGAATATGTCGATATAGATGCGTCAAACAGGTGGTTGAACCATGTGGATCTATTCCGTGAAACAGGAGGATTCATTGTTGCGATTCAGGATCAAGTGGTGACTACAACGAAATACCTGGAGTGCATCGTTAAGGCAGACATGCCAGATGATAAATGCATTCAGACCACGAAACATCCAGCATATCATAGGGGCTCACAAGCAATTTCATGTGAAGATGCATGACCAAGTAGCCAAAATAATTCACTTGAACCTATATCTTGTTATCATCAGTATACAGTAATCGGCTTTTTCAGAGCGAAGTAAAGCCGGCGGTCCCATGTCATAGATTTACTTCCTCTCCGAAGGAAGTCATACTGAGGGATTTTTAACGCTCTTAAAAAATCCGACGGCTTCGGCCGGGTTTGAACCCGCCATCTTGGGCATAGAAGTTCGGCATTCTACCGACTACGCCACCGAAGCCGAACACTTTTCTACCAAATTCCCAAACTCCGCTCTGCATTTGGATGTTAGGTTGTTATGTCTTCCCTGTCCTTCTCTATGGCTCTTAGAACTGCGCGCTTAACCTACCACTACAAAGTCGATTCGATGCTTTTGAGATGTACTAGTACAGTAGTCCGCTCTTAATATCCTGGGAAGAGAGGACCACTTAATGAAGAAATCCCTCGGTGGATGAGCAAAATGAAGAGCTTTTGACGGCCATCGAAGCGAGAAAGTTACAGAACGTAGGGCACATCATAAGAGGCAAACGTTATGAGCTTCTCCAGCTCATCACTGAGGGCAAACTGGAATTTGAAATATGTGTGGAAAGATTGCGGAATTCATGGCTCAAGAATCTGCGCCGCAACTTAGGGTTGGAAGTGACGTCATTACTGGTAACTGTTACTCTTGCGGCAAGTAAGTTACTAAATCACCAACTTTAACACCGTTACTACAGTATTTTGTAATAATGGTTGGTTGGTGCCTTAGTTTAGGACCTGCGACAACGTGGTCATGTAGCCCCGTGTACTTTGGGTGTGTGTAGAATCTGATTATAACCGGTGTTAAGATGACTCTATTAGTGTGAGTTATCTGTTTTAAATTCAAGTAAGGACTGAAGACAGTTATTTCAAGTAATTCCTACTTTCGCTACCAAATGCTACCGTCCACGACACCTAGATGTGAACTTCGCTACTACTAGATGCCATCGCAACCAGCGCCCGGTGACGAACGTTGGAACTTAAGAGCATTAATCAAACCTAACCTACAAATTTTGGGTTCACACAACTGTAGTTAGTGGACGGTTCTTTTTCATGCCATAAATCTATGATATGAGACCGCCGCGCCGGCTTTATTTCCCCCCTAAAGGAAGGAATACTGAGGGTTTTTAACGCTCTTAAAAATACGACGACTTCGGCCAGGTTTGAACCCGCGAACTTGGGCATAGAAGCTCAGCATGCTACCAACTACTCCACCGAAGCAGCCATTTTGTAATAATAATAATACTACTAATAATAATAATGTTCTTCCTTCAGGATTGGACAGTTTGGCTAACACAGAAAGAGCCTCAAAACTTCATAGAGCATTCAGACTAACATGGGATCACTATAATAAAAGAGTAATGTCACATAATGCAAAACTGAAACACTACAAAACAGCTGTACTACCGGAAGCTCTATATGCTTCAGAAACCATAGCTTTAGGAGGTCATTCTAAAATTGCAAATATAGAAAAGCAAGAACGTAAAATTCTTAGAAAAATATTCGGCCCCACACAAGAAAACGGAATTTGGATTAAAAGACGAAATTCAGATCTATACCGTCACACGGATAGTTTCAGCAACACTGTACGAAGAAGACGTTTAACATTTTATGGACACCTCTTCAGGATGGACGATTATAGACTTACCAAAAGGTTATTCAATGTAATAAATTCTCAGAAGTCAAGGATAGCCTGGCTGGATGAATCAAGAGAGGACCAGCAAGAGTTGAACATCGGAGAAAATATTCTGAGAAACCGCAAAGTCTTCAGGACCGCAGTAACAAAGCACAAGTTTAGGGTGAAAACTAGTGGCAGGACTGGAACCAAGTGGACAGAAGAACGGAAGAAGCAGCTCAGTGACTTCATGAAGAGATTTTGGGAAGATAGGAAGGCGAATATCATCAAGCCGAAAAACAAGTTCAAGCGCGCTCTATAATGGGCAAAACGCAAAAATAATAATAATAATAATAATAATGTAATTGGCTTTAGGTCCCTTTTAACTACTGCGGCTATTAGAGACGCCGGGATATCGGAATTTTGCCCCGAAGGGAATCATTAACGTGCCAGCAAATCTACTAACACGGCTCCCTCGCATTTGCGCACCCTCAATTGCCAAATGATAGCCAGGATTTGATCCTGCAGCCTTGGGCACGCCAGGCGAGAAAGTTACCCTTGCGCCACGCGGTACTATTTTGTTAACTGTAACTTATTCTACCCGACATCTACCGATATCTTGGATCGTTAACGTTCATAGGAATATCACGTTTTAAGAAGAAGTCATAAAGTTAACCCTGCACTGGCGACTAGTCTCAGAGACCCATGCCACATGCTGAGGGAATGGCTGGGGTTATGTACTTTCCTCTCTACTTATCCAAATAAATTGGTTCCCGCGTTCCGTGGTCATTTGTAGAACCAGAAATAATAACCACTTGGGCCTGTTAGACTACTATAGGCTCCAGTGCTCGTGCAACCACATTTTTATTTAAAAAAAACAACGTGCAAAACAAAAGAGTGGCTGATGAAGACCTTAATGAAAGATTGAAACATGTAGGCTACCATCTTCTTCCTTCTTCGAATTTGGCCTACTGTGGACCACGGGAAACAATTGATTTGCTGGTCAGTTCCATTTTCTTCACCCAGAATTTCTTCATCCTTCCGCGGTTGTACCTCCTCCTTGCCTCTGACCAGGTGTTCTTGGTCGTTCTACTGCAGGCTGTTCCAGCCGAGCAGCTCGATCGTGAGCAGCAGAGTACTCGCCGCCTTTCGTGAGTAAACCTGCAACATGCAATACAGCTCTGCTGTGGGGGGCTGCCGTCACTTCGCGGTGGATACATCAAGACTGGCAGGAACGCACAGACTTGTGCTATGACCTTCGCCCAGTGACGTATTGGCTCTCCCCCCCCCCCCCCCCCCCCCCCAGTCCCTCTCCAACCATGCTCCGAGCATCACTGCTGAGTACTCGCGTGTACGCATACTCAAACTCATGGATTTGGAACAGCCTGTTCTACTGGATCTTTCCTTGAACCCCTTGAAGTTATCAATTTTAGCTCGAAACACAGCCCTATTCCAGTAGTCTTTAGGATGTACGCCAACTTCCTCCATGTCTTTTCTCGTTTCTTCTACCCACATTGTAGTCGTCTTTAGCTTGGTGATGTAATTAAAGATTATTTTCGTTACTCGATACTCATCCATTCTCATGAGGTGCCCATAAAACGTCAGTCCCCTCTTACGCATGGTGTCCGTGATCTTCTCTGCCTGTCAATTTATAATTTCTCCTCTTTCTCCACGTACCATCGTTTCGTTTTTCAGGCCCTAGTATCTTTCAAAAGATTTCTCTCTCCTTCTTCCCTAATTCGTAACAACTATTGAATAGATATTTTAAATTGTGTGTTGAAAAGCGTTATATTTTAAAATTTATCTATCAAGGAACTTCCCTGAAAAAAAATTCAAAACAATTAGTTTCCGTAAATAGTTCCAGTGAGAATGGTAAGTTAAAATTTGAAAATTAACATGGACAGCCTAGAAAATTCGGCTCTCCTTAAGGCCACGGCCGCGTTCTTCCCAATCATTTCCCCGATTTACAATTGCACACACTAGTACAGCACAGTTTATCAAAGTCCACACGCACCCAAATACACGGGGCTATATGACCATGCTGTTTTAGTCGCTAAAATAAACAACAACAACAGTAGTGTGTTTAACTGAAATTATTAGGGTTGGGAATAGGGTAGAGTCTCGTTTACCTGGACGGAATGTGGAAAAAGCGGGGAATCACAGCGCCGAGTTTCGAACCTCTAATCTTCGGATTGGCTACAGCTCCCCATCGCATTGTGGTCGTGGTGAGTGATTTAAAGCGCACGGCTACGCCGCAGGGTGAGGTTGATTGTCGTTGGCTGATTGAGGGGCTTTGCGACATCGTGGTCCTGCAGCCCCGTGTACTTGGGTGTGTGTGTTATTTTGTCCGATAACGTGTGTTATTGTAATGGATGTATTAGCGTGTGTATTTGAGGATTGGGAAGGAGGCGGCGGTGGCCTTACGTTAGGTAGCATCCCGGCATTTTCCCGGAGTAGAAGTGGGGAAACCACGGAATACCACTTCCAAAATGGCTGAGATGAGAGTCGAATCTCACCTCCTCTAAGTTCTGCCTCACGAGACAGAATTACATAGCCGGGAATCGAACCCAGATCTCCGGGGCGACTGACAACAATGCTATCAGCTACACCACGAGGTAGTTGAGATGAAAAGCAAGCATTTAATGCGCACGGCTACGCCACAGGATGAGGTTGATTGTTGTTGATTGAGGGGCTTTGCGAAATTGTGGTCTCGTAGTCCCGTGTACTTGGCTGTGGGTAATGTGTCTAATAACCTGTGTTATTTTAATGGCTGTATTAGCGTGTGTATTTGAGGATTGGGAAGGAGGCGGCGGTGGCCTTAAGGTAAGAATCAACCCGACATTTGCCTGGAGTAGAAGTGGTAAACCTCGGAAAATCACTTCCAAGATGGCTGAGATTGTAATCGAACCCTTCTCATCTCAGTTTTTCCTCACGAGGCTGAGTGTATCCCTTTCCAACCCTCAGAATAGGATTTGATTTCTTGGCAGAGCAGGGAATCGATCCCAGACCACCGGGGCGACAGTTAACAATGCTAGCCGCTACACCACGAGGTGGTCAGAGATGAAAAGCAAGTATGCAGTTATATAATGAGCCACGGGACCTCGTATTTACATGTAATCTGAACCACCGGACGAACTCAAATCTCATGTGTAAACCAGAGGGTAGGGGAGTGCCATCGCGCGCCACAATACGACACTGTACAGCTTTATGTTAATGTTTTAAAGGCAGGAAAACACATTTCACATAGCCTGTTGACCTACATTGGGTTTGTTAAGCCAACTCCAGACTCCATGCATACTTACAGGATTATGTCTGCTGGCGTCCTACCAAGGCTTTTTAATAATATGGAACAGAACTGAGGCAAGCGTAACAAATAAAGACTAACACATTGTGGAAGTAGAGGTCATTTCACTTTCTAATTGAACATTCAGTTCATTAAAGAGGTTAAATGGCTGTCACCTATTTGATGAACTCATAATTACATGTTCAATGCTCAGAATTCAAAATCGTTTTCGAAAACTGCAGTTCGGAAAAAGTTAATTTAGCCGGTTGCGGACACTCACTGCAAAATATGGTGGAGCACCATCTTGGCGTAGTTGGCAGCATGCTGATCTTCTATGCCTAAGGTCGCGGGTTCAAACCCGGCCGAAGTCGTCGGATTTTTAAAGAGCGAACACAGCTGCCATTGTTTCCAATTTACTATAGGAGAAGAAGTATGTACGTATTGAAGTCGTCAAATCATAAAAAATGACATAATATTCTCCCTATGTCACCAGTCAACCATTCAGCTAGCGCAAGTCTGCGGCGAAGATTCAGAAAATCTTCTGTCGGTCGCATGTGTATCAGATTGATACAAGCGCGCGTTTTTCTCGTGTAATTGTTGTGCTAGTCCTTAACAGTACCTTCCTGTTTCCCCCTCCGTTTCCAGCTATAGTGCGTCTCTACCTTAAATGACAGTACGCATTAAATGGGGCGCGCTGATGCCAGATCTACTGCATATACAAAGTTCTGCAAGGGCGGGCACATGATGTAATATAACTCGTATACAGGCGTGCTTTTACGCAAAACTCGGGAAATTTCCAAAATATTCGTTTGTTGTATATAACTGTAGCTCATACCTACAATATTTAGATATGATACGCCGAACCTCAGAGCGCGAGTTTAATGCACACATTATAACAATTTATATTTTTCAATTATTCATGAATATGATAATACTATAATATGTTATTCCCGGGATGAACAAAGGCAAGCCACCGAAACCACTTAGAGGATGGCTGAGGTAGGAATCGAACCCGCCTCTTCTCAGTTTTGTCTCATGAAGTTGAGTACATCCCGTTCCAGCCCTCAGACCAGAATTAAATTTATTGGCGGAGCCGGGATTCAAACCTGGGCCTCCACGGTGACAGCACGGTGACAACCAGGAATGCTAGCCACTACGGTACGCAACGAGGCGGACAATTTATAAAGAACACAAGACCACTTCATTTCACAGTTTAACTTCACACCATCAGTCGGGGAGATACTGGCGCCGGAGTAAACAAACTTACGCAGCGTCAGCGCTGGGCGGGAGGAATAAGTGCGATAACTTATGAATGCTATCTGGTATCGAGCTCGGGTTTGTTTTAAAAACTTTTTCACATATTAATGAACATTTCTTCTCGCTTAGTCACCAACGTAAAGTCAATAGCAAAAAAGTTTGTCGCTACGTGACTTTCCTGTGATACCATCTCAGATTTTTCAAGTAACATTTAAGAAAAAAAAATCATAACTTTCTTACTATGAAAATAATTACTGCCCTGAGAAATAGAGTATCTTCTACCAACATCAGGCAATCTAAAAACAAATTCTTGATCTGTTGCGATCATTAGTTCATTATCTAAGGCGTGTTAAGTTTTATATCTGCAAAAATATAGATTTGCGCTAAAATATCGTAATTGTGAAAATTGGGCCATGTGTTAATTATTTATTGCTTTTATTTTTACATCATCATAAAGAGCGGAAAATTCTCTATAATACCACGCAAACATTTTCTTAGATTTGTCACTTTCAATTATTGGGAAATGGCAACATCGCCGGGGTGGAAGAGGACGAAGCTAATTGCAGGACATAGGAGTGCGAGTGAGAGGCAACTACTACATTTAATTCCATACTGTCTTTTAAGGTTGAGACGCTCTATAGTCACTTCACAGCCTTCGTGCAGTCACACTGTCAGCTACTCAGGGCGTATGTATCAGATTGATACATTGCGACATACGGCGCAAATTATTATTCATGCATCTTTTTCTTGTTTCGTGGATTTTACATCTGCACAGAAGCAAACATATCTGGAAGTTCCTTGGGATATAGAAACTCATCAGAAACTAATTTTAGATGAAGATTTAGTTTGTACTGTAGTTCCTTTTTTTCGTTACTTGTAATTATTTTCACTTGCATTGGATGATGTTTACAAAAGAACTGTATTTTAGAAATAAATAATAAATAAATGATTACACTGGAATATTATGAAAGAAAACAAACAACAATAACAGAAATTACGGTAAAATGCTTGTAGTGGGTTGGGTTCAACTGCCCTACCTATGTATCAGACTGATACACTGCGACCGACGCCGTCACTATTACGGTAAAATGCTTGTAGTGGGTTGGGTTCAACTGCCCTACCTATGTATCAGACTGATACACTGCGACCGACGCCGTCACTATTACGGTAAAATGCTTGTAGTGGGTTGGGTTCAACTGCCCTACCTATGTATCAGACTGATACACTGCGACCGACGCCGTCACTATTACGGTAAAATGCTTGTAGTGGGTTGGGTTCAACTGCCCTACCTATGTATCAGACTGATACACTGCGACCGACGCCGTCACTATTACGGTAAAATGCTTGTAGTGGGTTGGGTTCAACTGCCCTACCTATGTATCAGACTGATACACTGCGACCGACGCCGTCACTATTACGGTAAAATGCTTGTAGTGGGTTGGGTTCAACTGCCCTACCTATGTATCAGACTGATACACTGCGACCGACGCCGTCACTATTACGGTAAAATGCTTGTAGTGGGTTGGGTTCAACTGCCCTACCTATGTATCAGACTGATACACTGCGACCGACGCCGTCACTATTACGGTAAAATGCTTGTAGTGGGTTGGGTTCAACTGCCCTACCTATGTATCAGACTGATACACTGCGACCGACGCCGTCACTATTACGGTAAAATGCTTGTAGTGGGTTGGTTCAACTGCCCTACCTATGTATCAGACTGATACACTGCGACCGACGCCGTCACTATTACGGTAAAATGCTTGTAGTGGGTTGGGTTCAACTGCCCTACCTATGTATCAGACTGATACACTGCGACCGACGCCGTCACTATTACGGTAAAATGCTTGTAGTGGGTTGGGTTCAACTGCCCTACCTATGTATCAGACTGATACACTGCGACCGACGCCGTCACTATTACGGTAAAATGCTTGTAGTGGGTTGGGTTCAACTGCCCTACCTATGTATCAGACTGATACACTGCGACCGACGCCGTCACTATTACGGTAAAATGCTTGTAGTGGGTTGGGTTCAACTGCCCTACCTATGTATCAGACTGATACACTGCGACCGACGCCGTCACTATTACGGTAAAATGCTTGTAGTGGGTTGGGTTCAACTGCCCTACCTATGTATCAGACTGATACACTGCGACCGACGCCGTCACTATTACGGTAAAATGCTTGTAGTGGGTTGGTTCAACTGCCCTACCTATGTATCAGACTGATACACTGCGACCGACGCCGTCACTATTACGGTAAAATGCTTGTAGTGGGTTGGGTTCAACTGCCCTACCTATGTATCAGACTGATACACTGCGACCGACGCCGTCACTATTACGGTAAAATGCTTGTAGTGGGTTGGGTTCAACTGCCCTACCTATGTATCAGACTGATACACTGCGACCGACGCCGTCACTATTACGGTAAAATGCTTGTAGTGGGTTGGGTTCAACTGCCCTACCTATGTATCAGACTGATACACTGCGACCGACGCCGTCACTATTACGGTAAAATGCTTGTAGTGGGTTGGGTTCAACTGCCCTACCTATGTATCAGACTGATACACTGCGACCGACGCCGTCACTATTACGGTAAAATGCTTGTAGTGGGTTGGGTTCAACTGCCCTACCTATGTATCAGACTGATACACTGCGACCGACGCCGTCACTATTACGGTAAAATGCTTGTAGTGGGTTGGGTTCAACTGCCCTACCTATGTATCAGACTGATACACTGCGACCGACGCCGTCACTATTACGGTAAAATGCTTGTAGTGGGTTGGGTTCAACTGCCCTACCTATGTATCAGACTGATACACTGCGACCGACGCCGTCACTATTACGGTAAAATGCTTGTAGTGGGTTGGGTTCAACTGCCCTACCTATGTATCAGACTGATACACTGTGACCGACGCCGTCACTATTACGGTAAAATGCTTGTAGTGGGTTGGGTTCAACTGCCCTACCTATGTATCAGACTGATACACTGCGACCGACGCCGTCACTATTACGGTAAAATGCTTGTAGTGGGTTGGGTTCAACTGCCCTACCTATGTATCAGACTGATACACTGCGACCGACGCCGTCACTATTACGGTAAAATGCTTGTAGTGGGTTGGGTTCAACTGCCCTACCTATGTATCAGACTGATACACTGCGACCGACGCCGTCACTATTACGGTAAAATGCTTGTAGTGGGTTGGGTTCAACTGCCCTACCTATGTATCAGACTGATACACTGCGACCGACGCCGTCACTATTACGGTAAAATGCTTGTAGTGGGTTGGGTTCAACTGCCCTACCTATGTATCAGACTGATACACTGCGACCGACGCCGTCACTATTACGGTAAAATGCTTGTAGTGGGTTGGGTTCAACTGCCCTACCTATGTATCAGACTGATACACTGCGACCGACGCCGTCACTATTACGGTAAAATGCTTGTAGTGGGTTGGGTTCAACTGCCCTACCTATGTATCAGACTGATACACTGCGACCGACGCCGTCACTATTACGGTAAAATGCTTGTAGTGGGTTGGGTTCAACTGCCCTACCTATGTATCAGACTGATACACTGCGACCGACGCCGTCACTATTACGGTAAAATGCTTGTAGTGGGTTGGGTTCAACTGCCCTACCTATGTATCAGACTGATACACTGCGACCGACGCCGTCACTATTACGGTAAAATGCTTGTAGTGGGTTGGGTTCAACTGCCCTACCTATGTATCAGACTGATACACTGCGACCGACGCCGTCACTATTACGGTAAAATGCTTGTAGTGGGTTGGGTTCAACTGCCCTACCTATGTATCAGACTGATACACTGCGACCGACGCCGTCACTATTACGGTAAAATGCTTGTAGTGGGTTGGTTCAACTGCCCTACCTATGTATCAGACTGATACACTGCGACCGACGCCGTCACTATTACGGTAAAATGCTTGTAGTGGGTTGGGTTCAACTGCCCTACCTATGTATCAGACTGATACACTGCGACCGACGCCGTCACTATTACGGTAAAATGCTTGTAGTGGGTTGGTTCAACTGCCCTACCTATGTATCAGACTGATACACTGCGACCGACGCCGTCACTATTACGGTAAAATGCTTGTAGTGGGTTGGGTTCAACTGCCCTACCTATGTATCAGACTGATACACTGCGACCGACGCCGTCACTATTACGGTAAAATGCTTGTAGTGGGTTGGGTTCAACTGCCCTACCTATGTATCAGACTGATACACTGCGACCGACGCCGTCACTATTACGGTAAAATGCTTGTAGTGGGTTGGGTTCAACTGCCCTACCTATGTATCAGACTGATACACTGCGACCGACGCCGTCACTATTACGGTAAAATGCTTGTAGTGGGTTGGGTTCAACTGCCCTACCTATGTATCAGACTGATACACTGCGACCGACGCCGTCACTATTACGGTAAAATGCTTGTAGTGGGTTGGGTTCAACTGCCCTACCTATGTATCAGACTGATACACTGCGACCGACGCCGTCACTATTACGGTAAAATGCTTGTAGTGGGTTGGGTTCAACTGCCCTACCTATGTATCAGACTGATACACTGCGACCGACGCCGTCACTATTACGGTAAAATGCTTGTAGTGGGTTGGGTTCAACTGCCCTACCTATGTATCAGACTGATACACTGTGACCGACGCCGTCACTATTACGGTAAAATGCTTGTAGTGGGTTGGGTTCAACTGCCCTACCTATGTATCAGACTGATACACTGCGACCGACGCCGTCACTATTACGGTAAAATGCTTGTAGTGGGTTGGGTTCAACTGCCCTACCTATGTATCAGACTGATACACTGCGACCGACGCCGTCACTATTACGGTAAAATGCTTGTAGTGGGTTGGGTTCAACTGCCCTACCTATGTATCAGACTGATACACTGCGACCGACGCCGTCACTATTACGGTAAAATGCTTGTAGTGGGTTGGGTTCAACTGCCCTACCTATGTATCAGACTGATACACTGCGACCGACGCCGTCACTATTACGGTAAAATGCTTGTAGTGGGTTGGGTTCAACTGCCCTACCTATGTATCAGACTGATACACTGCGACCGACGCCGTCACTATTACGGTAAAATGCTTGTAGTGGGTTGGGTTCAACTGCCCTACCTATGTATCAGACTGATACACTGCGACCGACGCCGTCACTATTACGGTAAAATGCTTGTAGTGGGTTGGGTTCAACTGCCCTACCTATGTATCAGACTGATACACTGCGACCGACGCCGTCACTATTACGGTAAAATGCTTGTAGTGGGTTGGGTTCAACTGCCCTACCTATGTATCAGACTGATACACTGCGACCGACGCCGTCACTATTACGGTAAAATGCTTGTAGTGGGTTGGGTTCAACTGCCCTACCTATGTATCAGACTGATACACTGCGACCGACGCCGTCACTATTACGGTAAAATGCTTGTAGTGGGTTGGGTTCAACTGCCCTACCTATGTATCAGACTGATACACTGCGACCGACGCCGTCACTATTACGGTAAAATGCTTGTAGTGGGTTGGGTTCAACTGCCCTACCTATGTATCAGACTGATACACTGCGACCGACGCCGTCACTATTACGGTAAAATGCTTGTAGTGGGTTGGGTTCAACTGCCCTACCTATGTATCAGACTGATACACTGCGACCGACGCCGTCACTATTACGGTAAAATGCTTGTAGTGGGTTGGGTTCAACTGCCCTACCTATGTATCAGACTGATACACTGCGACCGACGCCGTCACTATTACGGTAAAATGCTTGTAGTGGGTTGGGTTCAACTGCCCTACCTATGTATCAGACTGATACACTGCGACCGACGCCGTCACTATTACGGTAAAATGCTTGTAGTGGGTTGGGTTCAACTGCCCTACCTATGTATCAGACTGATACACTGCGACCGACGCCGTCACTATTACGGTAAAATGCTTGTAGTGGGTTGGGTTCAACTGCCCTACCTATGTATCAGACTGATACACTGTGACCGACGCCGTCACTATTACGGTAAAATGCTTGTAGTGGGTTGGGTTCAACTGCCCTACCTATGTATCAGACTGATACACTGTGACCGACGCCGTCACTATTACGGTAAAATGCTTGTAGTGGGTTGGGTTCAACTGCCCTACCTATGTATCAGACTGATACACTGCGACCGACGCCGTCACTATTACGGTAAAATGCTTGTAGTGGGTTGGGTTCAACTGCCCTACCTATGTATCAGACTGATACACTGCGACCGACGCCGTCACTATTACGGTAAAATGCTTGTAGTGGGTTGGGTTCAACTGCCCTACCTATGTATCAGACTGATACACTGTGACCGACGCCGTCACTATTACGGTAAAATGCTTGTAGTGGGTTGGGTTCAACTGCCCTACCTATGTATCAGACTGATACACTGCGACCGACGCCGTCACTATTACGGTAAAATGCTTGTAGTGGGTTGGGTTCAACTGCCCTACCTATGTATCAGACTGATACACTGCGACCGACGCCGTCACTATTACGGTAAAATGCTTGTAGTGGGTTGGGTTCAACTGCCCTACCTATGTATCAGACTGATACACTGCGACCGACGCCGTCACTATTACGGTAAAATGCTTGTAGTGGGTTGGGTTCAACTGCCCTACCTATGTATCAGACTGATACACTGTGACCGACGCCGTCACTATTTTTTTCCACAAAATGTGTAATGATAAAGGGAATTTGTATTAAGCAAGAGCAAAATTACAGCTAGTATCAATATGTGGTAAGTACCTGAAAAGAAACATGATATGCTACATATCCAGGTCTGGCTGCGTGGCTCAGGGGTAACGTTCTCGCTTGCTGAGCCCAAGGTTGCAGGTTCGAAACCTGGCGCCGTCAGCTGGCATTTGAGGGTGCGCAAATGCGAGGGAGCCGTGTCAGTACATTTACTGACACGTTAAAGATCCCCTTCGGGGCAAAATTCCGGCACCCTGGCGTCTCTAAAAGCCAGTGTAGTTAAAAGGGACGTAACACCCATAACATTATTATTATTATTATTATTATATATCCAGAACAGCTGCCACAAAGTGATTGTACTTAAGCCGTAGCTGGATGTCTTGTTTGAATGTAACATTATGATACATTGCGACCGCTTCGTGAAACATTAACGTTGCGACCGACGGAAGGTTTAGGGTGCGGTAGACTTATCGAATGTGACGTTCAGCTGAAGTGATTTAAAACAGATAAATATTGATCTTATACGACTTAAAACATAGAATCCCAATGAGAAAATAGATAATAATAAAAATCTGATAGGGTGTAAAATCTATAGGCTTCGCAGCTAGGCGTACTGCTCGGGTCTAAGATGCGTGGACCTGAGAGGAATGTGGTGACGAGTGATGAGGTTCCTCGGTCCTTGCGTAGTAACAGAAGCAAATACATTGGTCGGTGACTCAGTCACTCATTTCCAACGCCACACTGGTTTCAGAAAAGACCCATGTTAGCAGTATTGGAATAGACGAGTAAGTCAGGTAACGCGGCGGGCTGTCGACAGGCTTCTCAATTCTCGCCTGCTCCTACCCTGCCTCTGCCCTTCATCCCGCAAGTTCACAGAGCTTGGAACCGAGCAGTAGCTAGCTCATATAATACGCCACTGCTCTGTAATCATCAACCTTGTTACATAAAGAAGGAACCCAAATTCTTTAAATCAATTTAAAGAAAAATTAGCCACGTCTGTAGATAATTTTGTTATCGAAATTTAAATTTACTAGCATTACTCGTCGAGGCTTCGCCCGCGAATATTCTAGTGGTAAAGAGTACACTTAGCAAAATCTCAATCATGAATTCTATGTCTGATTTATCCTTGGTATTAATAATCAGACTTAATCAATTCAGCTACTGGTGCAGTGGTTAGGGGTTTGTCATTCCTTCATAGGTATATCAGAGCGAAGTTAGTTTTCTGGGAATATCACAGTCACTGTTAATTTAAGGGCCTTTTAAATGTGGTGTTCGGAGACCCTTTATAGTCGGGTGAAAAAGACCTTTCGTACCACACTCACACGTGAAAATTGCGTGAAAAAATTCAAGAGTGCCCCTTGACCCCCTTAAGCGCATTATACTGTATGTATTGATGGATTTTACAGCTTAATTTGGTTCAGTGATAACCTTATAACCGTATGGAAACTTTCACAGAAATGTAACAATTGGAATTGCATTGCGTCTTACAGAAATAGATGGACCTGTGAGATTCTGTTACCATGGTTACCGTGTTGCATTCTTTCATTATTTCATTGTAAATATACATCATGTTTTAAGGTATTTATTTAATTGTGAGGCATTTAAAGAGTAAGTGAGTGCGTTTCGCTTACGCATTGGGTTATGCTGAACCTGTAGGTACCCCATATGTGTAGGTTGGTGTCAATGGGACCTTATTTTCGGTACTAAACTGGAATGGGATCTTAGCAGAATAATATAGGGAGGGATTAATCCCATGTACATTTTTTTTCAGGATTAGGGAATGACCCATTACAATTGGGTATCTTATGAACAACTTCCCCTTGCTAAATAAATTCTATTATTCACATTATTCCTGTTACATACTGGATAGTAATTTGTCAGCTTTTGATGGCACATACATCTCCAGGGTGGTGAGAATAGGTGAACCATCACTCAATCTGGTGGATTAAAGCTGAGCGATGATTATGAACAATAACTGATCAGCGATAATTACACACACGTGTAAGCAACCAGATGGTAACTAAAATAAACCATCAATTCATCAGAATATTTTGAATTACATTTTACACTGTCCAGTAATGACCGTTCTCATTAACATGCCATGTTATTCTTTTTGATTAATTAGGACTTAACTCATTACCAATATTTCAATTATTTAAAACATGAACCGTGGAAAAAAACACACACCCCGCCATGTTAGTCTAATTATATAGTAACCAAAAGCAGTGTGCCATTAATTCTAGAGCAAGTGCTCATTTGCGGCGATGTAACATTTTGTTAAGAGAATATAGAAAGATCCAGACCAACAAACAACTACCTATCCATGGAGACATTATCGTGTCGAATTACTAACCCCAAGCTTGCAGGTTCACTCCTGGTCGTGGTAAGTGATCTTTGAAAGGCGGCAAAAATTACGACACGCATGCCATACGATGTTGACATGTTGAAGAACCAATTTGAATTCAGTAGGCCGTGTTCATAATGGCAACATTACTGTAATCTTGGGATTTTCCACCAACACAAAGTTCCCCATTTCTCTACTAGAAAGCGCTATAGTGTCAAGGAACTTAGATATCTAACCTCCTTGACTTTCATAGTGCTTCAAGGAACAACAAAATTCGACATGCAAGCTACCCTCTGGGTGTCAAATAACAAAGCTTGCACCCGGCACCCGAGGGCATACGATATTATTATTATTATTATTATTATTATTATTATTATTATTATTATTATTGCACATAAAGGAAATATATTTTTATGAGAATAGTTGAGAAAACCTTTAAAAAATCTCTGCTCTAGTCTGTTTTTGCCCAAATCTTAGTTGAATATAAAAAATAGAACTATTTTAATCCTCAATTTCGATTATCTATTATATAAATCCTCACAAAGTACAAATCATTATTGAATGCCAAACATTCCAGGTAATTAATTATGTTGAAAAAGCATTGTATAAGCATTGAACTTGTCTTATTTTTGTAGAATCTCCAATATTTCACACTCGTATATAACCCGACCTGTCTGCTTTTTGGAGACAGCAATAATATCTGTATGTAGAGCGGGCCTTGAAGAGGAAGAATATGTATTTATCTCAAAAATTCAATTTTTTTACTTGTCTGGTTTTTAAATGAACCCTTCAATTGAATACTGCACACTCTAGAAATATTATAACACACTACAACAATTAGTGTAAAATGCAGACATGTCTTGTTGTAGTATCAGAATAAGTCCCAGACCGAGAGCTTTTAATGTTCCTTTGCGCCGTAATCTTTGCTTTCCCTCGTTTTATGACTCGATGTGTTTTGTTCTCGCTTCTCATTTTGTAGCGTTTTATGTAGCACGAACACAAGGGGGCGTTGTCCACCGAGTGATAAAAGATACATTAACGTTAAAGGGGAAGAGAATAAAGTGTCTTAGCGTCTGTAACGCACCAAGCGCTGTTACAATCTTCTGGATGATTCCATTACTAAACAGGGAATGGTGGAAACCAAATAAAAAATCGAAACTGTTCAATATTATACGGGAAATGAGCGATAAAAGATTAAAAGAAGAAAAGCAAAAATATGTTGTTGTTGATTCATGTAAGGGCGTTGCGACATCGTTGTTATGTTGCCCCATGTACTTGGGTATGTGTGGAATTTGTCTGATTACCTGAATCATTGTATTGGCTGTAGTGTGGTGTGTATTTGTAATTAAGGATGGAATTTGCCAGAAGACGACTCCGTCATTATGTTATGAACCATCCCAGTATTGAGCATGAAGATGAATGCGAGGAGAACAGCAAGTGTACGGAAGATGGAGTACATAACTGAGTTTGAGTTATCTTGCAACATATCAGAACCAGTGATAGTAAGCATAATTATGGGGACATATATTAAATATTTGTTAACTTTTATCTGATATTTAGCTACCATTGTTCACTCAATCACATGCTTGCCACGGTGGGTGAGTGGTTATCTTGTCGGACTACCAATCCAAGCCGACAAAAATCATGGCGCGTGTGTCACACATTGATGGCATGTTAAATAACCCATTTGAATTCAGTAGGCCGTGTTCATAATGGCAAAATTAATCTCGGGATTTTCCGCCAACACAAACAGTTCCTCCATTCTCTACTAGAAAGCGCTGTAGTGTCAAGGAGCTTAGATATCTAACCTCCTTGCCTTTCATAGCGTTCAAAGGAACGACAAAATTCGACATGCAAGCTGCCCTCTAGGCGTCAAATAACAAAGCTTGCACCTGGCACCCGAGGCCATACGATATTAGTATTATTATTATTATTAATATTCAATCACATCTTAAAAATGATACAAAATTCAAGTAAACATGTTTAAAGGTATTATCAACTTTTAATCATGCATAGATTTTGTCCAATGATTTATAAGTTACTGTGTTTATTATTATTAATATTATTATTAATAATAATAATATTAATAATAATAATAATTTCACAGCCATGAGAGATCATATTGTTCTTAAATATGACATATTAGATGTAATAAAAAGGGTTAACAATCATATGCGTCACAGCAAAAGTTGCAATTAAGTTGAGAGTATTATACAGTATTCTAAGGAAGTCTACTTCCATAAGAAATGTCTGTTTACTGAGGCAATGTTACAAACGCAGCCAAATTATTAGCAACTTTGTTGTTTTGATTATGGTCACTGATTGTAAAATGTATAACTTTTGAATCATCAATTATGCCAAACATGACTCAAACAATGCCACTGTTCTACGAAAAATAATCAATCTCCTTCCCCAAAATCTCAAACTATTATTAATCAAGTATCACTCACATGACACTGACCAGGAATGAAAAAATCCACAGCCTGCTTCCAGTCGTCCGACCAGGTCAGAGAATGGAATGAATGAAGCCCCCATCTAGCGGCGAGGATATGAACTGTGCCGGCTGCCGAAGCCTGTCGCACTCCCTTGGGGAAATGATTAAATGAATGACAGATGAAATGAAATGATAGTGGAGAGTGTTGCTGGAATGAAATTGTGACAGGGAAAACCGGAGTACCCGGAGAAAAACCTGTCTTCCTCCGCTTTGTCCAGCACAAATCTCACATGGAGTGACCAGGAATAATTAATACAAAATATTTCACTAAATACGTATTTAATTAAGTACTGTAAGTACAATAGGTAACAACAGTCCATATCATCACAATGCCGAGAAATTAGAAGGCAACAATGAGTTACTTCTTGAGTTGATTATTTTGAACACTCACCAACTTTCGTAGTACACCATGTACTAAATCTCCAGTCCCAATTAAGGGAAAATTGAATTGCCTATCTTCACAATTTTAATTTTCTTGGGAACTACGCTAGCACGAAATGACATGGTAGTACCAGTCTACCCAAATCCTTATTGACAGAGCTTAATGAAATAGGAAAAGATACCAAAGTGAATGAAATGTAATATTTGAGTACTCTGTACCGGTTTCGGTTATATTATACCATTCTTCTGCAGACAATATAAGATACGAATGAAGTTGCAAAATTACATCTAATATTATAAAAAGTATGAGTTCATAAAATATTTCCAAAACGTTAACTACCGGTACCGTACCGGTATCTAAAAAGATTAAACATATTCTAAAAATATATATTACCGTAATCAAATATTACTCACATGACTTGATCAGAATTTTTATTTTATTTTTTAGAATATTTTAAATCTTTTTAGATTGATTTTTCATCTAAAAACCGATTCTATTTTCCCTTAAATACTTTTATTATATCAATAGTAATCAAGAAATTGAACCAGACGCAGGGTTTCACTTATAGACGCAGAAAATCGGATATGGAATTATGAATTCGTTTATATACCGGAGTGAAAATGTGTAATCATTTTTATATTTAAAAATTGAAGTTATCTCATATTATTGCAATAATATGACCAACTCTGTACGATACTTATAAATTATATTTGTATGTATCTTATTATTTTGGCTTTAGCCCACATTTATCAGCCGGGCTAAAACTCCCCATCATCCCATAACTTACTCCTGTAAGAGGGAGTGATAAAATCAGCACAAGCTGCGATGACAATAAATCTTATCCCGTCGAGTGCGAATGATGGATAATGCAGTTCATGGTTGACTCTTTCAACAGCTTTGTATAATCTCCACGTTACACGGTGGATAAGCCTGATTAATTGCCTGGACTAGAGATAGAAGACTCAGTTTCCCTCTCATTCTCCCGTTCCTAATTATGCAATTCCCAATTAACCAAATAACCGGTAGACTAGCAGCTACAGTACATGCTAGTCACTGTTCCAAAATGCGCCATTTTAGTGTGGCGGAAGAGCAGCCAGGACTGGGTGTAGTTAGATAAACATACCAACAATATTTTCTTTTTTTTTTCATCTAGGCAATCCATCTCGATCACGTTACATAGTTTCTTGGCAACTAAATAACCAACACATTTCTTGCCCATTCATAACATTACCTCGTAACACTTATTTCCAACGTTTTCATTCCATTATTTCTCTACCTCTCAAATACATACCAAACTACAATACCAGTTATAACCTAACTATTTCAACTTACCTTGTTCCTCATCCACGTAAGTGTTATAATCTTTTTATATCTTCTTCCGTTCGATTTTCTAGTTTTTGTTTCTCATTTCAATTTCTTCTTTTTAGATCTCTTCTATTCCACGCTGTTTTTATAAAGACCTTTTCATGTTTTTCCTAACACATTTTGTAATAGATCTGGTTTTAAAAATTTTAATTTGTGAGCTTTTGGAACAAGAATGTTTTTAGAATCCTCTGTTTTGGCAACATTTTTATAAGTGTATGTTCTTGCAAATTGACATGTCCTACATTACGCTGTGAAAGGTCACAATATGACTGAAACCGATACGGTTTTAATGTAAAACACATATTGACTCATGATTATATAATTGCTATTATTAGGACAGAGTCGCCAAAACTGACCACTGGAGGCTATGGAACTCGCAGTGCCACACGCCTGAACTCAGACAGTGGCTTTCAGGTGGTGCGAGATCTCAATGTGTAGAGATTAAATATAACAAACATTGTTTTTACATTGTATATATACCAGCTGTACTCGGCATGCGTTGCAATGCCAATCAAAGAAAGTGTTGGCGTTGTAATTTTGTTTCTTGAAGTGTTTTTGGATACACAATATTTTTTTCAATTTCCGTAAACTACCTCTAAGCTATCATAAAATGGACTTCCTAATTTAGAAACATTCGTGGGAGCGAGCTCAACAACTCACCAAAGTTTCATCGCAATCTGATGAATGGCATATGAACGCATACGGGATTTTGTTTAATCGATTCGTGCGCTGTCACTCATTTGTAAAGAATCTACTCGTGCGCTACCTGCTATGAAATATATTTACTAAGTATATACAACAACTCATCAGAGTTTCATCGCAATTGCTGAATGGTATATGAACGCACACGGGATTATGTTGAAACACTTCGCGCGTCGTCACTCATTTGTTGCATCCACTCGTGCGCTACCTATTGTGAAATGGATTTACTAAGTCAAAAACTTTCCCTGGCGTGTACAAAATACCTCATCACAGTCTAATCGCAATCGGATGAATGGCATATGAACGCATACGGGATTTTGTTTAAACGATTCGCTCGCCGTCACTCATTTGTTGAATCTACACGTGCACTACCTATTGTAAAATGGATTTACTAAGCCTGAAACCTTCCCTGGAGTGTACACAACAATTCACCAATGTTTCATCACTATCGGACGAATGGTATATGAACGCTTACGGGACTTTGTTGAAATGATTCGCGCATCGTCGCCCATTTCTTGAATCTACTCGTGCGCTACCTATTGTATAATGGATTTACTAAGCCTGAAACCTTCCCTGGTGTGTACACAACATCACACCCAAGTTTCATCGCTGTCGGACTAATGGTATATGAAGGCATACTGGACTTTTTTGAAACGTTTCGCGCATCGTCGCTCATTTGTTAAATCCACTCGTGCGCTACCTATTGTACAATGGATTTACTAAGCCATAAACCTTCCCTGAAGTGCACACAACATCTCGCCCAAGTTTCATCGCTATCGGACGAATGGTATATGAACGCATATGGGACTTTGTTGAAACGCTTCGCACGTCGTCCGTCATTTGTAGAATCTACTCGTGCGCTGCCTATTGTAAAGTAGATTTACTAAGAAAGAAACCTTCCCTGAAGTGTACACAACATCTCACCCAAGTTTCATTGCTATCGGAAGAATGGTAGTCTACATGAATGCATACGGGACTTCTTTGAAACGCTTCGCGTGTCGTCGCTCATTTGTTGAATCTACTTGTGCGCTACCTACTGTGAAATGTATTTACTAAGTTAGAAACCTTCATGTTAGTGTCTACAACATCTCACCCAAGTTTCATTGCTATCGGACGAATGGTATATGACCTTAAACGGGACTTTGTTGAAACTCTTCGCGAGTCGTTGCTCATTTGTTGAATGTACTCGTGCACTGCCTATTGAAAAGTGGATTTACTAAGTCAAAAACCTTCCCTGAAGTGTACAAAACATCTCACCCAAGTTTCATAGCTATCGGACGAATTGTATATGAATGCATCCCCAGCTCACTTATACCCAGAATTAATTTTGACGGGTAAGGTTAAGTAGTAGGCTAATAAGGTAATGATGGGGTTCTATATTTTGCGCTGACAAACTAACGTTACATTTTTGGCGCCCCCCATATGACAGCACCCGGTGCGGTCGCACACCGTTCACACCGCCCTAGGACCGCCCCTGAACCCAGACCATCTCGTGGCCAGAGACCTCAAGGCTAGTTGGTGACGTAGTTTCACCCCCTTCCCTCCCGGAATCACGAATCCAACGACAAAACTTCAAAACACTCTATATTTTACTGCTCGAAGGTAAATTAGTAAGCGTATATACACAACATTGTTGAAGGAAATTTAATACTCTAAAACTTCCTTCTCCACGAGTGTCCTGAAAAAAAAAAAAAAAAAAAAAAAAAGGGATGGCAAAAGGGTTGAAGGGCAAGTTCGACGAGAAACGTGAGGCGCTACAAATATTTCTGCAACTCTTCCATTTTCGCCGGCTTATACAGAGAGTTTAGTTTGTATGTAACGGAGACCCTCGTTTGCCCGCTCGCCCGCGTTGTGCACCTGTCTCCTGTCAGGCACTATGCCGTTATACGGTGCTCGCGCGTCACTGAGTCATTGAGTATAGGAATTTGTACTTAAATTTGTACTTCAATGTGATCCTTCACCAATTTTTTGACGAACTGACTTACGGAGAGCGATTGTCAAATTACTTTCAACACGATTCTGCCACTGCTCACACTGCCGAAGCATCCATGACAGAATTGCGTCGCATTTTCGGTACGAGGATTATAAGTCGAAACGTGTGGCCCCCGCGAAGCCCAGACTTATCACCATGTGACTTTTATTTGTGAGGGACGCTTAGAAATAGAGTGTATGCGAGAAACCCTCACACTATAAATGAGCTTAAAGACTATATTACAGCTGAAATACAGTCAATCGGTGCTGAGGAACTTCAGAGAGTAAATGCCAGTTTCATAAAAAGGTGCCAGCGATGTGTAGCAGTGAATCGCGAACATTTTCAGCACCAGCTGTGAACTAGGTAAGTACAAATTCCTATACTCAATGACGTAGGCGCCGCATAACAGCAAAGTGCGTGGCGGGAGACAGGCTCGCGCCACGGGCGAGCGGGCAAGCGAGGGTCTCCGTTATATACAAACTAAACTCTCTGTATCTCGCAGACGGTAACCCATAGAGGTAAATATGAATTATACTGTTGTGCAGAGAATTTAATAAGTTTTAATTCTGGAAAGTATAATATTTTCTGTGTGACGCAATTTCGTAAAGGTATGCGCCAAAAAACCTTTGAACTTCCCCCACCCCCGCTGCACCAGAAACTGATGGGACTTATTAGGCGTTGCTCAGGTGACCTCCCTTGGCTATATATTCCTGAAACTTTTGGTACCACATGATTTAATCCGATCTAACTGGTACCGGGGGTACTTCAGATTGACATTTTGTTCGGATCATCTAATATCGTTCATGCAAATAACACATAATTTTTACTACCATAGCCATTATAATAACACAATTTATCAAACACAATTTCGCACACACCCAAGTACACGGGGCTGAATGACCACGATGTCCAAGCACCTCAAAATAAAGCAACAACAAAACGAAATATCGTAAATGTCTTGTTACCACCAGGGTTTACTTAATTGTAGCAGTATCTATTGATTTTAAAAAATTCATGACTGTCACCCCTGAGACTCGGGTTCGATGCCAGGTTCTGCCAAGAAATTTAATTCTGGTGTGGGGGCTGGAATGAGGTACACTCAAGCTCGTGGGGGGCAAAACTGAATTGTAAATAGAGGGTTTAAAATATTCACACGAAATAACTTTACGATGAGTCCCTGTACTTTCGGTTTCTACCTCGTATTTGTTGTTTGTATTAATAATTGTACTCCCGTGACGAGTTGACCTACGGGAAACCAATCTGTACCCAGCACAGTAAAACAAATATCAATGTTCGCAATTCTGATGTGTACGACATATTTGCTTTCCGGTCGCAATCAAATGACTTCTGGCCTACGAGTCAAGTTTACACCATTCCGTGTGGTGAACACAGAAAGCAAATTGATTAACGTGTGAGTGTTCTGCCAGAGCTCTCGCAAGTCAAGTCAACGGCACTGCTTTGTTTCATTTAATTCTTCCTTTTATGTTGGACTTGAACAGCGTGGTTCAGCCTCGTATATTTTGGTGTGTGTACCTATGTATGTATGGAAATTGTCTGAAAACCTGTGTTATTGTGATTTCTGTATTTATATATTAGTACATTATGCAACGAGCCTATAATGGCTATAATTAAGACACGAGTATTTTTTATAAAACGAGCGTATGCGAGTTTTATAATTTCCATACGAGTGTCTTAATTACCATTATAGGCGAGTTGCATACGACTGTTTATGTTCGACGATAATTATAACTTTATTATATGTTTTAACATAAATATTCATAAATATCTGTTGAGAGTCAGCTACTGGAATTTTGTGATCGCAGAGCGAGCGTTGGGTGTTATACCTTCGTCTTTCAAGAGCTTTGAACGGCCGACGCATGCGCTCTGTGGGCTCTCAATGCCATATGCAGCCATATGTTTACATCAGCCGTCCCTCAGTAATATTGTCACCGCAGTCATTTGAAGACAATGCTCTGTGTAGAAATTAGTGTTAGTGATTTTAAGGTACTGTGCTATTTCTTGTCTCATATTCGCCAGTTTATTTACGCGAACATATGGACGGTGGGTATTCCATGTCGGTAATTTATTATAGTTCGATGTTGTGTTTATGTCCGACATGTTGGATTTTGAGCGCATGCGCGAAATTATCGTTTCCTAATTGGTCAATGAACGAGCTCTGATTGGCTGGAGAAACTGTATCGTATTGAAAAACGGTGTTATAATGACCATCATTATGATACAGTTTTCAAACACATAATAGTGAGGGTCGAACATAAATATATATATATATTTATTTATTTATTTATTTATTTATTTATTTATTTTGCGTATGGCTTTTAGTGCCGAGTGTCCGAGGACACGTTCAGCTCGGCAGAGACTGTACCTGCTTCAAGCGGACACCCATGGGATGAGCTACAAGTTCCGTTCAATTTCAAGTAGTTCCAACTTTCGCCACGAGATGTCACTGACAGCTAGTGGTGAACGTTTGAACTATGATAGAGCGTTTCAACGAAATCTAACCTAGAAATTTAGCTTCACACAACTTTAGTTAGTGGAGGGATCTTTTACATGGCATAAATCTATGACATGGGACCGTCGGCTTTACTTCCCCTCCCAAGGAAGGCATACTGAAGGATTTTAACGCTCTTAAGAGAATCCGACGATTTCGGCCGGGTCTGAACCCGCGATCTAGGGCACAGAAGTTCAGCATGCTACCAACTACACCAACAAAGTCGCTCTAATCCAGGTGATGATTGGGAAGTAGGTGAATGTGCACTTAAGTTAGGAACCATCCAGACATTTGTCTGGAGTAGAAATGAGAAACCACGGAAAACCACTTCAAGGATGGCTGGACTTTGAAACGAAATCACCTCTTCTCAGTTCTGCCTCGTCAGGCTGAATGTACCACGCTCCAGCCCTCAGACCAAAATTAAATTGCTTGGCAGAGCTGGGAATTGAACCCGGACCTCCGGGGCGACAGCTAAGAATGCTAACCGCAACGCCAGGAGATGGACATGCGCGTTAGCGAGCGTAGCCACTGATGTCAGTAGTAGTAGTAATTATAATAATAACTACCAACCCACCCCGGCTTCGCCCGGTATCTTTACAGTTTACACAACATAAGCTTAAATGGTGCACGGGCGGCAGGTTATTCTTCGACTCGAATCACTGAAATCGTTACTGCTCGGCTTCCTGTGGTCATTAATGAATGTTGTTCTACAGAAACCTTCCTCGAGAAATCCTTTACAGAATGGTGAAAACCGCATCAATGTCCATCCAGTGGTTTTTGAGATTACCCGTTACATCCAAGAATCGGAAACTTTGTTTTATACTATGTGGAAATGATAATAATAATAATAACAATAATTTATTAGCGGCTTCGGTGGCGTAGTTGGTAGCATACTGAACTGCTGTGCCCAAGATATTGGATTCAAACCCGGCCGAAGTCGTCGGATTTTTTAAGCGCGTTAAAATCCTTCAGTATGCCTTCCTTCGGAGGGGAAGTAAAGTCGGCGGGCCCATGTCATAGATTTATGGCATGTAAAATATTCTTCCACTAACTAAACTTGTGTGAAGCAAAATTTCTAGGTTAGATTTCGTTTAAACGCTCTATCATAGTTCCAACGTTCACCAATAGGTGTCACTGACATCTGGCAGTGAAAGTTGGAACTACCTGAAATTGAACGGAACTTGTAGCTCACCCCATGGGTGTCCGCTTGAAGCAGCTACAGCCTCTGGAGAGCCGAACATGTCCTCGGACACTCCCGGCACTAAAAGCCATACGCTAAATAAATAAATAAATAAATAAATAAATAAATAAATAAATAATAAATAATTTATTATTATTGATGTAGGTTTATTACACCCTGGCTGACTGTGGCTAGGCGGTAACGTTGCCGCCTGCTATGCTCAAGTTTGCCGGATCGAATCCTGGCGCCACCAGTTGGCATTTGAGGGTGGGCAAATGTGAGGGAGCCGTGTAAGTAGATTTACTGGCTCGTTAAATCTTTCATTCTGGGCAAAATTCTAGCATTCCGGCGTCCCTAAACGCCGCCGTTGTTAAACGGGACGTAAAACCAATAACATTATTTAATATTATTTTATTACACCCAATAATAACTAAAAGTATCTACGCGATAATACCACCAGTGCCCCCCACACTGGAGTTAAGACTTGGCAAGCCTCCGTGCGGAGAAAGCTTTTCTGCTGTCAGCGAGATTTTAAACCAGGCAGCCCGGAGAAAGACAAGCAGCTTATCCATTGTGTGGCCACGTTCTTAAAAATAAAAATAAATAACGCCGCGCTCTAGAGGGAACGTGCCTGAAAGATGGACCCAATTTAAACCAATGAGGTGGCTAGATTCCAGCGCTAATGATGACAGGCAATTTTTCTCGCTTCCAACACCCTAGAGACCTCTCTACCGTATCGACTCGTTCAGCGTTCTAAAGCTCCGCTGACGGGCAGAATTTCTCCGATTCCAATGAAAAATTGATCATTTACCATTAGAGCGGTATGGACTCCGTCTTGAGGAAAGAATTCATGATGAAAATCAATAAATCTACAACAAAAATATTGGAATGCAGCCAAAATAAATCTGGAACCTCTATGGACATCAAATTGGCAGGTGAAAAGCTAAAGGAAGTAGGAGACTTGTGTTACTTAGGAAGCAAAATAATCAGTGATTGACGAAGCAAAGAGGATATAAAAGTAGGTTAGCGCAAGCAAGGAAAGCATTTCTACAGAAAGGAATCTGTTGACATCGAATATAGATTAAGGTATTAGGAAGTCATTTTTGAAAGCCTTTGTCTGGAGCGTGGCACTATATGGAAGTGAACTTGGACTATTGGTGCAGCAGAAAAGAGGAGAATTGAATTGCTTGAAATGTGGTGTTACAGGAGAATGATGAAGATCAGATGGGTAGACAGGGTAACAAATGAAGAGGTATTAATATGAGTGGGAGAGGAGAAATGTTTCCGGCGACTGCTAATGAAGAGAAGAGATAGATTGGTAGGGCACATACTAAGACAGCCAGGAATTGCAGGCTTAGTTAAGGAAGCAAGGGTTGAGGACAAGAACTGTAGGGGTAGACCAAGGTTAGAATATGTTAAACAGATTGCCTGGGATGTAGGGTGTGGTAACTATGTAGAGATGAAACGATTAGCTCAGGACAGGGAGCCATGGAGGGCTGCATCAAACCAGTCAAAAGAATGAAGACTCAAACACCAATCATTAGAGAATGGCCCAGTAGGGTCACATTCGCACACCACCATGAAGCGCACAAGGCATTGGAAAAGATCTGAGACACGCGAACTAACACCACTGCAGGTACTGTATAGCACAAGGATAACTTGAGCAGGGAGTTGCTCCATTGGAATTGTATTAATTCATTTTAGGGACATCTTGGTCATCATCCCCGTGTAGTTGGGTGTGTTGAATTTGCCTGAATTTCATACTTCTCTCATCATCGTTCTTTTCTTAGTATCACGCCCTAGCCGTTCTTTTCTTGTTCTGGATTTGAACTTGTCCCCACAACTCAATGCAATAATAGCTGACTTTGTGTTTCAACAAAGAAACTGGTTTACAGACCAATCCTCATGCATATTGCGAGCGGTGTAAACACATGCTTACTTTAGCCTACCTCTCTCTTCTGCTTTGATTTAGGGGGCTTGGTTGGTTCTTTAGTTTAGGGGCTGCGATAACGCGGTCATGTAGCCCCGTGTACTTCGTGTGTGTGTATAATCTGTCTGATAACCGCCTCCGAAGCCGCACATTTAGGGGCTCTCGACACTGTGCTTATTTAGTGCCGTATACTTGGGTGTGCTATCTGTCTGATAACCTGTGTAATTTTGATTGCTGTAGTAGTATACGGATTTGTAATTGAGGTTAGGATTCGGGTAGGAGGTAGCCGTGGCCTTAATGTAGGTGCCATCCCAGCATTCGTCTGAAGTAGAAGTGGGAAAATCAGCAAATCCCCTTCAAGGATGGCTGAGGTGCGAATCAAATCAACCTCTCTCAGTTCTGCCTCACGAGGCTGAGTGTAGTCTACCTAGTTCCAGCCCTCAAATGAGAATTGCATTACTTGGCATAGAAGGGAATTAAGCCCGGGTCTCCGCGATGACAACCAAGAATGTTAGCTACTATGGCACGAGGTGAACACTTAGATGAAACAAAATATAAATTCAATACCTGAGTAGAACAATAATAATAATAATAATAATAATAATAATAATAATAATAATAATAACCCCTGGCACTAAAGCCCATGAAGGGCCTAGGCCTACCAAGCGACCGCTGCCCAGCCATTTGGCCTGGAGATATTAGGGTGTTGCATGGTCAGCGTATAGGGTCCCCTTAGCCGTGAAGCTTGGTATTCGTAACCGGGGAGCTTCCTCACTGTCAGACAGCTACTTAATTGTCCTTACGAGGCTGAGTGCACCCCGTTCTAGCCCTCACGTCAGTTTCTAAAGTTCCTGACGGAGCCGGGAATCGAACCCGGGGCCTCCGGGTGGGAGGCAGTTGCGCTACACCAACTCTACAGGACCGGCTAATAATAATAATAATAATAATAATAATAATAATAATAATAATAATAATAATAATAATAATAATAATAATAATTGGCTCGCAATCCAGAAATATTGGGAATTCATCCTGGTCTACATATCACCATGCAGAAAGCCGTCATCTTGGAGACCTGTTCCATTGTTCGCTCGTTTCTCAATGTGCCACCTTAATAAGGCGGGTTCACACGGAGTCGTGAAGCGGGCGAGATCACTACTGGGCGATCAACCGGTCGTGGACACGACCTCGTGTGAACCAGTGGTAGTGGGAGTAGGGGTCGTGCTCGCCCTCGAAAAGGTGGGGCGTGAAATCTCCGACAGGTTGGAGTGAGCACGACCGCTTCAGTCGTATTCTTTCGCAGCTTCACGTTCTGCCATGGTTGAACAACGAACGAGAAACTTACGACCAGCGAGAACACTTCGTCCGTGTGAACTGAACAAGGTCGTGGGTTCTTAAGTTTAATAAGCAAGTCGTGACGCATGCTCAAAACTAGAGAATTAGCCATACCGTCTTGCAAACTAGCCGACGATATGTTGATATGTCCCACTTATGTGGTGAAATGAATGTGATAACAATAATAATAATATTATTAATAATAATGAAGTCCCCCACTTAGAACAACGCAGTTCTTGGAATAAATCTTGACCTGGATTCACTCAGCTGTAAGATAAGCCTTATATCCGGTGAAAAATTAATGTGCAGATCCTCCCTTTATTTTAGTTAATTAATTTTCTGCTTCATGGGTCATGACGCTAAGAATAATACAAGATTTAATTTAGCTGATCATGAACAAAGGAGCTAGAAGAATATAGCTCTCTTCTTATTCGGCTGACAAACCGAGCAAAGTTCTCCGGAGAGTCGGGAATATTTCATCGCGTAATGTTGACAAATGATGCGCAGCTCCAGTGCTCTTAAGGCTGTTACAGGGACGTAGAAACTACTGTGTAGAACTTACCAGCCAGTCAGTCATCTGTGACGGAACACCCGTCCCATTCCTAGTGGAGCCACGAGTATTTTGTGAAAGTTAAACAATGGACCGTGAAATTAACTTTGTGGTTGATGATTATTGCTAAATATTTCAAACTTGTAGTCTACTCAGGGGAGTCATCCGGACAGATTACCTCGATGTTTATCCCCTTAAGGTAGCAATCTTAGTCGCCATCATATCATGTCCGATGATCCGGATTCCACGTAAAACAAGTAGTTCCGTGAAGAAATATACAGCCAATTTTCGTATATCCTACAAACGTTAATTACCTCTATCAACATACATTTCAGTTTGATTGCTGTAATAGATTCGTAGATATTGAGAACCGTCTAAATATTTCGGATGGTCGCAATGTTGGATTTTTGTATATGTAGGCCATAGAGTTATGTAGTCTACTATTAGATGAAGATTTTCGCGTAGGTTCATTATTCAAACGTTCACTTCGATCGCATGATTAATACACAAGAAATAAAAACTTAATTTTAAAATCGCGAACCATTGAACTAAATTAGATGCCATTGCATTACAATGTCTATAAACATTTTCTGTACCAAATTCCACTACGCTCAGATGGTTAAATTGTTTAAAAAGTCTATTAAAATGTTTCACCTTCACTTGGCCGCCATGTTTGTTTCATATTTTACAGCTTTTTGGAAGACTCATAGCTGAACTTCTAGTAGTACCCTTTATCACCGTTCAAAATTTCAGGGTGATATCAATAATAGTTTCGGAGATATAGAATGCCGGAAAAATATTTCGCACAGCCGCCATGTTGGATTGGTGAGACGTAATAAAATTCGAAGGGCACGATCGGGGTCGGACGTAATAGTACTATGATCTTACCGAGTTTCATTGAAATCGCTCCAGCCGTTTAGAAGGTATACACACACACACACACATACGCACACACACACACGGACAAAAGGTGATCTCATAAGCCTATATTTTTAGCCTACTTTCGATTTTTGCAAAAAATGAAAGTAGACTTATGAGATCAACACAGGGTGAAAAAAGTGTGTCTGTCTGTGTGTGTGTATGTGTGTGTGTGAGTCTGTGTGTGTGTCTGTGTGTGTGTGTGTCTGTGTGTGTGTGAGTGTGTGTACTCTGAATGTCTGCCCCCCCCCCCCCTATCAATTCGAACACGGTGAATGCGAATTGAACGAAATTTGGTACAAGGGTAGCACTAGCAAAGGACACCTCAGTGTCATGTTTTATATCGCCGCCATCTTGACGGAAACGTAATGGCGGCCACACAAATGTTCAAAGCTTAAATCAAATTACGACTAACCTAATCATCCGATCTCTACCAAATTTTGCAACAACATACCTTTATGGGGGGAGCATCCTTTGACCAAACTAATAAGTCATCAGCGTAATAGTTTGCGGATGGCGGCCATCTTTGTGTGAAAATCGATTCCCCCTATTAATTCGAACACGGTGCAAACGAATGGAACGAAATTTGGTACAGAGGTAGTACTAACAAAAGGCACCTCAGTGTCATGTTTTATATCGCCGCCATCTTGACGGAAACGTAATGGCGGCCACACAAATGTTCAAAGCTTAAATCAAATTACGATTAACCTAATCATCCGATCTCTACCAAATTTTGCAACAACATACCTTTATAGAGGAAGCATCCTTTGGCCAAATAACTAGGTCATTAGCCTAATAGTTTGCGGATGGCGGCCATCTTTGTGTGAAAATCAATTCCCCCTATTAATTCAAACACGGTGAAACCAAATGGAACGAAATTTGGTACAGAGGTAGCACTAGCAAAGGGCACCTCAGTGTCATGTTTTATATCGCCGCCATCTTGACAGAAACGTAATGGCGGCCACACGAATGTTCAAAGCTTAAATCAAATTACGATTAACCTAATCATCCGATCTCTACCAAATTTTGCAACAACATACCTTTATAGAGGAAGCATCCTTTGGCCAAATAACTAGGTCATTAGCCTAATAGTTTGCGGATGGCGACCATCTTTGTGTGAAAATCAATTCCCCCTATTAATTCAAACACGGTGAAACCAAATGGAACGAAATTTGGTACAGAGGTAGCACTAGCAAAGGGCACCTCAGTGTCATGTTTTATATCGCCGCCATCTTGACAGAAACGTAATGGCGGCCACACGAATGTTCAAAGCTTAAATCAAATTACGATTAACCTAATCATCCGATCTCTACCAAATTTTGCAACTACATACCTTTATGGAGGGAGCATCCTTTGACCAATCTAATAGGTTATTAGCCTAATAGTTTGCGGGTGGCGGCCATCTTTATGTCAAAATTGATTCCCCCTATTAATTCGAACACGGTGGAACCGAATGGAACGAAATTTGGTACAGAGGTAGCACTAGCAAAGGGCACCTCAGTGTCATGTTTTATATCGCCACCATCTTGACTGAAACGTAATGGCGGCCACACGAATGTTCAAAGCTTAAATAAATTACGATTAACCTAATCATCCGATCTCTACCAAATTTTGCAACTACATACCTTTATGGAGGGAGCATCCTTTGACCAATCTAATAGGTCATTCGCCTAATAGTTTGCGGATGGCGGCCATCTTTGTGTCAAAATCGATTCTCCCTATTAATTCAAACACGGTGAAACCGAATGAAACGAAATTTGGTACAGAGATAGCACTAGCAAAGGTCATCTCAGTGTCATGATTTATATCGCCGCCATATTGACAGAAACGTAATGGCGGCCACACAAATGTTCAAAGCTTAAATCAAATTACGATTAGCCTAATCATCCGATCTCTAGCAAATTTAGCAAAAATATACCTTTATGGAGGGAGCATCCTTTGACCAAACTAATAGGTCATCAGCCTTATATTTTGCGGATGGCGGCCATCTTTGTGTGAAAATCGATTCCCCTTATCAATTCGAACACGGTGAAACCGAATGGAAAGAAATTTGGTACAGAGGTAGCAATAGCAAAGGGCACCTCAGTGTCATGTTTTATATCACCGCTATCTTGACGGAAACGTAATCGCGGCCACCCAAATGTTAAAAGCTAAAATGTAATTACGACCAACCTAATAATCTAGTCTCTACCAAATTTTGCAACACCATATCTTTATGTGGGAAACATATTCAGACCAAACTGCAAGAACATCAGCCCAATAGTTTGCAGATGGTGGCCAAGTATGTGTGCAAATCGATTCCCCCTATCAATTCAAACACGGTGAAACCGAATTGAACGAAATTTGGTACAGAGGTAGCACTAGCAAAGGGCACCTCATATTCATGTTTAATATCCCTATAGCACGTTGTATTTCAACAAGCTACTACAACCAACATTCAATCATACTCCTTGAAAAGAACAAAGAGTTATAACAATACCCATGCATTTAGGAGAAAGTAGGCTATATGTTCTTTACTGAACATCTTGTTTTTTATAAAATGAAAATAGCCTCAAAAAGGAGGTCCAGACGGTTAAGATAGAATATTATTATTATTATTATTATTTCTAAATTCATTTCACCACATAAGTGGGTCATATCAACATATCGTCGGCTTGTTTGCAAGACGGTATGGCTAATTCTCTTAAGGTGGCACATTGAGAAACGAGCGAACAATGGAACAGGTCTCCAAGATGACGGCCTTCTGCATGGTGATATGAAAACCAGGATGTATTCCCAATATTTGTAGATTGCGAGCCAATAATTTGGGGATGATGCCGGTAGAAGAAATTACTATGGGCAGAACCACTACACTTTCCTTTCTCCACTTTTGACGTATTTCCTCAGCCAAAGGCAGATATTTGGTGATCTTATCACAGCAGGTTTGTTGCAGATTATGGGAATTGGGCACTGCAATATCAATTAGGAAGGTTCTCTTCTGCACCTTGTCCACAAGAACGATATCTGGCCGGATTGCTGGTATGGTTTTATCAGTAATAACTGATCGGTCCCATAACAACTTGTGACTGGGATTTTCCAAAACGGCGTCAGGAACATACTGATAGTAAGGCAAACTATTATCAGATAATAAATGCTTTTGAGCAAGGTGTTGGTGCAATATTTTGGCCACTTGGTTGTGCCTATGCATGTAATCAGTACAGGAGATTGCTTGGCAGCCGCCTGTGATATGTTGAATTGTTTCCGGTTCTAGTTGGCATCTTCTGCATTTAATCATCCTGAATATTTGCCTTAACTATATATTTAAGGTAGTTTTTGGTAGCTACAACTTGATCCTGGATTGCAACCATGAATCCTTCAGTCTCAGTGAATAGGTCCGCATGAGTCAACCAGCTGCTCAACGCATCAATGTCGACATGTTTCTGGTTGAGATCATACGGATGACGACCGAGCAGAGCTTTCTGCGTCCACTGCTGAAGCTTGATGGCTGAACATTCCTCATCAGTGGCTAACTGTATATCCCTTACGTGAAGAAGATCCAGCGGTGTGCACTTGTCATCTGCCTTCACAGCGGCTTGATGTATGGGAGAGTCATGTCTTCCCAGAAAATATCTCTGAAGGTTCCTCACTTGCCTTGCATGTAATTGGATAATGTCCGTGAGCCCTCGTCCACCTCTTTGACGCGGGATTGTCAACCGCTCAACAGCTGACTTAGTGTGGAGACATCTGTGTTTTGTTAAGATGGTACGTGTCCTAATTAGGATGTTCTCCAAGTCAGTCTGCGTCCATTTGATAATACCGAAAGTATATGTCAGAGCAGGAATAGCATAGGTATTAATAGCCTTAAAGGTGTTCTTTCCATTCAACTTTGATTTTAAAATCTTCTTAAGGCGTTGATTGTAGATAGCTACGGTTCTATCTTTAATACCTTTATGATCAATTCGATTAGATTGCAGGAGACCAAGATATTTGTAGGTCTCATTACCTTCCATAGGCTTTGTGAAACAACCGTCATCAAGTTGAAATGCTCGGGCCTCTAATTTTCCACGCCGAATGGTGAGGGTGCGACACTTATCTAATCCGAAGGACATTCCAATATCAGAAGAAAATGAAGCAGTAATTGCAATTAGATTGTCGATGTGTTTCTCAGAGGATGCATATAGCTTAATGTCATCCATATACATCAAATGAGACATTTTGTATTTGACTATACCATGGTGCTTAATTGGAAAACCACACTTTGCATTGTTCAGCAATGATGATAGTGGATTGAGCGCCAAACAGAACCATAGAGGGCTCAAGCTGTCACCCTGAAAGATACCTCTTTTGATTTGAATAAATCCCGATTCCATACATGTGTCTCCATTAGACATTAATAAATTGGTCCCCCAATGGGACATCATATGTTGCAGACTTATAATGATGGCAGGATCAACTTTATATATCTTCAGGGTTTGGATTAACCAGGAATGTGGCACGGAATCAAAAGCTTTCTTGTAATCAATAAAGGTCATGTAGAGGTTACGCATCATCTTTCCTGCTTGTTCCATAGTAACTGCATCGATTACAAGTTGCTCTTTGCAACCTTGAGACTTCTTCTTGCACCCCTTTTGCTCTTCAGCCAGGATGTTATTAAGATGTATGTTTTCACAAATCTTACGTGCAATGCAAGATGTAAATATCTTATATAGGGTGCACAGACAGGTGATAAGTCGATATTTGGAAGGATCATTGGTTCTATCACCTTTTGGCAGAAGGTATGTTTTACCTCGCATCAAGTAAGAGGGGATAAGCTGTGGATTTTGGATGAAATCTGTGTAGCAGCGGTCAAGATGCTCATGAGTACAAGTGAAACGTTTGATCCAAAAGTTGTGGAGGTTGTCTGGTCCTACCGCTTTCCAATTTTGGGTCTCCTTAACCACACGGGTCACATCTTCAGTTGATACCGAAGAGTCACTCATCGTGTCAATTTCTGACATTCTCTTCTCCTCCTCCGTAATCCATTTAGCGCTGCTGTTATAATCTCCAGCATTCGACCATAGGGATGACCAGAAATTCTCTACCTCTTCTTTTTGCGGTGAACTGCCCATTTGAGTTCCAGGATCGTCAAGATTCCTATAGAACCGTTTCTCATTGGTAACAAATAGCTGTTCTGTTGCTTTCGTTCGTTCGATTCTTTATATCGACGTAATCTCTGTGCCTTTGCCTCAAGTTGTTACTTTAATGAGTCTAGGATCTCAAGGGGGCTATAGTTCGGAGGATTATACTTTGCATGTTTACTCTTCGTATGGCTCAACATTTTAACACATTGAACAACCTTCTTACTTCTATTGCCTGCAACATACTGATGCATTCTTCCGATATTTACTCTCAGTTCATTAACAGACTTTCGTAAACGTATCTTCCAAGCTGGCATCTTCTTCTGTCGACCTGACGTATGTTTAGGTCGCCATAATCTACCTCCTGTCACTCGTATCACAGCTATCGCTCCAGCATAAATTGCAGTCTGAACATGGTTGAAACAATATGATTTCTGGGACAGATGCTGAGAGAGAATGTCGTTCATTGTTACAACAGCGGTAGCAAGTTTCTTAGAGCAATGTTGGTTCGTGATCAAGGGCCGCTCTATTGGATCAGTCCCTTCAAATTCTATGAGAGCCTTCCCAAATTCATCTTCGAGTTGTTTCCGCACTGGATCTCCGAGTGCTTCCGGCGATATTCTTACATCGTTGTCATCTGAACGATGATCGGTGTGCTTTGTTCATTGACCAAACGTGTACTCTCCTGATCTATGGATTCGTCTACAGAGGTATGAGTATTGTCGGCAGCTACGTCAACCATTAGCAGCTTGAGGTGATGTTCTGGGATAAGTTTCTTCAAAACTATTATTATTATTTCTCGATCTTGGGCAACTTCGGACCACGTATTAATTTATTATTATTATGGCTGGAGGTTGAAAAGGCGCTCAAGAGCATGCAGAAAGGAAAGGCAGTGGGCTTAGACAAAGTGAGTGCGGATATGCTGAAAGCGGCGGGAATTCCAGCAATCCAATGGTTATACAGAATGCTCAACAGGGTATGGGAGGAAAATACTATCCCAGAGGACTGGAAGATGGGCATCATTGTCGCTCTGTTCAAGAAAGGAAGCCGACGTAAATGCACTAACTATCGCGGTATTACACTACTGTCTCATGCCCTGAAAATATTGGAAAACATAATAGAGATATTGTTGAACCAATTTTGGAGGAAGAACAGTATGGTTTCAGACCAGGAAGGTCAACTACAGACCTGATCTTTGCACTTAGGATGCTAATGGAAAAACACAGGGAGAACAAACCTTTATTTCTAATATTTTTGGACCTTGAGAAAGCTTAAGATAGTGTACCTTACCAAGGGAAACGCTTTGGCAATGCATGAAAGAACTTCAAGTGAGAGAGAGCCTCATAGACAAAGTGAAAATGTTGTGCAATGGGAATAGAAGTTGTATTCAAGTAGGACGTGGTTTGTCGGACTGGTTTGAAACAAAGAGAGGAATGCAGCAGGGCAGCTCATTGTCACCGCTTCTATTCATCATTGCGATGGATGTGGTAATGAAATCTATTAAAAGGAAAGAACATGGAGATATTAGAGCCTTCACATTTGCAGATGATGTTGCGATCTGGAGTGAATCAGAGGAGGAACTGGGCGAGAGGCTGCAAAGCTGGAATGAGGAGTGTAAGAAATATGGTTTAAACATCAGCGAGACGAAGACGGTGGCGATGAAAGTGTATGAGGAAGGAGCAGAACCAATAGTCATGCTAAATGAAGCCAATTTGGCCAGCGTTCAAGTTTTCAAGTACTTGGGTAGCAATCTATCAAGTGACAACCTAGCAAAACATGAGGTAAACAATCGAATTAATAAGGCAACACAATTTTACCACCAGGTAAGACACCTGCTGTGGGATGAGCAAATGCCCATGAAAACAAAGATAACATTGTACAAGTCCTATTATACCCTGATTCTTACATACAGTCTCGAAACCACAACACTAACCAATAGAGATAACTCTTAACTCCAGGCAGCCGAAATGAAATTCCTACGTACCATGATTCAGAAGACCAAGAAAGACAAGATCAGGAATGAGAAGAAGTAGGAATAGATGATTCTCTCCTCAATAAGGTCCAGATCTCAAGACTGAAGAGGATCACATGAAGAGGATGCTACCAAACAGAACTGCACGGAAGGAATTTGAGAGAAAAGTAGAAGGAAGACGACTCGTGGGAAGGCCACGGAAGAAGTGGATAGACACAGTCAAGAACGATGTACTGCAGAGAGGTCATGATTGGGACTAGTTGGTGGAGGAGGAGTGGTACAAGGGCAGGGTGAAATGGAGGGGGCTCAAATACCACACCCGGGCAACTGGAGTTAGTTCAGCATGATGATGATGATGATGATGATGATTACGATGATGATGAATGAATGAATGAAAATCCACAGCCTGCTTCCAGTCTCCGACCGGGTCAGGAATGGAATGAATGAAGCCCCCATCTAGCGGCGAGGATATGAACTGTGCCGGCTGCCGAGGCCTGACGCACTCCTCTGGGGCTATGATTCAATGAATGACAGATGAAATGAAATGATAGTGGAGAGTGTTGCTGGAATGAAATGTTGACAGGGAAAACCGGAGTTCCCGGAGAAAAACCTGTCTGCCTCTGTTTTGTCCAGCACAGATCTCACATGGAGTGACCTGGATTTGAACCACGGACCCAGCGGTGAGGGGCCGGCGAGCTGCCGCCTAAGCCACGGAGGCTTCACGATGATGATGATGATGATGATGATGATTATTATTATTATTATAGTTTATTGTTTAACAACATTATCACGGCAAATACCGGCTACATTTTCTGTTACAGCCTGGTTCGGCCTTAGCAAGGAACCATCTGTACTGAGATAATTTCTATTATACTGTTCAGAGACTTCACATCCAGGTCGTGCCCGCAGTCTTCACGAGTCTCCTTCATTTGTAGGATGAGCTAAATTCCCATCTGGATCATCAAGCCTTGCTGAGTATTCGGCCAGTGTATTGTCACCAAGGAACTTCCTAACAATATGGCATGTGTTTAACAGAACTGCCTTCTGAAGTTCAATATATATCTGCGGGTGCAGATTCAATATTGATAGACTACTATGGAGAGTTTTCGGTATAACACCAGTACACGATACAATTATTGGGATGGTAGTCACCGAATCAAGTTTCCACATCTGCTTTACCTCAATTGCCAGCTCTGTGTACTTCGATATTTTAGTAGCAGCTGTTGTTTGGATGTTTTGAGTGTTGGGACATGCGATATCTATCAGTAATGCCTCTTTGTGTACTTTATTGATGACTATGATATCTGGCCGGTTGTTACTGACTGCGACATCTGTCACAACTCCTCTGTCCCAATAGAGCTTGTGTGTGGCATTTTCGAGTACTGCAGATGGTATGTATTTCCAATAGGGGACCGAGCTTTGAAGAAGTTTGTACTTCAATGCCAGTTTCTGGTGGATAATGTAGGCAACTTGGTCGTGTCGATGTTTGTAGTCAGTGTTGGCAAGGTGGGAACAACCTGATATGACGTGTTGAATGGTTTCACTACATTTGCCACAGCGGCGACATTTCTCACTCTCTGTTGCTGGATCTTTTATGATAAATTTCCGATAGCTTCGAGTAGCAACAACTTGGTCTTGGATAGCTACAACAAATCCCTCTGTTTCCAGAAAGAAGACCGAGTGGGTCAGCCATGCGTGCGACGCTTACTTGTCGATGTGAGGCTGGTCCAACTCATGTGGAAACTTCCCATGAAGCGCCTTCTGTTTCCAGTTCCCGATCTTGTGTTCAGTAGTTTTCATTTCTTTTACTGGTGGATCTAAAGATGACAGATGGAGCGGTGTGTAATTATCATCAGCTGAAGATACAGTGTGATGGAGAGGGGATGTTTCTCCTTTGTTGTGGAAAAATGCACGCAGAGTTGTCACTTGTTTTGTATGAAGGTTCATGATGTCTATTAGTCCTCTACCACCTTCAGACCGAGGTAGAGTCAGGCGCTCTGTTGCTGATTTCGGATGGTGCATACGATGGCGTGATAAAAGCACCGATGTTTTTCGTTGCAGATCGTGCAGTTCAGTTTGAGTCCACCTGATTATACCAAAGGAGTATGTAACTACGGGCATTGCAAATGTGTTAACTGCCTTAATGATATGTTTAGCGCTAAGTTTTGAAGAGAGAATACTGCGAAGCCGTGAAGTATACTGCTCAGTTATGTTCTTCTTGATATCACCGTGTCTGAGACGGGTACTCTGGGCGAACCCAAGATATTTGTACAATGCGCCTTCCTCCAACGGCTGAATACTTCTTTGTCCCTCTCCAACAGGTATTCCTTGTGCAGAGTGCGAGCCTCTAATAACAGTCTGTGTTCTGCACTTATCAAAACCAAACTGCATATGGATATCTGAAGAAAAGCTCTGAGTGATAGAGATAAGATATTGTAGGTGCACTTTAGTTGATGCATACAGTTTAATGTCATCCATGTAAAGAAGATGGTTCATCCTGTACGCTTCACCATGATTACCCTTAATACTAAATCCGTAGTTGCTACTGTTCAGGATTTGCGAGAGAGGATTCAATGCCAGACAAAACCAGAGTGGGCTTAGCGAGTCTCCTTGGAAAATTCCTCGGCGAATCGGTATTAATGAAGATGTTAAACGAGTGCCACCCACTGTAAGTTGGAGGGCAGTGCTCCATGAAACCATTGCGCACTTCAGGAAGTTTACTATAATAGGGTTGACCTTGTAAATCTCCAAGCTCTGTATAAGCCATGTATGAGGCACGGAATCGAAAGCTTTTTGGTAATCAATGAAGCAGGCATAAAGATTTCGTGATCTACGACAGGCCTGCTCTAATGCCACGGCATCAATAGTGAGCTGTTCCTTACATCCTTGAGAATTCCTTCTGCAACCCTTTTGCTCCTCTGCGAGAATGGCGTTTTCCTCACAATGCACACGAATTCGGTTAGCAATAATGGTTGTAATGATCTTATAAAAGTTTGGTAAGCAGGTGATGGGGCGATATTTAGATGGATTTGTGATTTTAGAGTCCTTTGGCTTGAGATAGGTTAACCCTCTGGCTAGGAAAACTGGAAATGCAGCAGGATTTTCCAGAAAACATTGTATGTGAATAGCCAGTAAACGGTGGGTGCATGTGAGCCTTTTATAGTAGTAATTATGGATCCGGTCAATTCCAGGTGCTTTCCAATTCTGTAGGCAGCTGATGACCTGGCGTAGTTCCTCAACATCAACGTCTGTATGTGGCATTTGATTTATTCGTCTGGTAGCATTCTCTATTTCCTTCAACCACGGAGCTTCATTGTTGTGTTCTTCCGGCCTAGACCATATTGATGACCAGTAGTCGGTAACACTCTCCGCACTGGGTCCTTATTATTATTATTATTATTATTATTATTATTATTATTACAATTGAAATACTTGCGTATCGAAAGATTTCAATTTATTTTCTGTACTCGAGAACTTTTTTCTTTATTTATTTATTTATTTATTTATTTATTTATTTATTCATCCATTTGCCTGTCCGTATATTTATTGATGTGTAACATCTTTCCGCTCGGTTGCTGGATAGTTTTGTGGGAGTGTTTTTGAAAATTGGGGACGGAAGTGGATCGGAACGATCGAGCTGGCAGTGGTGGATCAAACGGAAGTATGCACTGCCCGCTCGATCGATCAAACGGAAGTGTACTAGCTGGCAGTGGTGGACAACAGAAGTATGCACTGCCCGCTCGATCGATCAAACGGAAGTGTACTAGCTGGCAGTGGTGGACAACGGAAGTATGCACTGCCCGCTCGATCGATCGAATGGAAGTGTGCCCTAGCTGGCAGTGGTGGATCGAACGGAAGTATAAGACGCACTGCTAACTCGATCGATCGATCCAGCTGGCACTGGTAAGAGAAACAATCAGCGCGCGGTGTCGAAAATTGATACCATGACGCACTCTCGGCCATGTGGAATGTATATGACATACTGAACGGAAAACACTCATGCGAACTCTGGTGTCAAGTGATTTAAACAAATGACATGGTACATGTTCGAAGTCTTCGTATCAGTATTTTTAAATGGTAAAATGCCTTAATATCAAACATTGTAAGTAGTCGGCATTGCATTGGCATAAGGCATTTTAAACTCAATGTCACTCAGGAACATTATCGAAACAAACAAAATATAAATGAAACTTAATTCCGTAATGCAGTAATATTGGAACGTGGAAATAACTCACCATCTTGTGCACAATATTTACGTAGTCGAAATAGCCGTGGGGTTATTGCGTATGACTGTGAATGTAGAGATCTTGGGTTCGAATCCTGGGCGGGGTAGATATTTTTGCTACCAGATTATCATTTTAAACGATATTTATCATATCAATATGACTCATTTTAACAGAATCCATATGAAATTACGTGTTGGTCTGTGAATCAAGAGGACCTGTTTATAAGGAATTTAAGATTATGAGCGGCGTCGCGTCTATTAATCTAGTTGATCCATATCGTATTCTTTATTTAGGCTAGTGCTGGTGGAAGCTACAAATCATCTAATAAAATGAGTTCCGTGTTATAAACTACAATATCTGTAAAACACTCCCTTTTACAATAGATTAATATTTGTGCCAATAATACTATAAAATGCCGGTGTATCAACAATTTCACGTGAGGTTTCTTCTATGTCAGATGTAACACATCATATGCGACTACTGTAAGGCTCGTAATTTTTTCTATTTATGCTTTGATGCATTTATTTATTTCTATTTTAAACAGTACCATAATGGTATGTTAGAAGAGGCAGATTACCTGGATGAAACCTACAAAACGGAGAGCCTGACAACCACAAGTTACCGCCATCAAAAACTGGAGTGCGGGGTGATTTAAAATGTAAAGCAGGTCCCTGACTGAGGATAATATCCCACCAGAACATCGGAAACACATTTACCCGCAGAATCTCCTTTGCTTCTCGATGTAACCTACTGTACAGTACATTACATTGCATCCACAGCCTTCCCCATCTCGTTCGCTGACCACAGCCTGTTAACTCGCAAAATCTCCACTGCCTTGTCGATGTACATAACATTGTATCCAAGGCCTCCCCTATCAGCCTGTTTACCCGCCCTCTCCCGCTATTTGTTGATTTAGTTTCTATGTTTGATTGCCTAGCCGCAGCTACTGGCTGATCAAGTCCTGAAGAGACCTTCATATTCGACTTCCAGATCACATACCCTGCCCTCATTTACCAAGTGAGCATGAAACACAATTCCAGGGAATCTCAGTTTCCACAAATATTGAGCTATTTTATGCTGGCCCGAGGGTTTTGTTGTTGTTGTTAGTTAATTTTAGAGGATTGGGACCATTTCGTCATCAACCACGTGCTGTTTGTCTCTCATCTAGGTGGACCGGATTCGATTCCCTTTGAAACTTGCGTCTTCCGGTGATTAATTTATCTATCTTATGTGCTTGTATTTCTAGGGTGACTGTAATAGTGTGTCTAACTGTAATTATTATTATTATTATTATTATTATTATTATTGATGTGGTCGGTTACTGGATATTTCTGTGGGAGTGATTTTGAAAAAAAAAAAAAAGGACGGAAATGAATCGGACGGAAGTGTGTAAGACGCACTGTCAGCTGGATCGTATCCCTCCTGGACCTTCATCAACACACAAAAGTCTTTTTTATTTACAAACTAATGATACATAACAATTCCAAGACTCTCCTTTTATTTTCTTCACTGCCTACATGATATTTCTACTCTCGCACTGCCTTCATGATTGTTCTCGCAGTGCCTTCTTGATACTCTGCTGCTAATCATATCAATATGACTCTTTTTAACAGAATCCATATGAAATTACGTGTTGGTCTGTGAATCAAGAGGTCCGGGAACTGGGCAAGCCTTTCATGATCTACTGCTGTGCACATTGCATTTACTCGCAAGTTGGCCTATTTATAAGGAATTTAAGGTTATGAGCGGTGTCGCGTCTATTAATCTAGTTGATCCATATCGTATTCTTTATTTAGGCTAGTGCTGGTGGAAGCTACAAATCATCTAATAAAATGAGTTCCGTATTATAAACTACAATATCTGTTAAACACTCCTTTTACAATAGATTAATATTTGTGGCAATAATATTATAAAATACCGGTGTATCAACAATTTCTCGTGAGGTTTCTTTTATGTCAGATGTTACAGGTCATATGCAACTACTGTAAAGCTCGTAAAGTTTTTATTTTTATTATTATTATTATTATTATTATTATTATTATTATTATTTGACTTTCTTTTGCGACCAGAATTCCCTCATCCATTGGGAATTAGCCTGCTTGCCTTCCTATGTCCAAGGGGAACAATGTCTTCCTTTTGGAGGCAAGACTCGGTTGAGCCCGTTCATCACTATCATTTGACGGAAGAGATCACTGTCCAATACGTCGTCGGGATTAATTTGGAGCATTTGGAGGGCTTCCTTGGTGTTTCTAAACCAGGGCATCGTGGTTTTGTGCTCGGAATCAAAAAGTGAAATATCTTCTTTGTCAACCTGTTGCCGTCTATTTTTATTATTATTTCTTTTCGTTTCGGTCGTCTAGGGACCACGAGCCAATTTCAGTGCTTTGTACTTTGCTGTTCCTTCTTCTTCCTCCAATATTTCTTCATCATCTCACTCTATTTCCTCTTCCTTTCCTCGGACCATTTTGAGCCGGTTTTCTTTCCCTTCCTCGCTTGGAATCCTTCCATTTTTGGCAATTTTTGCCTAAAAATATCTCTCTGTGGTGTATCTTCTTCTCTGATATTGTTTCTTTGCAAATACCTTTTGACTTCTTGTACGCAGTTTGTTGTCGACTTCTTGTTCCACAGGAATGTGAAGATCTGCTTGGTTAACTTACTGTGATAGCCGCTGTCAGTGCCTGGATTTGAACCTCAGATCTTGAAATGATTTTCCGTGGTTTCTCCCTGGGTTTTTTCTTCACTCTTTCCAGGCAAATGCCGCGAGAGCACCTTATTTTAAATCCCGGGGAGCCTACACCATCCCTGTCCCTGAAACAGCTACACACACTACTACAGTCATCACATATATACAGGTTATCAGACAAATTCCACAAATGACAATTTTGTACAGGCAACACTGAAAGAATGAATTCAAATCTCTAAATATCAGTTAAAGATGTCAGTAGCTTTTACAATTGGTGTACCGTACTTATTTAGAACATTGAAATGCTTAATTTTTTAGTCTATTTTCATTTTATGAAAAAAAAAATAGGCTTATGAGATCACCTTTTGTCCGTGTGTGTGTGTGTGTGTGTGTGTGTGTGTGTGTGGGTGTGCGTGTGTGTGGGTGTGTGTCCCTAATAAATTCTAAACGGCTGGAGCGATTACAATGAAACTCGGTAAGATCATAGCACTATTCTGGCCGACCCCGAACGTGCCCTTCAAATTTTATTGTGTCTCACCAATCCAACAGGGCGGCTGTGCGAGTATTTCACCAGCATTCATATCTCCGAAACTATTACCGATATCGCCTTGAAGTTGTGTACGGTGATAAAGGGCACTACTAGAAGTTCACCTATGAGACTTTCAAAAACCTGGTGACTACAAAACCAACATGGCGGACAAGCGAATTTGAGACATTTAAATAGACTTTTCTCGCGATTTAACTCTCTGAGCGCAGTGAAATGTGGTACAGTAAATGATTTTACATATTGTAATGCACTGGCATCTAATTTAATTCAATTGTTTACATAACCTCAAGATGGCGGCTGTGCGAAATTTTAAAATTTCGTTTTTATTTCTTGTGTCGTAATCATGCGATCGAAGTGAAAGTTTGAATAATGAACCTTGGCAATAATTGTCCTTGAATGGTACATAACTCTATGGCCTATACATATAACAATCCAAAATGGCGAGCATCCGAAATATTTAGACGGTTCTCAATATCAATGAATCTTTTACAGCAATCAAACTGAAATTCTTTATGTTCATAGAGGCTATAAACATATGTTCATCTATAGGATTTTCAGTAACCTGGCGAGCACAAATCCAACATGGCGGCGACGCGAAGTATACATATTTAAATGGACGTTTCTCGCGAATTAACTATCCGAGTGCCGTGAAACGTTGCACGTTAAATGCTTATACAAATGTTAATCCACTGGCATCTAATTTATTTCAATTTGTTTGCATAATCACAAGATGGCAAATGTGCGAAATTTTAGAATCTCGTTTTTACTTCTTGTGTTCTAAACATGCGATTGAAGTTTGAATACCACACGTACACAATAATCTTAATGTAATAGTACAAAAATAAAAATCCAACCTGGTGACATCTGAAATATTTAGACGGTTCTCAATATCTACGAGTCTATCACAACCTTCAAACTGAAATTTTGTATGTTGATAGAGGCAATTTACATGAGTAGAATATATGAAAATAGGCTGTATAGTTCTTCACGGAACTACTTGTTTTTAATTTCTGTTCTTTGGAACTTAATATTTATTTATATATATTAATGTATTTATTTATTAAATGTCCACTTTAAACAGTACCATAATGTTATCTTACAAGAAGCAGATTACTTGGATAATACACCTTGCGCAGTTTGTCAAGATTATAATAGCCTAACTGTAGTATCTAAATAAGTGCAGGGCTGTATATTGTAAATACCAACTCTTGTATACATAGAATCAACGGCTGTGTAAAGGATCTGATGATGATCGCTTGACGATCAAACTGGTTATCCAAACAAATTTATTATTCACATGTAAATATATTTTTCATGTTTAGGGAACCACCCATTACAGTTGGGTATAATCGTGTTGACCGACTGAAAAGCGTTAAATCTCGTTTACTAGGGCAACATTGAAAAATGGCTTCCAACACGATAGTGGCTTAAACAATAAATTCTGGCCACTTCTGACGTTCAACCATATTATGGTGGGTTTCCTGGGAAATAACAGAAAGGTACAATTTTCCCGGAGGGTGTGAAGAAAATCCATACTCAGGATGGCCACTGTCAGTCGTGAGCTTGATTTAGCTCCCTCACTAAGACTGCAGAGTAAATGCTATTTAAAAGGATATTATTGTAATACACGTCTTCAAAACACCACGAAGGTGTTTGAAATCAATTACTCACTTCGCCGATTGAAGTTCATTTCACTATAATATTCTGTTTTGCAAGGATCCTCCTTTGGTGGTGCTTCAAAGCTGTTTACTACTCCTTGGCTTAATGGAATTCTTACTTTACCAGTTTAACTCAAAAGCATCCATTTGAATAATGTGCTACTGAATTACTTTTAACATCGAAATTAATCTCTTAAAGTGGATAGTCACTGAAGGAGTGGAGGGATTGACTGTGTGAAAGGCTTAAGATCATTATGGACGAAGGTGAAATGACATCAGATGTTATCAGATGTTATTGTTGAATCGACATCATGGTCATTTAGCGCCGTGTGCGATTTTGGTGGCGTAGTCGGTAGCATGCTGAACTGCTATGCCCGAGATCGCGGGTTCAAACCCGGCCGAATTGTCGGATTTTTAAGAGGGTTAAAATCCTTGTGTATGCCTTCCTTCGGAGGGGAAGTAAAGCCGCCTAGCCCATGTCACAAATGTATGGCATGAAAAAGAACCAACCACTACAATTGGTAGATTGTAGCCACATTTGTAGGCTATATTCCGTTAGAAACGCTCTATCAAGTTCCAAAGTTCGCCACTAGGTGTCAGTGGCATCTGGTAGGCAAAGTTGGAACTACTTGAAATTGAACTTGCTCATTCATATTCATTCATTTCATCTCATCCACGCGTGACGATACTTGTAGCTCACGCCATGGTTGTCCGCATAGAAGCAGCTACAAGCTCTGGCGAGTCGAACTTGTCCCCGGACACTCCCGGCAATAAACGCCATAGCTACAACTGTGTGAAGCTAAATTTGTAGGTTAGATTTGATTATCGCTGGTTCCCATTTGAATCACGAGGCTGGGAGACCCCATACCAGACCAAACCAAGACTTTAAAATTTTTGGCAGAGCCGGGGATCGAACCCGGTACCTCGGGGGTGACAGCCAACAATGCTAGCCACTGCACAACGAGGTGGTCAAAATTTAATTGGTATTCTGCCCGAAGGGAGGTCCGAGCCTCCGAAGAGGCTACGGTACCCCCCAGCCGGAGTTTACATGCGGTAGGGTGGCCAAGGCCTCTCCGCTCCTCCTTATGTTGGCCAACAGCACGCAGTATCTAGAACCGGCATTCGATTCAAGTTCTGACCACGCCCGATGCTGCTTAACTTCGGAGTTCTCTTGGGATCCGGTGTTTCAACACGGCCAGGCCGTTGGCGTTTTATTGTATGTCTACCCCTTATTACTCCCGTTTCGGGCGGCTTCGGTGGCGTAGTTGGTAGCATGCTGAGCTTCTATGCCCAAGATAGCGGGTTCAAACCCGGCCGAAGCCGTCGGATTTTTTAAGAGCGTTAAAAATCCCTCAGTATGCCTTCCTTCGGAGGGGAAGTAAAGCCGGCGGTCCCATGTCATAGATTTATGGCATGTTAAAGATCTTTCCACTAATTACACCTGTGTGAAACTAAATTGGATAGGTTAAGAATGTAAACAACGCTCTTAGGTTGCTACGTTCGTTGCCAAGAGCCGACTGCGGTGGCGTCTAGTAGCTAAGTTCTGAACTAGGCCTAGTAGTCGTTGACGGTGGCGTTTGGCGCCAAAAGTAGGAACTATTTGAAAATTCAAAGTTTCAGTCCCTACTTGAATTAATAAAAACAGATACACACACTAATACAGTCATCACAATTAACACCGGTTATCAGACAAATTCTACACACACCCAAAGTACACGGGGCTACATGACCGCGTTGTCGCAGCCCCTAAACTAAGGAACCAACCAACCAACTCCCGTTTCCAAGTTAACCCTCTTAGTGCCAACCATTTTCAATGGTCATGCAGACTATTCGGAAAAAATGTCATATTTCCAACTATAGAATAATTATTTTTGATTTGCATTATAACCAATACCTCATTCTTTCATACAATTATGTTCATAAAAGTGAATACGGCATCTAAACCTTTTTAATTGAGATTATTCTGATATTTGTTCAATTTTTAATTTTTTTTGGTGTGTGTAAAAAATTAGTTTTGAGCCTAAATAAAGGACACCTAAGAGTCATATTTAAAGAGACACTACGTTTCCAGCCGTAGAAAGTTCTTAGATACATCTGTAGGCAGAAAACTTCAACAAGAAGAAAAATTTGCACCGCAATTTTGGCGGGAACACGCGTGATTGGAGAAGCGCAAAGGGAGGGAGTGAACACAAACTCAAACCTATCGCGTAACGGACTTCGAATTAAAAAAGTAAACACCGCACAGGCAAGCTTTAAACCTCACGTTTCCAACAGAATGAAATAATCACGGACATATGCCTACATAAATCTACAAATATAAGATAAACAGGGCGCCGATTGAATCGGCTTTGGCACTTTTGGCGCGAGCAGCGAGAGCCGATCTGATAAGCGCGTGGCACTGAGAGGGTTAATGAGAGATGGAATTAATGAAGATGAATGAAACTGGGTACGGATGTGAAAGGAAGCGGCCGTGGCCTGTCAGAAGGTACCGCCCCAGCATTTGCCTGGAGTTGAAAATGGGCAACCACGGAAAATCATTTCAAGAACGGCCGAGGGTGGGACTCGAACTCACGTCCACCGAGTCCGCAGAGAGCTTGGAGAGCTTGGCCACATGGCCTAGCGCTGCGCTTTAGCGAGCGTAGCTACCACTGTCAGTTTTATTTATTTATCGTATGGCTTTTAGTGCCGGGAGTGTCCGAGGACATGTTTGGCTCGCCTGAGTCTGTAGCTGCTTCCAGCGGACACCCTTAGGGTGAGCTACAAGTTCCGTTCAATTTCATGTAGTTCCAACTTTCGCTACCAGATATCAATGATAACTAGTGATAAACGTTGGAACTTTGATAGAGCGTTCCGACGAAATCTAACCTAACAATTTAGTCTCACACAAGTTTAGTTTAGTCTGTGGAAGGATCTTTTACATGCCATAAATCTATGACATGGGACCGCCGGCTTTACTTCCCCTCCGAAGGAAGGCATACTGAGGGATTTTTAACGCTCTTAAAGAATCCGACGGCTTCGGCCGGGTTTGAACCCGCTATCTTGGGAACAGCAGTTCAGCATGCTACCAACTACGCCACCGAAGCGAAGATGAATGAAATTGGGTAGGAGTGTGAATGGAAGCGGCCGTGTCAGAAGGTACCACCCCTGCGTTTGCCTGGTTTTGAAAATGGGCAACCACGGAAAATCATTTCAAGAACGGCCGAGGGTGGGGCTCGAACCCACGTCTACTGAGTCCGTAGAGATCTTGGAGAGCTTGGCCCCATGGTCTAACGCTGCGCTTTAGCGAGCACAGCTACCGCTGTCGGTAATGAATATACAGTATTATAAACATGGTCATGTTACTGCCACACCGCTATCCTAAATGGAACGTTGCAAGCCGGTGCGGTGTCTTGAGTGGCTTCTCGCGTGGCGTGCCAGCAATAAGGTGATGTGATATGCTAAGCAGCCACGGTTGTCTTACTTGAGGAATGTTGACAGAAGCTCTTAGGAACGCAGTCTCTGTCTACGGGGGTGAGGGCCTCAAGGCATATCAGATAAGCTGAGGGGCTGTTATTGACAAGAGGGAATGTCAATAGCTAAATTTTCTTTAATTAGTCTTGTTTTTTGTTGTCAAATTAAAGTAAGTTCGAGCGAGCTTCCTTGCGGTGTGTAAAGAGTTTTGGCGAGATTTTTCCTCAAGAGAAATAAGTTGTTTATTGGAAGAGAATGAAAGCCTCCGTGGCTTAGGCGGCAGCACGCCGGCCTCTCACCGCTGGGTCCGTGGTTCAAACCCCGGTCACTCCATGTGAGATCTGTGCTGGACAAAACGGAGGCAGACAGGTTTTTCTCCGGGTACTCCGGTTTTCCCTGTCAAAATTTCATTCCAGCAACACTCTCCCCTATCATTTCATTTCATCTGTCATTCATTTAATCATTGCCCCAGAGGAGTGCGTCAGGCCTCGGCAGCCGGCACAGTTCATATCCTCGCCGCTAGATGGGGGCTTCATTCATTCCATTCCTGACCCGGTCGGAGACTGGAAGCAGGCTGTGGATTTTCATTTTCATTGGAAGAGAATAAACCTCAGAGGAGACACAACACCACAACGTGGTGAATGATGTTATCAGCGATCATTGCATTACATGGTTTTGACAGAGAATGCATCTCGTTATGTCAAGTTGAAATATTCCTTAATCTTCCCCCTAAGTAATGTTACTATTTGGAATACCTTAGGTTCAACACCTGCACACTGTGTAAATCTAAAACTGACGATATAAAATTAATCCCAAGAATGACCGGTTCTATTCTTCCACTGCCGAGCATTTAGGCCGGTGACTTGCTCCCTTACACCAAAATACATTTTGAATTTTAAAGAGAGCGGCGGAATGAAGCACTAAACGTGAATGTGAAGGCAGCGACCACCCTGCCTCTGGCGGCGTGCACCTATACTACCATCTCGTTACTTTCAGACACTTCCGATATGAGACCTCCCCATTGTAATATTAGCCAGCACGACCCCATCGCATCCATCATGCTGCCAGGGAGGGTCATCGTATGTCACTACAGAATCTCTCACGAAACCCTTCCATTACATGCGAGTATGGTGGCTTATTATCAGATCACATTTTGAGTTAGAGCACTCAAGAGATAATATGTTGTAGTTGTTGCTTTAAGGGGTGGAACAGCGTGGTTATCTGCCAAAGAGCAAATACATGCAGTATTTTGTTACATAAACGTTTGTATATGACTTGAGCCCTGCACGGATAAACAAAACGTTATCTACATCCGCACCGCATCCGCACGATTGTTATGCGCATTCGCACCGCATCCGCACGACTATTAAGCGCATCCGCACCGCATCCGCCCCGCATTCGCTCGTTTGTTACCCGCATATGCGCGATTTTCATACGCATCCACCCCGCATCCGCACGACTATTATCCACGTATGCACGATTTTCATACGCATCCACCCCACATCCGTACGTTTGTTATATGAATGTACTGGCATACTATAAAAGCATAAAGCATTAAAGCAACACATTTAGACATTTGAGGAGAAGTCATTCCCCTAGGCTATGTATGCCATGTGCTATGTTTATACAGCCAGAATTGCAACCCTTTTCAGTTCGGAGTGCTGAATGACATAATTTGAATGAGATTAGCTTAAATAACACAGGTCTGCGATGAAAAAATTGTTTCAAATTGTTATAGTGATTCTTATGGTATTCTGTTGTGCTGAATACAGAAACAATAGTGAAAAAACTTCCATCACCCTTTATTCACACACAAATCACGCATTGAATTTTTTACTAAAAAAACATACGTACAAATTATAACGAAGATATCAAGGACGCTGGGACGTTAACATGATGGCAGACTACTGTTGGATGTTAAAAAGAGAAAATCCTCAACTTCACAGCAGGAAAAGTATATACAAAAAGAAGTTTTGAGGGATAAAGAAAACGTTACTACAAACACTTGTAAAAGAGCCGACTGCGGTGGCGTCTAGTAGCTAGTTCTGAACTAGGCCTAGTAGTCGTTGACGGTGGCGTTTGGCGGCAAAAGTAGGAACTATTTGAAAATTCAAAGTTGCAGTCCCTACTTGAATTAAAAAACAGATACACACACTAATACAGTCATCACAATTAACACCGGTTATCAGACAGATTCTACACACACCCAAAGTACACGGGGCTACATGACCGCGTTGTCGCAGCCCCTAAACTAAGGAACCAACCAACCAAAACACTTGTAATGGTGTTGTAATAAAGCCTTATCAACTTTTCTTACTCTATGTTAAAGATTAACCTATGTTAATGTTTAATAACATTGTACATAAACAAGTAGTTCCGTGAAGAACTATACAGCCTATTTTCATATATCCTGCTCATGTTAATTGCCACTATCAACATACAAAATTTCAGTTTAATTGCTGTAACAGATTCGTAGATATTGAGAACCGTCTAAATATTTCAGATGGTCGCCAGGTTGGATTTTTATTTTTGTACTATTACATTAAGATTATTGTGTACGTGTGGTATTCAAACTTCAATCGCATGATTAGAACACAAGAAGTAAAAACGAGATTTTAAAATTACGCACAGCAGCCATCTTGTGATTATGCAAACAATTGAAATAAATTACATGACAGTGGATTAACATTTGTATAAGCATTTAACGTGCAACGTTTCACGGCACTCGGATAGTTATTTCGCGAGAAACGTCCATTTAAATATTTATACTTCGCGTCGCCGCCATGTTGGATTTGTGCTCACCAGGTTACTGAAAGTCCTATGGGTGAACATATGTTCATAGTCTCTATGAACATTAAAAAATTCAGTTTGGTTGCTGTAAAAGATTCATAGATATTGAGAACCGTCTAAATATTTCGGAAGCTCGCCATTTAGGATTGTTATATGTATAGGCCATAGAGTTATGTACCATTCAAAAACAATTATTGCCTAGGTTCATTATTCAAACTTTCACTTCGATCAAATGATTACGACACAAGAAATAAAAACTTAATTTTAAAATTTCGCACAGCCGCCATCTTGAGGTTATGTAAACAATTGAATTAAATTAGATGGCAGTGCATTATAATCAGCAAAATCATTTACTGTACCACATTTCACTGCGCTCAGAGAGTTAAATCACGAGAAAAGTCTATTAAAATATTTCAAATTCGCCTGGTCGCCATGTTCGTTTTGTACTTTACAGGTTTATGAAATATACATAGGTAGACTTGTATCAGTACTTCTTATCACAGTACGAAATTGCAAGGTGATATCTGTAATAGTTTCGGAGATATAGAATGTCAGTGAAATATTTCGCACAGTCGCCATTTTGAGGTTATGTAAACAATTGAACTAAATTAGACTCCAGTGCATTACAATGCGTATACACATTTGCTGTACCAAGTTTCATTACGTTTGGATAGTTAAATCACGAGAAAAGTCTATTTAAAAGTCTCAACTTCGCTTGACCCCCCATGTTGGTTTTGTAGTCACCAGGTTTTTGAAAGTCTCATAGGTGAACTTCTAGTAGTGCCCTTTATCACCGTACACAATTTTAGGGCGATATCGGCAATAGTTTCGGAGATATTGAATGCTAGTGAAATATTTTGCACAGCCGCCATGTTGGATTGGTGAGACGTAACAAAATTTGAAGGGCACGGTCGAGGTCGCCGGGATTAGTGCTATGAACGTACCGAGTTTCATTGAAATCGCTCCAGCCGTTTAGATTTTATTAGGGACACACACACACACACACCTCACACACACACACACACACACACACACACACACACGGACAAAAGGCGATCTCATAAGCCTATTTTTTCAAAATTGAAAATAGGCTAATAATACTGATATAAAAATGGCCTTTTTATGATTTTTTCCTAAACGTTTTACCTCATTTTGTAGACAAACCTTACGTGATAGGAAAAAACAACAACATCTTTTCTGAAATCAGCGCCAAAAACTACATAAGAATCAGTTATCAAAACTAAACAATTCTCAAAAATATTTTTTATGCAGACCTGTGTAATTATCTTACATTTGTCATGAAAAAAAAAACATAACGGAAAAAGATGTAAATATCCGGTTCCTAGTAATATTCTACAAGTTTGGATTGTATTCTAAAAACTATCCGCAAATTTACTCCAAACATTATGCGCAACTTATTCGGTATCCGCACAGCCATGCAAACTATATCCGCATGGCGAAACATTTTGCGGATATCCGCACGGCCATGCAAACTATATCCGCATGGCGAAACATTTTGCGGATATCCGCACAGCCATGCAAACTATATTCGCATGGCGAAACATTTTGCGGATATCCGCACAGCCATGCAAACTATATCCGCATGGCGAAACATTTTGCGGATATCCGCACAGCCATGCAAACTATATCCGCATGGCGAAACATTTTGCGGATATCCGCGCAGCCATGCAAACTATATCCGCATGGCGAAACTTTTTGCGGATATCCGCGCAGGGCTTTATTGACCACTTTGTGGTGTAGTTGCTAGCATTCTTGGCTGTCGGTCGGAGGTCCGGGCTCCATTCCCGGCTCTGCCAAGAGAGCTGGAACGGGGTACGCTAAGGCTCGCGAGGAAAAACTGATTCAAGGAGGGTTCGATTCACACCTCAGCCATTCTGGAAGTGTTTTTCCGTGATTTCCCCCACTTCGACTCCAGACAAATGCTGGGATAGTTCCTATCTTAAGGCCATAGCCACCTCCTTCCCAATCCTCACATGAATTACAAATACACACACTATTATAAACACAAAGGGGGCGTGGTGGCACAGAGGTCAAACTGTTGGCCTCTCACCACGGCGGACCGGGTTTGATTCCCGGTCCATGCATGTGAGATTTGCAAAGCGAAATGGCATGTCCTGTGGTTCGGATTCCACGTAAAAGGAGGTCCTGTGGCTCATGATCTCGAGATTAATGGTCACGTAAAACTACAATCTTCCTTCCTTTCTTCACTATAAACACAACAATGACACAGGTTATCACCCACATTCTCCCTCCCCTGCCCCACACTCACACACACGCGGCTAAATGACCACGATGTCGCAGGGCCTAAAACAGGCAACAACAACAACAACACAAGCATCAACGTTAGAACGTATTCAGATTCCGGATCCAAGGACCTGCGTTCGATTCCCGGCTCTGTCAAGATATTTAATTCTGGGTTTGATTCCCGGTCCATGCATGTGAGATTTTCAAAGCGAAATGACATGTCCTGTGGTTCGGATTCCACGTAAAAAGGAGGTCCCGTGGCTCATGATCTCGAGATTAATGGTCACGTAAAACTACAATCTTCCTTCCTTTCTTCACTATAAACACAACAATGGCACAGGTTATCACCCACATTCTCCCTCTCCTGCCCACACACACGCACACACACACGGGGATACATGACCACGATGTCGCAGGGCCTTAAACAGGCAACAACAACAACACAATCATCAACGTTGGGACGTATACAGATTCCGGATCCAAGGACCTGCGTTCGATTCCCGACTCTGTCAAGAAATGTAATTCTGGCCTGAGAGATAGAACGGGGTACACTCAGCGTCTTAAGGTGAAACTGGTAAGTCATGAGTTCGATATCCTTCTTAGTTTTCCTTAAAAGTGGTTTTCCAAGCTCTCCTACTTTTACTCAGACAAATGTCGGGATGGTTCTCAACTTTAGGCCACGACCACCTCCTTGCAAACTCCTAGCCTCAACTACAAACACACAATTTTTCCGGAAGTCGAAACATGGTACCCCTTGCAATAGGCAGCTTTCTAATGAAATCTACCTAATATGAAATATAAGTATAGTTAACGGATTTTTTCTTTTTCAAAATGTCCAGATAGACTTTGTCTACTCTGGGAGCCGCGCCTGGTGGAATTTATTACAATCTAGCTATTTATAGGCAAAAACTATACACCATTTATTTCTCTCATAGGACTTTGTTTATTTTTTTCGGTGACGTCATGAACTAACTTCCTATGAGCGGTTGTATCCTGATTGCGACCATTCCGGATTGCGTTCACCTCATTAGCAGTCCAGATTGCGGTCACTTTCATTTTAGGGAAGAACTATAAACATTCCATCGTCCAGATTGCGGTCACTTTTCTTGGGAGACCGGTCCTTGGTTCTTGATTCTTCCCGACTGACTCATACCTTCCGTAAGTATTGTAGATAACAAGGGGAAACTGATATTTCACTACCTAACCAAAGAATACAGTTCAGTGTTCAGCTGAGCACACCCCATAAAACTTCGCTTAAAAAAATCAAGCTCCCTCCCAATCTGACAGCACCTCGTAAAGCAATGATTATAACATATTCAGTCTTAAGAATAGAAACGTTTCAGGATCGGAATCAACGACCTTCACTTTAAACAAAATTGTTTTAACGGGAAATTTTATACTTAGAGGGTATAATTTTAAATTTCTTCCCCTCCCTTCCCCATTTGGGACGCGATATATCTATTTTTATAATAGGTAGCCTACTGTATATAGTGAAAAACTTTCTTTTTATTACCTCGAAAAATTCGTCTCGTAAAAGTAATTTGTTCTGCGTTTGATTCTATATCCCAAAGAGAACTGACATAATTATGACATGTACCTCAACATTGGCAAGAGGGGTGGAAGTGAAAGGTGAGGCCCCAGGGGAGTTACAACCGGACCGGTCTCCCAAGAAAAGTGATCGCAATCTGGACGCTGGAATGTTTATAGCTCTTTCCTAAAATGAAAGTGACCGCAATCTGGAATGGTCGCAATCAGGAAGACACCCTATGAGCCCTTCAAGGACGGATGAAGAAAGCTAGTAAATGTATGAGGTAAGAGTTGGTTTAAAATGTCATTCTTGTAAGCGAGGTTTTCACTGGCTTGCTTTATAACGGTTTATTTTTTATGTTTTCAAAAGGATAGTAATTTAAGAAAACATAAATCGTTTGGAGCCTTTAATTTCAATATTGTAGCATTTCTGGAAATCAAGTGAGGGACAGAAGTTTTTTGCAATGACTATTGGCCCCGATTGTTTACCCATACACTCAAAACATCGCAATCTATAATCCTCAAGCCGTGCTGTTGGTAGAATTGGCAACACTGACTGTGAGTAGCGTCCGTAAGTTCTATAAACGTATCGTTTATTTTGATATGACAGCATCTAAAAGCAGTTCGTACTAACTATTTCAACACCCGTGAAATTCCTCGTGGTAAATCAGACCTGCTGAAAGTTGTTGAAGTGAATATTTCCCGTATTATGTTGCATGTGTAACCAATACCAAGTAATGAATTTAACCAACAAATTCTTCACTAATATTTCATTAAACTGTTTCAGATGCCTAGGAAGTGTTGTGTGCCTGGTTGTAAGTACAATTATGGCAGCACTATTAAAATAACTGGTTACATCACTACGTTTTGATCTCTACAGCGAGGTGGACTTTCAGTGTCTAGTAATTTAGTTTTGGTATATATCTTCATGTGGCCTATATATTCCAGTACATTATGAACTGTACGCAGTTGGCAAGTGTTTTTAGGTAGATTTCATTAGAAAGCTAACTATTCTTAAATGAAGTAACCAGTGGAGCATTATTGTTAGACTGTCAACATTAAGCTTGGAGGCCTTTTGTGACTATGATGAATGCATCTGTGGACAAAAGTGGATTTTTTTTAGGTAGATTTCATTAGAAAGCTAACTATTGCAATGGGTACCATGTTTCGACTTCCGGAAAATTTCGACATATCTTCACGTTTCACATCCCCTAGACCCCAAAACCACCGTCAGTTAAAAAGTTTATATATAATTTATGTATATATGTATATATATATGTATATATATATACATATATCACTTTCTTGTGGACACGATAACTACCGCAATTTTGTACCAATCAATTTGAATTTTTTACATAATATGTATCCCTATAAAATCTCGGTCGAGTTAGTTAATGAGCACAATCGGTCGACGGGGGTGAAAATGGGGGTCTTTTTTCGAAAAAGTTAAATATCGCTATAACTCTCTTAATATTTGAAATATCGAATCCATTCAAAGTTCATACTATGTGTTGAATAAGGCCCAAAAATTTATGTTTGAAGAGTTTTTTGATAGCACCAACCATTGACCAAAGGGGTGGGAAAAAGTGGGTTTTTCGGGTAACATTAATCATATCTCTCTTAATAGGCACAATTTCAAAACCGTACGAAATGGACAATATTCCCCTAATAATTACCTAAAACGTTTGTCTGAAAGAATTTTTGATATGACCCACCATTACGCCAAGGGATGAGAAAAATGATTTCGGAATTATAAGAAAATGCCAAGAGCTATCAGAGGTTGCCATGACAACACTACTAAATTGATGAGGGATGAGCCATCAGACGTTGCCATGACAACGCACTTGCACGCGATCACACTCAGCTTTCCATCTGACTAAGTGAGAAGCGGCCTCGGTGACGTAACTGGTAGTATGATGAATGTCTATGCCCGAGGTCGCGGGTTCAAAGCCGGCCGAAGTCGTTGGATTTTCTAAGAGCGCTAAAAATCCCTCAGCATGCTTTCCTTTGGAGGGGAAGATCCAGCGTTCGTTGCGAGTTGCTGGTTGCGGTGGCATCTTGTAGCCAAGTTCAGAACTAGGTGTCGTTGACGGTAGTATATGGTAGCAACATTAGGAAATACTGCTTGAAATTGACCGTCTGTAGTCCTTACCTGAATTACAGACTAATACAGCCATCACAATTCACACTGTTTATCAGACAGATTCTACATTCACCCGAAGTACACGGGGTTACATGACGGCGTTGTCGCAGTCCCTAAACTGAGGAACCAACCAAAATCTCCGCGGGAGATATAATTTTGCGTGAAGAAGTAACAGACCGTTCATAGTCACACATCAGTGTCGAAACCTTGCATAAGGACAGTGTGACCACAAGTATAAAAATGTACCCCAAATGACAAGAAGGTTACCGTCCCCATAAGACAATACAATGTTTAAAATATGCATAAAATAACGAAAAACAAAGTTAAATAAGCTCCAATTATAAAATACTTTCTCGCAATAAATGAGGTCTGATCCTTCTGCGAAAACGTGCATATTCTGCCTATTTTCGCCTATCCCCAAGTTTGCCCGATGAAATCTACCTCCGCCTTCCGGCGTGCCGAGAGGACTTTTTTAATCAAAGGCAGTCTCTAAGTTCGTAAGAACAATCTTAAATATATTTTCTGAGCGTGTCAATGACGGCAGTGAGCATAGCAGAAAGAAAAGGAAACGTCAGACATTGGGACATTGAGGCACAGTACAGACTTTTATTATTACCTTATCGGGAATCGACAGTACATAGGATGATAATATGTATCCATTATTTGTGATATACCGGCAACAGTGGCTATGCTCGCTAAAGCGCAGCGTTAGGTCATGGGGCCAAGCTCTCTGCAGACTCGGTAGACACGTGGGTTCGAGCCCCACCGACGGCAGTCCTTGAAATGGTTTTCAGTGGTTTCCCCATTTTCAACACCAGGCAAATGCTGGGACGGTACTTTCTGACAGGCCACAGCCGCTTCCTTCCACATTCTTGTCCAGTTTCATTCATCTTCATCCATTCCATCTCTCATCCCGACGCGCAGGTCGCCCACGGGCGTCGACTAGAAAGACCTGCACTCGGCCGCTTAGAAGGCAAAACGTGATATTTGTGTGTAGATTTAGCGGACGTTATGTTCTGTTGTATTTCCGGAAACATTTGGCGTCAAAATCTATGTGTTGACGCAGTGTTAGCAATTACCATGTGCTTGCGCTAGGCGGTGTTGCCAAACCTTATGACTCGGCTTGGGAATTGTAGACGGCGATGCTCAAACACATCCCTTCTACTACGATATTTAGCGGCTTCAGTGGCGTAGTTGGTAGCATGCTGAGCTTCTATGCCCAAGATCGCGGGTTCAAACCCTGCCGAAGTCGTCGGATTTTTTAAGAGCGTTAAAATCCCTCAGTATGCCTTCCTTCGGAGGGGAAGTAAAGCCAGCGGTCCCATGTCATAGATTTATGGCATGTTAAAAACCATCCACTAATTACACCTGTGTGAATCTAAATTAAATTTAAACATTTGACAATCGCTCTTAGGTTCCTACGTTCGTCGCCAGGAGCTGACTGCGGTGGCGTCTGGTAACCAAGTTCTGAACTAGTAGGCGTTGACGGTGGCGTTTGGCGGCAAAAGTAGGAACTACTTGAAAAAGAAACAATGTCTGCAGTCCTTACTTGAATTGAAAACAGTAACACACATTAACTTAATGCAGCCACCACAGTCAACACCGGTTATCAGACAGATTCTACACACACCCAGAGTACACGGGGCTAAATGACCGCGTTGTCGCAGCCCCTAAACTAAGGAACCAACCACCAAACAATCTACTACGATGTGGCGGCAAGTATATCAGCTCTTGTCTCATCAGTTGGGTGTAAAGAGCGCGCCAAGCGGTAATCAATACAATATTATTACACCCCATCCCTTTTTATAGGTTGCTGGTACTCGAGTATTTACGACAAGTGGTGTTAAATAGGCGGGCCTAGTCGTTATATGGGCTGCTATCACGCCAGTAGGTAAATGTACATTTCCCCCACATGCAAGACCCCATTCTCACTAAAGTATTTCCAAGAGTTCTGCGACAAAGCGTCAATGTTGCTATGGCAACATGGACTATTGACTCCTTCCTGCATTTACTCAGTTGTTATTGCGAGCTTTAGATGGGCAGCTTTCATGCCCAAGATCATGGGTTCAAACCTGGCTGAAGTCATTGGATATTTTAAGAGCGTTAAAATACCCTCAGTATGCCTTCCTTCGGAGGGGAAGTAAAGCCGGCGGGCCCATGTTAAAGATTTATGGCAATTAAAAGAACCTACCAGTACAAATGGTAGTGTGTAGCCAAAATTTATAGGTCATTTGGTTAGAAACGCTCTATCAAGTTCCAACGTTCATCACTGGGTGCCAGTGACAGTGGCGTCTGGTAGCCAAAGTTGTAACTACTTGAAATTGAACTTTTGGGGGAGTCTGCGGGCGTTCAATTGAAATTGAAATAAACAAGACGATAGCCCCTGGTAGAACTGTGTCGTGTACAGCAGCTTAGCACAAGACCCGGGCGGGTAGTCTGTACACATGGGGCGCACACAACCCATTGTGCAACCAGCAGCAGCAGTGATGAATTGCTATCTGATTCCATAAATATCAACAATTGTTTAAAACAAGAAGTTCCGTGACGAACTAAAGAGCCTACTTTTCTTAAAATTTAAAATTCATGCCATTGATTAATCTATATGGATCTATCTAGAATAATGACAAAATTAAATTGGTAATATAGAAATTTCTAATTAGTTCGAAATACTGTATACCTGGCATAATGTAGCCTAATAGAGAACTACAGTTGGCAGCCCTGGTGACTGAATATATTCTTGTTTCCATCTCTTAAGGTACAGAATACAAAATTTGGTTGAAGTCCAATGGATAGCATGGACGTTACATGCAGTTAAACATTGGATCTAACTGCGCGCTTTAAATCATGTTGGCAACAATGACATACATGTATTGGTCAGAAATAATCTGCAATAATATGATCTCTTGTTGTGTTAATTTTGAACGAAATCCATTTGTTAGTATAGAAGTTACAGGCATTTTAAAATTGGACCTATCAGCAGGCTTAGAATCATGTTGGCAGCACTGACGTATATTAATTACTCCAAATTAATCTAGAATGTCAGGTACTATACGTGTGCAAATTTTAGAGCTATCGGCTTGCATATTTTATGATATATTGATATTAGGGAAACAAAAATAGAGACACCATTTTTTAACAGTTGGCAACACTGGTTGCCCTTAAGAATACGCATAGTCGTATCTGTTATGGTGCACATAGCACATACAAATTTTGGTTGAAATCCAAATGATAGTATAGAAGCTACATGTATTTAAAGTTGGACCTCTCAGCAGGCTTAGAATCTTGTTGGTAGCACTGACGTATATATGTTACTACAAATTAATACAGAATGTCAGGTACTATACGTGTGCATAGTTTAAAGTTGAGGGCTTGCATACTTTCTGATATATTGGTATTTGGAAAAAAAAAATTGAGAGCATTTATTAACAGTTGGCAGCACTGGTGGATCTTAGGAATACGCTCAGTTATATATGTTTATGAACACATAGCACATACGAAATTTGGTTGAATTCCAATTGATAGTGTAGAAGTTATATGCATTTAAATATTGGACCTATCAGCAGGCTTATAATCATTTTGGCAACACTGCCATGTATGGCCTCCTGGAAATTAAACTGCAATATTATTATCTATACGTGTGCCAATTTTCAAATAGCTTCCATTCATACCTTCCGAGATATCCAACATAGAGCTCAAATTTCAATTGCGATTTTTCAGCAGTTGGTAGCACTGACATCATTTTCAAATATGGCCGTGAGATATTCAGGTATAGATGTTTACTCCTACCAAATTTTGTTCCGATTGCTGCAGCCGTTTAGGAGTTGATAGGGGGGGGACACACACACACACAGACAGAAGGACAGACAGACAGACAGACAGACACACATTTGCCCGATCTCATAAGTCTACTTTTTCCTCATTTTTGCAAAATGTGAAAAGTAGGCTAAAAAGTGCGTTTGTAGAAGCCCACATAACAGTAAAGCCATGAGAGAGTTCTCGCCCGGGTCCGCTAGTAACTGATTATATTAGAATAAAGCGAGGTGCCTGCCTTATAACGTTTACCGTGCGGAACCTACCGGCGGAATGACATTTTTTTAGCCTACTTTTCACATTTTGCAAAAATGAGGAAAATGTAGACTTATGAGATCGATCCGGGAAAATGTGTGTGTGTGTCTGTCTGTCTGTCTGTCCTTCTGTCTGTCTGGCTGTGTGTGTGCCCCCCCCCCCCTATCAACTCCTAAACGGCTGCAGCAATCGAAACCAAATTTAGAAAGAGTAAAGATGTGCACCGGAATATCTCACGTCCATATTTGAAAATGGTGTCAGTGCTACCAACTGCTGAAAAAACGCACTAGAAATTTGAGCTCCATGTTGGATATCTTGCAAGGTATGCGTGGGAGCTATTCCAAAATTGGCACACATGCAGATAATACTATTTCAGTTTAATTTCCAGGAGGCCAACCATGACAGTGTTGCCAAAATAATTGTAAGCCTTCTGATAGGTCCAATGTTTAAATGCATATAACTTCTACACTCTCAATTGGATTTCAACCAAATTTTGTATGTAATATCTGTACATTAACATATATGACTGAGCGTATTCTTAAGAGCCACCAGGGCTGCCAACTTTTAATAATCGCTCACTCTATTTTTTTTAATCCAAATACCAATATATCAGAACGTATGCCAGCCAACAGCTTTAAATTATGCACACGTATATTCTGACATTTTAGATTAATTTGGAGTAACTTATATACGTCAGTTCTACCAACATGATTATAAGCCTGCTGATAGTACCAATTTTTAAATACATGTAACTTCTATACTATCAGTTGGATTTCAACCAAATTTCGTATGTGCTATGTGTACCATAACAGATATGACTCTAATTATTCTTAAGAGCAATCAGGGCAGCCAACTGTTAATAAATGCTGTCTATATTTTTTTACCCTAACATCAATATATCAGGAATTATGCAAGCCAACAGCTCTATACTTTGCACAAGTATAGCACCTGACACTCTAGATTAATTTGGAGTAATTAATACAAGGCAGTGGTGCCAACATGATTCTATGCCTGCTGATAGGTCCAATTTTAAAATACATGTAACTTCTAGACTAACAAATGGATTTCATCCAAAATTGGCACAAGTTATCATAATATTTCAGATTATTTCTGACCAGCACACGCATGGTATTGTTGGCAACATGCTTTTACGCGTGCTGATAGATCCAGTGTCTAACTGCATGTAACGTCCAATGGACTTCAACCAAATTTTGTATTCTGTACCTTAAGAGATGGAACTAAGAATATATTCAGTCACCAGGGCTGCCAACTGTAGTGCTCTATTAGGCTACATTATACCAGGTGTATTTTGAACTAATTAGATATTTCGATATTACCAACTTAATTTTGTCATTATTCTAGATAGGTTCATGTACTGTAGATTAATCATTGGCATGAAAAGTAGGCTGTATAGTTCTTCACGGAACTTCTTGTTTTTTTAGCGTATGGCTTTTAGTGCCGGGAGTGTCCGAGGACATGTTCGGCTCGCCAGTTTTGTAGCTGCTTCGAGACGGACACCCGATGGGTGAGCTACAAGTACCGTTGGGGAGGGAAGTTGGAATGGAAGGACGAGGAGTTGGAAGGTAGCGGCTGTGGCCTATAGTTAGGGACCAACCCCGGCATTTGCCTGGAAGGAAGATGGGAAACCACAGAAGACCATCTTCAAGGTTGCCGGCGGGGGGATTCGAACCTCCTCGCCTCCCGGATGTGAGCGACTGCTAGCAGTCATGCCGTAACGACCACGGCTAACTCACCCGGTGGAATGACAATAATACAGCATTAGACAACGCTGAATGAGCTCGCTACTCGTGATAGATACAGTAGCGGTAGTCAATAACTCGCGGCAACAAATAGCAGTGCATCCTGTAACATGGGAACTAGAGAGAGAAGGGGAAGTTTAGAGCTTCGCATGTTTTCCTGGGCTACAGATGAGCTTGGGGCGCTACAACGTTTGGACATGTATTAGTTAACTCCTATTTTTTTATTTTTATTTTTAGCGTTTGGCTTTTAAAGCCGGGAGTGTCCGAGGACATGTTCGGCTCGCCAGAGTTTGTAGCTGCTTCTATGCAGTACAACCATGGGGTGAGCTACAAGTACAGTTACGTGTGGAGTGTTGTCTGGGGAGGAAAGTGTGAATGTAAGGACGAGGAATTGGAAGGTAGCGGCTGTGGCCTATAATTAGGGACCAACCCCGGCATTTGCCTGGAAGGAAGATGGGAAACCACAGAAGACTATCTTCAAGGTTGCCGGCGGGGGTATTCGAACCTCTCTCATTAACTTCTCATGTGGTTGGCGTCAGCGTCCAGCTCAAATAATCAATGCGCAGCTCAAAAAACTAATCTATGCAGCTCAAAAATTTAATGCGCAGCTCAAAAAACTAATCTATAACCCATAGCCGAACATTTTCTCTGTTTCACGGCGTTAACGTGTTCGTAAACTCTAGTTTTGAAATTCCTTCCGGTTTGGCCCACAATGGAAAAATATTTTCCAAACATTTGAATTAATTTTTTAAGAATGTTTAAGTAATTTTAAAAGGGATTTTAAATAATTTTAAAGATATTGTAAGCAATTTATGTTGATTTTATGAATTGTGTGTCAAATATATTCAAACTTTGCTAGCAATTATAATAGTTTCTTTTAAAAATCAATTACTGAGGAGGGCCATAATGTAGTCGAATAATATAATCAATTAATGTATATTAATTCAATGTATAGACAAAATGTGTACCGTAATAAAATTATTAAATACCCATCGCCTCCCGGATTTGAGCGACTGCCTGCAGCCACGCTATAACGACCACTGCTAACTCACCCGATAGTTAATTACTGTATCATTATCATAATGCCCCATTGCACCATTATAATACTGATAATTAACTAATACATGGCATTTTTTACAGGAGTGTTATTTACATCTATATATATAAAAATCAATCTTACGTGATAGTTTGTCTGTGGCAGTGGCGAATTCTCCCATGCATCGCATATACCGGCGGTATACCACCAGTGATAAACATATAAAATGTTTATCTCGACATTTTCTCGACTTGTATGTAGCAGTGCAGACAGGAAAATCGAGCTTGTCATCATTCATGTTCCTCCGATTGTTATCATGGAATCTGGCGCTCGAACCCCGCTTATCTCGCGAATTGTCTTCTGGGGTACACACTTTTAGCTGTGAGTGACTGTACTTTGGTATACCGCAAGTCTAGCCCGGTCGTTGAAAGGGCTCGAGACTGGCACGCGGGGCGGGAGAGGGAAAGAGTAGCCCAGCAAAGTTCCGTATGGGGTATCGCGCTACAGACTAGCGGTGAGTGTAGTGCTGATTGGTTGACTTCAAACAGTACTTTCACCTTGCTCACAAGGGAAGGCACACCAGCGCAGTGCCTCATCCACTTCAGTTATGTTGTGAGTTCGTCTTGGCGTGAATTACTTCCCACAGAAATACAGTATTAACATGTTTAGATTAAGTGAAACGCTGGAAGTGGAGAGTAGCGTTGTTGAAAGGTTTTTATTCCATTGGATTTCCTCAGTAAGTTGAAATTAAAGCGATCTATGGGATGTAGGCTGCTAAAATTTCTTTGTGCAAGGAAATGAAGGCATTGGTTTCTGCCGAAATCAGGTAGAATTTTACACTTGGAATATTTGTTTCTTTGCAGTTGTTGATTCAATTAGGGGATTTGAAGCATCGTGGTCATGTAGCCCCGTGTACTTGGTTCAGGGGCGGATTTAAGGCAAGATCATGGGGGTAGGCGAACACACACCAGGGAGTCTAGAGAGTATGGATTACCCTTAGCTTGGACAGGGGTGGGGGAGGTCCGGGATAGGGTAATTTTGCTAAAACTTGGCCCAAATTAGTGAGTAATAGGACATTTTTTAAATCTATTTTTGATATTTTGGAGTAAAAATAAATGTTACCGATCACGGTGGCCAAGAGCAGTAACGCGCTAGCTCGTATCTCGCTGGCATCGGGAGAGTGTGGGTTTGAATCCCACTTCAGCCGTCCCGAAAATGGTTGTCGTGGTTTCCTATTTTCACCACCAGGCAAGTGCCGTGACGGTACCGTTCAATAGGTCCACGACCGACCGACTTCCCTCCAAAATCCCTTCCCTGGTCCTTCCTTAATTAGACCCGAGTTAGTGGTCGCCGGTCGCCATCCCCAGTTGTATCTGCTGACGAAGTGTATCCAGCTCCGAGACACCATCCTTGCGACGGTAGAGGAATGATCCCTCGCAGAGTCCGTTTTGTGAGTTGGGAAAAATTTGCGTGATATTAGCAATTTTAAGTCAAATATTTATTGTATTCCAAATTATTTTAGTTTTGGTAGTTCTACTATTTACTGTCATAGCCAACGCGTGGTTTAAAGCCATTTTTTAGAGAACTGTCAAAAATGTGTAGTATTCTTCCAAATATACATACAGTTTCATTTGAGACGGTTTTACCTTTCAGCGTCCAGTCCAGTCTACAAGCCTCTGTTTGCGAACAAGTCGCCTCTATGATCCCCTATTAGCAGTTAGCAATGTGGCTTCCTCTGCTTCTACATCTCTGACTTTGAAATCGTTCAACACTGAAACTAACCATCGCCTCATAGATCTACATCTGCTTCTGTTATCCTCTACAGCCGAACACTCAAAATAGTAGGTTATCGTAAAATGTGCATTTTGATATAGAGTATTTAAGTGTGAAAGAATTTGTCTAAAGCCACTGTTTTCGTTTTTTTTAATGTATAACAGCAAGATGAATCGTTCACGCCTAAATCCACCCATGGCTTGGTGCGTGTGGAAACTGATGAGATATGTCGTTATGATGGCTGTACCGTTGCCAGGATTTTGGTAGGAGGCGGCTGTGGCCTTACGATATGTACGAGTGAAAGTGGGAAACCACGAAAGACCATTTCTAGGATGTTTGGGGTTGGAATCGAACCACCTGTTCTCATTTCTGCCTCTTAGGGGTGAGTGAATCCCAACCCTCAGACCAGAATTAAATTTCTTGGTAGAGCAGAGAATCGAACACGGGCCTCCGCAGTAACAGCCCCAGAATACTAGCCACTACGCCACGAGGTGGACGTTTAGAAATCTAAGTGAATGGAACTTACTTTCAAGTAAAATTCTTCCTGGCAGACCAAGGTTGGGAAACAATATGTCAAGGTAGTTTACACTATATTTTTCTTTTCTTTTTAGCGTATGGCTTTTAGTGCCGGGAGTGTCCGAGGACATGTTCGGCTCGCCAGTTTTGTAGCTTCTTCGAGACGGACACCCAATGGGTGAGCTACATGTACCGTTGGGGAGGAAAGTTGGAATGTAAGGACGAGGAGTTGGAAGGTAGCGGCTGTGGCCTATAGTTAGGGACCAACCCCGGCATTTGCCTGGAAGGAAGATGAGAAACCACAGAAGACCATCTTCAAGGTTGCCGGCGGGGGATTCGAACCTCCTCGCCTCCCGGATGTGAGCGACTGCCAGCTGTCATGCCGTAACGACCACGGCTAACTCACCCGGTATTATTTCATTGATTGAGGCTGAATGTTCGCTTTCCAGAAGCTATTTTCACTTTGAGATACTGGCTCTTCTTTAATTGCATTATTACATTGGTTATGAATGAATGCGCTTCTCATGTTTGGACATGTCTAATGATGAGACAATGTATAATTGAGATCCTTCGGAAATGGATCAATGTTTATTTGTTTTCGTAAAATTTAAGACCTGGTCAAGAACGTGGAGAGAGAGAAGGCAACGTAAAGATGAAATGTACTCTGTACGTTGTCAAAATGAACTAGGAGGGCGAGGGGATTCGAAGGCCATTTACCTAGAAGCAGTTTCATGTAGGCCGTGTTCAGGCGTTAAACGAAGATTTTTTAAATGTATAAGGACATAGTCCTTGCAGAGGGAGGATGACGCACTGGCTTTACCCGGACGGTCGAGGTTGGAATTCCGGTGACAGCACGCTAAATATTTCACATGGAAGATCACGTGGCGTTAGGAAGGGAATCCGACCTTATATCCCCGGCCAAAACAATTGGCTACTGGCTAGTGACCTCAATATATTGGGATAACCTATCCAAAATTATAGCTATAAAGTGTGTTTCTTAGAAGTTATGTAAATGTTCTCCAATACAAAATTTAAAAAAAAAAACTTTGACAAGAGGTTGAGGCATGGTGAAAAAGGAGGGGGGGGGGATGTAAGGGGAAAATGGTGCGGTATACCAAGAACGGTGACCACCAGTCGCCACTGGTCTGTGGGTGTGTGTGTATGTCTCCTATGCATTCATATACCACTCAACCGATTGCGATGAAACTTGGGTGAGATGTTGAGTACACTCTAAGGAAGGTTTCTGACTTAGTAAATCCATTTTACAATAGGTAGCGCACGCGTAGATTCAACAAATGAGTGACGATGCGCGAAGCGTTTCAAACAAGTCCCGTATGTGTTCATATACCATTCGTCCGATAGCGATGAAACTTGGGTGAGATGTTGTATACACTTACGTGAAGGTTTCCAAATTAGTGAGTACATTTCACAGTAGATAGCGCACGAGTAGATTCAATAAATGTGCGACGACACGCAAAGTGTTTCAAAAATGTCCCGTATGCATTCATATACCATTCGTCCGATAGCTATGAAACTTGCGTAAAATGTTGTGTACACTTCAGGGATCATTTCTGGCTTAGTAAATCCACTTTACAATAGGCAGCGCACGAGTAGATTCAACAAATGAGCTACGACGCGCGAAGCATTTCAACAAAGTCAGTTTCAAAAAAGTCCCGTATGCATTCATATACCATTCGTCCGATAGCTATGAAACTTGCGTAAAATGTTGTGTACACTTCAGGGAAATTTTCTGGCTTATTAAATCCACTTTATAATAGGCAGCGCACGAGTAGATTCAACAAATGAGCTACGACGCGTGAAGCATTTCAACAAAGTTACGTATGCGTTCATATACCATTCGTCCGATAGCGATGAAACTAGGCTGAGATGTGTGCACTCCAGGGAAGGTTTCTGGCTTAGTAAATCCCTTTAAAAATAGGAAGAGCAGGAGCAGAATCAACAAATGAGCGACGACGCGCGAAGTTTTTCATCAAAGTTCCATATAAGGTCATATACCATTCATCCGATAGCGATGAAACTTGGGTGAGCTGTTGTGTACACTCCAGGGAAGGTTTCTGGCTTAGTACATCCATTTTACAATAGGTAGCGCAGCAGTAGATTCAACAAATGAGCGATGACACGCGAAGCGTTTCAACAAAGTCCCGTATGCATTCATATACCATTCGTCCGATAGCTATGAAACTTGCGTAAAATGTTGTGTACACTGCAGGGAAATTTTCTGGCTTAGTACATCCACTTTACAATAGACAGCGCACGAGTAGATTCAACAAATGAGCTACGATGCGCGAAGCATTTCAACAAAGTCCCATATAAGGTCATTTACCATTCATCCGATAGCGATGAAACTTTGGTGAGATGTTGTGTACACTCCAGGGAAGGTTTCTGGCTGAGTACATCCATATCACAATACGTAGCGCAAGAGTAGAATCAACAAATGAGCGACGACACGCGAAGAGTTTCAAACAAGTCCCGTATGCATTCATAAACCATTCGTCCGATAGCTATGCAACTTGGGTGAGATATTGTGTACACATCATGGAAGGTTTCTGCCTTAGTAAATCCACTATACAATAGGCAGCGCACAAATAGATACAACGAATGAGGGACGACGTGCGAAGCGTTTCAACAAAGTCCCGTATAAGGTCATATAGCATTCTGCCGTTAGCGGTGAAAATTGGGTGTAATATGGTGGACACACCAAGGAAGGTTTCTGGCTTAGTAAATACATTTCACAGTAGGTAGCACACGAGTAGATTCGACAAATGAACGACGACACGCGGAGCGTTTCAATACAGTCCCCTATGTCTTCATATCCCATTAGTCCGATAGCGATGAAACTTGGGTGAGATGCTGTGGACACTTATGTGACGGTTTCTAACTTAGTAAATACATTTTACAGTAGGTAGCGCACGAGTAGATTCAACAAATGAGTGACGGGGTGCGAATCGTTTAAACAAAATCCGGTATGCGTTCATATATTTTTCATCCGATTGCGATGAAACATTGATCAGTTATTGTGTACACGCCAGTGAAGGGTCTCGACTTAGTAAATCCATTTCACAATAAGTAGCGCAAGAGTAGGTGCAACAAATGGGTGACGACGCGCGAAGCGTTTCAACAAAATCCCCTATTGCGTTCATATAACCTTCTTCGATTGCGATGAAACCTTGATGAGTTATTGTGTACACGCCAGGGAAGGGCTTCGACTTAGTAATACATTTCTCAATAGGTAGCGCACGAGTAGATTCAACAAATGAGTGACAGCGCACGAATCGTTTTAAGAAAAACCCGTATACGTGCATATACCATTCATCCGATTGCTATGAAACATTGATGAGTTATTGTGTACACGCCAGGGGAGGGTTTCGACTTAGTAAATCCATTTCACAATAGGTAGCACACGAGTATATGCAACAAATGGGTGACGACGCGCGAAGCGTTTCAACAAAATCCCCTATGCGTTCATATAACCTTCTTCGATTGTGATGAAACCTTGATGAGTGTACACGCCAGGGTAGGGTTTCGACTTAGTAAATCCATTTCTCAAGTAGGAAGCGTATGAGTAGAATCAACAAATGAGTGACAGCGCACGAATCGTTCAAACAAAATCCCGTATACGTTCATATGCCATTCATTCGATTGCGATGAAACTTTTGAAAGTTGTTGTGCACGCTCCCACGAATTATTCTAAATTAGAAAATCCATTTTACGATAGCTTAGAGGCAGTGAACGGAAATTGAAAAACATGTTGTGTATCCAAAATCACTTCAAGAAAGAGAATTTCAACGCCAACACTTTCTTTGATTGGCATTGCAACGCATGCCGGGTACAGCTAGTATTTTATACATTGTACCCCACCCAGTTATTGGGCATAGGCCTAATCGTGTTGACCGACTAAAGGGCTACAAATGACAGTTTGTACAGGCAACACTGAAAGAATGGCTTCAAAACTTAAACATTTTTGAAAAGACTGTCTTGGCATTTTCAGTGCGTTCTCACTCAAGCACCAAGCATCAGGGAAGGGCAATAGCGAAGAGGATAGTGTTAATGATTTCTCAGTGAACAAACATCATTTGTAACTTAAAGTTGGAGCAATATTTCTTGTCGCGAGTTTCTAGAAGTTTCCATGTCAAGTCGCCAGGGCTATGTCTGTCTCACCAGGCAAATTTATCAGAACTGTCACGACTGGATAGACACCGTTACAAGCATTCCTTCTCTCTTACAAACTTGTCAAGTCTTTTGTTAGCACTTGAGTCTCAAGCGTGAAAAATAGCTGCCGACAGAGCCGTGCATACCAATATACCGTAATATAGCCTACGTATGACTAATGCAAATGAAACATTACGTACATCCTTTACCTGCTTAAGGACCTTTTGATTTGACCTTTTCTCTACCCAGCTTATTGTCACCAACCTCCTCCATGTCTACATTTCCATTGCTTCCAGACGTTTTATATCTTGTAAATTGCTCAGATTTGTTAAATCATATTGCCGTTTCATTAAGGAGCATGTGTATGGTGATCATCGGTTCAAAGTTCTACGGTGTACGAGGAATCAGTTACGATGAGTATCTCCAAAGGGTTCACATCTAGTCGCACATGGATTGCGACCATGAGATCCAGGCTGAGTCCGGATTTGCTTTCACTTACTTGTGCGGGCTCCTCCCTTTCATTTCTCCTGTCGACCTACTTGGTCATCTCTTGTTCTCTTCCGATCACGATGGTATTAGGGTATCTGTGGCGTAGGGTGTCTTTCATGTTCCTTATAGCTAATTTTTTGGACATGCCAGACCTGTTCTTTTCTTTCCATCAAATCTCCTGCCTGCTGTAAAATGCCCTATAAGGAGACAAGGTGTGTGTAGTTCCACCGCGCATGGTAGAGGGCAATTATTAACTGATGGCACAAACCTGCGCGACGTCGAAGGGAAAGGAAACAAGGTGTGTACAGTTCCACCACGCATTGTAGAGGGCGATTATACCTGATGGCACAAACCTGCGTGAAGCCAAAGGGAAAGGAGGCAAGGTGTGTGTAGTTCCACCACACATGGCAGAGGGCGCTTATTAACTGATGGTACAAACCCGCGTGAAGCCACGGGGAAGGGATACAAGGTGCGTGTAGTTCCGAACGCTTGGTAGAGGGCGATTATTAACTGATGGCACCAACCTGTGCGAAGCTAGGGGGAAATGAAGCAAAGTGTATGTAGGTCTACCACGCACAGTAGAGGGCGATTATTACCTCATGGCACTAACCTGCGCAAAACAGAGAGAGAGAGAGCTTATTGGGTAAAGGAAGGAAAAGCGAGGTAGTGGAGGAGTTTAATACATACTGTATTTCGTCCCTCGGTGAGAAAGGGAACATAGATTATCTGAGTTACTAGATCAACCAATATTGCCAATAGTTTGGGGTGATGCCTTCTAGGTGATCAACGTATCAGTTGCGATGTTGTACTTTCACTGTCAGGTGGCTGCGTGACGCAGAGAGAACGTTCTGGC